>OU015502.1:87003542-87093542 GCA_907164885.2 Dolomedes plantarius | reverse complement strand
AATAAACATCCTCTCATTTTAAATTTAAGCTCATTTAGTATTAGGTCTAGCATTATATAATTTTAGGCTATGAAAAAAAAACTCTCCAAGCATTTTTTTTTTTGGGGGGGGGGCTATTGCCCCTACTGCCCCCCCCTCCTTGGAGTCGCCATTGGGCATCACTGATGTTTCTGTCGGTCAAGAGATAACCAACAACAACAGCAACACAGCAATACATTTAATTGCATCAACTGCACCTTACAGTATTTACATTAAACTTCCAACATATCGACAGAGCCTTGTAAACTGAATAGCCACGTGCTGGAACTCTCTAAACAAAGAGTGTGCTCCCGTTTATATGCATCTTAAGCCACCTGAGCGCGCATCTTACAGAAGATTGCATACTTGTACTTCTTCCCTCCACACAGCATCAATATTCCGAGCGGTACGTTAGTTGGCATCAACATATCGCTCGGAAAAATGGATTGCTACAAAACATTGAACTACACCCCGAAATGATTAAGTCAAATATATTTTGCATATTTGTTTAAGATTGTGCTTTCAATATTAATTGGTAGTGCTTTAAAACATGCTTTTTATGCCATTCAAGAATCTGTGTTCCTTATAGAAAATTATACAGTAACGTCTAGTGATTATATATATATATATATATATATATATATATATATATATATATATGTGTGTGTGTGTGTGTGTGACTTTGTTTTAAAGGGGCCAGTGTCAAAATTGTGAGAGAAAGGCATTCAAAGATATTGAACATTTTGCTGAACATTTTGCATCTTTCTTATACTATTACACATTATTATTTTTTTACTTGCTAATTGTTAGTGTAAAAAACATTATTTTTATCATATAAAATATTTCATATGTTACTATTTTCTATAAAACATATGACCCCATTTGGCCCTTTTTGTATATAAAGTTACTACATCTTAAATGACATTGGCTAATATTTTTATTTTACATTGGTCTTTTTAGGATAAAAGATTTATGAAAAGGGAAACTTTGGTAATAAATAACTCAAAATCTGAAAAATTTGGCCCATTTAGAACCAAGCCATATATATATATATATATATATATATATAACGCTTAATGTTAAAATAATCAATACAACATACGATTCATATATCATTATTAAAAGCTTAAATAGTCCTAATTCTAAAAAATACATTCAGAATACTTCTCTTATTTAGTTAACAACTTTTCTTAAAGTATTGGTGAAAATTCATTTCTAAGTGCTTAAGTTGTGATTTTCTTCCAAACAAAATTTGTTATTTATTTGTTATAGCTCTCAGAAAATTACTGGAGAAGTATGCAATACATTAACAGAGAAATTTCTTAAGGTAAGTACATTTTTGCTAGTTTTATTAGAATTAAAGTGTTTCACTAACCAGATTAAGAAACTTAGAATTAAAACAATTGTAAGCATTAAGACATTGCTAACGTACTCAGTAAGACCACTGATTTAAGAGCAAATCGGTCCCCTGCCGAAAATAACTCTGTCTTCTCATTGGGGAAGAAGATACACACTGTACTTACAATCATAAATCAAGCATCGCGTTGCTTTCATAGTTATTTTTTAATATGATCGTCCATTTTCACATCAAACTGGTTATTATCCTAATTTTTTATCAATCATGGTTTCGTAGCGCTCAGAGAAAAAAAGGAATAAATAAGTAAATGCGTGAAAACTGCACTCCTTTTATCGTACTTGCATAAAGTGAAAAACCTCAAGTTACAGATTCTTGCCGTAAATTTGGAGTTTATACCACCAAAACCCAAAGTCAAGACCAGTAAATGCTAGTAAATTTCTGTCAAGCTTCAGTTAAATCTATGAGAAAAATTCATGCTTACTTTAATGGTTTTAAAGTAAAATTCTAGATTGAGTTATGTTAACTTTACTCGTGCTTAATTTGCTCACTGACATTTGATTAAAGTTTTTTTTTATTGCAAAGGTACTTGAAATATTACATTATTGACCTCCATGTATAATCATATATACATGAGGTTGGGAACAAGTTAATCAACACTTAAGAACAATTGAAAATTACATAACAGAGATGGACTGCATTAGATCTCTAGCTTGTCAATATCTTGAATACAAAATCTCTCCTTTAAGTGCGGAACAGTCCAAAACGTGTTCACCGTCCATTAAAACACCACAAGAACATAACATACAGAATGGGCAGTTTAGAATCTCGATTCTGAAAAGATGTTTGGCGAGACAGTGATGTACAGTTTCTAGTCTGAATGCTGCAACTGCGTCAGGTCTTGGTAACTTGGGGATCTTCAAAATTGAGTCCTTTCACTTTTTATTCTCTATTTCTTCACAAATTTTTTCTTCATACTTAGTTGTCATAATTTTTAATTGTTTGTTTAATTGAAACAAACGGTAAATTATTTTGTGAGGTCTGTTGAATTTTTGCACCCTTTATTGATAAAAGTAGTATTGACTAGTATGGCACGAGTTTTCCCTCAATATAACTTCAGCTGAATTTATATCTCCACTCTAATGAAGCATACCATCAAAAAACGGACAAAAAAATGTTATAGTAAAATCTAAAACTTTCCCTATTTGTTAAACTTAAGATAAACGCTTACCTTCTAACCCTTTCCCATAAGGGTAGTTATTTTATGGGACCAACGATAGATAGATAATCTTCATCCAATCTCATGGAGGACATTTATAGAAAAGTTAAGAAACTGAATCGACAATTATTGTAAAAATTATTCAATGCTAATAACATATAAATCAATTAGTGTACGTACAGTCAAATTATTTCGATTTTTTTACTCTCCAGCAACAATTTATTGCATAAAGAATCCCAGGCATAAACTAGTTCACTCCGAATTCTGCCTAAGTTAAAAAAAATGTATTCAAAAATATGATAATATTGTCAATTTTCGCACAACATTTATAGACTTTGTTTTAAATGTAAAAATATTCTTCAACTCGAAAATGATAATTACTTCTGACTGTATACATAATCTAAGTCCCTCTTAAAAAATTATAATACCGCAGCCATATACTATTGTTTACATATGAGCAGAGAGTTTAGAAACTATGTATACTAAAATACAGGGTTACTACAAAAGAATCGTTCATTTTCAAAACCCAATTTATTTAAAAGTATTATACTTACAAATATGATTGAATATGAAAATAACCACAAAATATATTCAAGTGAAGAAGTAATAAAAAAAAACATATATGCACTAAAAAAAATGTATTCTTTGCTTTAAACTAGTAGTTCCTAACATTGTGTTGATAAGGGACCGCTTGTCGAAAAAAAATTCTTCGGGGACCCTCTCCCAACCAACCCTTTTAGAAGCAAAAATAGGAAATATTTTCTGAATAAACAAACTATTTGGTGTAAACAACTTTAATAAAAAGTGTCAAATTTAATAACAATAACAAATTGACCGCAAAAGAAAAAATTAATATCAAACATAAAAGCCTACTTTGGCTTTAAACAGTAGGTACCGGTTTAATTAGCCCTCGTGTAGCATATGTTGACCGTAGCCCTCCAAACCAAACCAAACAAAACCGAACTATAAAAGCCTACGAAAACTTAAAAATTAAGGTATCCGTGCACTTTTGAAACGGCATTTAGATCAAAATATCGATCTCCCTCTTATACAATAATATCAAAGCCTAAATTTTTATCCTTCTAATTCTGTTTGAATTGTGTTTCTGTCTTAACTAAGAACCGAGTAACAGCCATTTTGACAACAGTTGTCAAAGAATTTTAGAACCGGAAATAACTTTTTCTCAAAATGAATTTTTTCATCATTTCTTTTTAATCAAAACATTCTATAGTAAAAAGTTATGCAGGAAATGCCTTAAAATTTTTAAGAGTTGCTCTTCAAATGTTTATAAAGGGAATAGACTGCGATCATATTTGTAGATTCATAATTTATTTGTTTACATTGGTATGAATAGCAAATGACAGTGAATTTTAAGTAATTTTTCTGCACATCAGTACTTAAACTGCTACAGCTTCTGAGATAAACAGAGTATAATCCTGAGAATACTTTATTCCCTAGAGTAATTTATTATCTTCATTCTCCAAGTTATAAAATGATAACGTATTTGTTTATTTTTGGGTTATCAGGTTTTGAAGAAATGTCAAACTGGCACCCAGTTTTTCCAGTTTTTCCCCTTGAAAAAATTATTTTAATGTAACAGCTCAGCTTTTACACATTTTCCCAAGTTTTAATACATTTAATACATAAGTTTTAATACATACAATACATTTTCCCAAGTTTTAAACTACATCTCACTATTAAAATTAGATAAAAAGACAAAAAAAATTTCGAACCATCACCCCCGAACGTTCTCGTTACAGATACCTTACCGAGATTTTTCAGCTCACAGTTGCTTTATTAACTGCAAAATTGCTGCGATACTGCGAAATTCCTATGATGCTGCGATACCGCGTCACAGAAAATATATTGTCGTTTTTAAGTAGAACAGGGATTTTGTTCCGTACTCAAAACACCAGAAACAGAAAAAAACAGGAATTTTGAGGATTAGAATAAAAAATTGGGAACAAAACTTTCTTTTGTTCCCAAATTTATAATATTGTTAAATTCGCCTTCGTGTTGAAACGATGGAATCGATTTTTTCATCACTACTAACTTCGCGGACCCCTTCTTAGGTTCTCTTGGACTAGTGGTGAGCAAAATTTTTTTTTTACCATAACCCACTTTCTTTTATATATAAAAAAAAATCACTCGACCCCAATGTAAATTTTTTGGTGCTCCCCAAAAAAAATTTAGGTAGAAAAATGTAGCAAAAAATAGACTGTTTTAAAAATCAATATACTATAGATTTTTTTGTGTATATTTATTTCACATAATAACAAAAAAAATGTCTTGTTAACCTTCTGTTTTTGATCTCTATGATATTAAAACTTCATATTTGAATATTAATATATATTTCAATATAGTAAAAATTTTCAAAAATTAAAATTTTAAAAGAGCGTGATTTCAAAATTATAATAGCGTAACATTAAAACATTGAACATTAGGAACTTCATTTACTTTTATCAAACTACAGAGGCTGTTCACACATTTTTTAGACGATGTATATTGTATTCACAAAACTAAATTACATAAAATTCTTGTGTTTTAAATGTTCTGTTTGACATCCCTTATTCTGAACTATCTTTCGACACCGCAATTTCCAGGATAATAATGCCTTTTGAAGTGTCAGAAGAGGTATTCTATCCCATTCCTCCTTAACAGCGTTCCAGAGTCCTGTAAGGGTTTTGGGACGACGTTTGGATAATGCAGATTTTAAAAGTCCGAAAGCACAAAAATCCATAGGTGATACATCAGGAGATTTAGTAGGGACATCAGTGAAGGGTTATGGCCTTTATACCAGTTTTTTGTTCCATTTCTTTTAGAAAATTTACAGTGGATTTTGATGTGTGACTGCTACCTTTGTCCTGATGGAGTCTCACAGATTGATGGCACTGTGGGTAAAGCGATGGTATTTCATTCAGAAAAATTGGCGATAAAATTTGTTCCTGATAGTATTTTGAGTTAATCTTGACATTTTTTCCACTCTCTTTATTTTTAACTTGCCATTATAAGAAAAACCAGCAACAATCATGAATCCCTTAGAAAAACTTTCTTTCGATTCTTTGAACCATGTACTTAAATTTTTTTCTCCCCTTTTATGATAATAAATGGCTCATTTTTTGTTGCAATCATTTAAATACACCCATGATTCATCTATTGTGACAATTTTTTTCCATTTTTCTTTGGATAAGTGTTTCTCATATAGAATTTTGCAGCGTGTCCTGCGTTTAGCGATATGATTTGGAAGAAGACGATGCACATTGCGTTTTTTCGCTTTCTTAAGATCAACGTTTATCATTTTGTTTACAGTGGACACCGAGCATTTTAATGATTTTGCAACTGTCCTTTGACTAGGGGGATTTTCTTTTAACATTAAACAACGTACCTTTGCAATAGTCGAAGATGTCCGTTTTTTTTCTTGGATACTTGTTTGGAATTTTTGTCCCACTTGAGGCTCGAATTTGACGTTTTTTTTTCAATTCTTGTTGACGATATTACCTATCGACGCTTTAGATATCACAAAACCATGACTCTCACATCGTTTTTGGATAACGGAGTATGCATATTTCTCTTCGGAAATAGCATAAATGTAGCCTTCGAACCACTGCTTTGTTAAAAACGCCATTTTGAATAAAAACAAAACTTTCAAGTTGCAGACGATAATTTTGACTTTTAAAAACATAGTACAATAGCAATTATTTCTTTTGCAGCAAACGATTTTTTATTACCGCTTACCAAAATCGTCTAAAAAATGTGCGAACAGCCTCTATAAAATAGAAAAAAAAATTAATGTGAAAAGTCAGCCTGGACCCCAGATAATATCTACTCAATATTTGTTAAAATATTTGAGAGTGTTATTCTTGTATCATCTCACGGGTTAAATCTTGATCGTTGTTCAGTTTTTATAGCTAACTACCTGCATACCCATGCTTCTCTACGGAGTACATTCAAATTAAATACAACGGTCAATGTATTCAATTAATGCTAAAAAAATATATTTATAAAAAATCGAAACGGATATTTTTATAGATCAAATAATGTAGAACAAAATATTCAAATTAAATACATTGGTCAATGTATGCAATTAATTTGCATGTCTAATATCCATAAAACATACAATTTCTATTAAATTCTTAGAAAACTTCCATCTCAATCAGTCTAGTGGTTAAATTTTATCTTTTATCGTATTTTAATATTTTTTTGTCAATTTATTTCTATTTTATGTACGTGACGCAAAATTAATTTAAAGTATCACAAAATGAAAAGAAACCACGTGATCACCATTTAATAAATTAAATTCTAAAAATTAATCTTTAAAAAATTCACCAAAAATCAGAAAAGGGAGGTAAAGATTCGAAAAATATTTCATTTTGAAGGAATTTTTATGATCTTTCTCGTGATATAAATTTTATAACTCTCAAATTATTATTTTAAATGCAAACTTTAAAGAATGTTACAAAAACAGCTTAAAAGTTTTATTTAAAAAAATCTAAGAGGAATTTTTCAGAAATCTTTCTTAGTGCACCCTTACACTATAAGAAGAATCGGCATGCAAAATTTCAGCCTTTTTGGTCTAGCGGTTTGGTCTCTGCGTTATCTGTCAGTCAGTCAGTCAATTAGTTAGCCAGTTACGGAACAGTTTTATATATATAGATTTGAACACCCAGCGTCACACAAATATGTAGAAGCAAATGCAAGCGATATAAGAACAGCCTTTTGCTGATGGAGTTTTTATTGCAAAACTTTTTGAAACCTTATTTAGCAATACCGTATCGTTTATTTTTTAACATATGAATATACAAATAAAAATACGTCATTATAGAAAATATAAAGCATATTCTTTAATTAAATAATTTAATATGATATAACTTTACTTCAGACTATTCGTGACCCCTCCCATTTTTTCAATACCCCTTTGTGGGTCGAGACCCACACTTTGTGCCCCAGTGCTATAGAGTAGTAATTTTCAACCAGTGTAATGTGAGAGAATCTCAGGTGGGTCATTACTCTTCATTAATTAAAATCATTCATTAATTAAAAGGTATATTCTTTTTTTACACTTTTTTATACTCAATTTTTACACTACTCTTTAAATACTCTTTTTTTACCATCATAATTTAAGAGTGCCGCGAAGCATTTAAAATACCATTCCTTATTTAAAAGGTATACTCTTTTTTACACTATTTTTTAATACTCTTTTTTTACACTACTCTTTTAATACCCTTTTTTTACCATCATAATTTAAGAGTGCTGCGAAACATTTTAAAGATAATTCCTTATTTAAAAGGTATACTCTTTTTTTACACTCTTTTTTAATACATTTTTTTTACACTACTCTTTAAATACTCTTTTTTTTACCATCATAATTTAAGAGTGCCGTGAAACATTTTAAAGATCATTCCTTATTTAAAATGTATACTCTTTTTTACACTCTTTTTTAATACACTTTTTTACACTACTCTTTTAATACCTTTTTTTTGCACTACTCTTTTAATACCCTTTTTTTACCATCATAATTTAAGAGTGCTGCGAAACATTTTAAAGATAATTGCTTATTTAAAAGGTATTCTCTTTTTTTACACTCTTTTTTAATACTCTTTTTTTTTACACTACTCTTTTAATACCCTTTTTTTACCATCATAAATTAACTGACCCACTGAATTTTTGCTACAGGTTCATGTGTGCCGCGAGAGAAAAAAAGCGGGTGATGAAAAACACTGTTAAAGAGTGAGATTGTAATTATGGATTTCCAACTAGGTCATCGTTGTAGTAGTAAAAACGCATTTACAGGTAAAGTCTTCATACAAACGCTTGTAGACTACTTAACGATTTATTACTAAACCCACACTGATTATATATCTGGAGTCATAAAATTAACATAGTTACCGTATCATAAAAAAGAGCGTACAAATATTGATTAACTTTCATAGTTGTCTTTAATAATTTAAATTTCCAAAAAAAAGTTCAAAAGTGTAAAAATTTCCAAAAATGTGATCCATGATTTTACTTATAACCTTTATGTTTACAAACTGTTATAATGTTGTGTACGTATAATCCATAACGACTTAAACAATTTTTTTTATTTCGAACAGAAATATTTTTTCATGTGGAGAAGGAAGGAAGTGAAAGTGCATTGCATAACAAATAACAAATATACGAGAGTTATTCAATAGATGATAAACAGAAAATTTCACATCTTAAAACTAATGCAAATTTCTTCCCTCAGTTTTACTTTATTAGCTACAGTAACTATCTTTAGTTACTCAAATATAGTATGGTAGTTTTTTATAAGTTTTTAACATTCCACTATTTTTTATGTTTGCAATTTAAGGCTGCTGTATACAAGCCCTATTGGATTCACTCACCGAAATGTTAACCAATGGAGAGAATTGGTCTACTATTCACAGCTACATATATGATAATAATCCAATCCAATTGGTATTTTCAGATAGCCTGAACCTTGCAACAGGATTCATTTTATCGATTTCGTCCACCAAAGAAATTTATGAGCTTTTAAATCACACCATACCAGTTTTTCCCCCTAATAATTTAAATTTTAAGATATTATTTTTATTTTTTAAATGAAACAAAAAATTCCAAAAGGTGTAAAATTTCCATATTACGGAGTACAATTTAAAAAAATCTTTCAATCCTAGTCAGTAATCCTTGGAAACATTTTCTCCATAGGTTAATATTGAGGTGAGAGAATCCAACAGGATTAGATCATAACAGCTTTGAGCATCACACAACTACTATTTCGTAAATTGATAATGAGTGCAATAGAATTCAGATATGGTAAGAAAAAAAATCCTCAAAAATTCAACATTTCCCTGTAGATTGTTATTTACTTAGTTTGTATATGGATTGATATTCTTTATCCTATTGTGTTGGATATGTTTTGATAAGTATTCGAAAGATGAGAACTTTCTTCATGCCAGAAATAAATCATTATAAAAAGAATAAACATTCTAAAAAATAGTCACCACAAAAAAGCAGCTAAATTAATCAGTTCCTTAATTGAATAATCCAGTATTTTTGAACAAATGTATGACTTTTTTATTGTTATTACTAAGCTGAATACCCGTACTTCGCTACGGAGTACATTCAAATTAACTACAACGGTCAATGTATGCAGTTAATGTGAAAAATTATATATATATATATATATATATATATATATATATATATATATATATATATATATATATATATATATATTTATATATAATAAATACAACGATCAATGTATGCAATTGATGTAAAAAAAGTATACAGTAAAACATCGTTTATCTGGACTAACTGGGATCATAGGCAATCCGAACAATCGAAAATTCGGATAATCCAGGTTATATGGGAAACTAGCTGAAAACCCACACTTCGCTACAGAGTACATTCAAATTAAATACAACGATCAATGTATGCAATTAATGCCAAAAAAATAAATTAATAAATAAATAAATATATATATATATATATATATATATATATATATATATATATATATATATATATATATATATGTATATATATTTACAATAAATACGACGATCAATGTATACAATTTCTGTAAAAAATATATATATATATATTTATAAAAAAATCGCAACGGATATTTTTATAGAAAAAATTATTTAGAAGAAAATATTCAAATTAAATCTAATACTGTCCGACCACAGAACGAAGAACCACGGTTGGCATAGTGCCAAGACGATTCTATTCACCCTTTAGGTAAGGCTGCTGAGGAAGGAGGGGGAAAAGTCTCGTATTCTCTCGACATTCTTTAGAATTGGTTACTAACTGCATTTGCTTGCTTTTTCCTCGTCTGTTATTTTGATTATTATATTAAAATTAATGGATCCTTTACCCAACACAACTGCTAGGAATAAGCCGTTCCGTAGTGATTGTAAACGTATAATACACAATGTAATTAAATTGTGTGATAAAGAAGCACTAGAAGGAAATGTGAAATGACCGAGATATCAATGTCCAGTGTAAAAAGAATACGCAGAGAAGCTAAGGGTGAAGAAACTCCAAAATTTGAATCTCCGAGGAAACGTCAGGAAAAAAGAACCACCGAAAACGTAGCTTTAGATAATTTTGATTGCGATGTAATTCGAAGAACAATTCATGAATTTTATGCTGTCCATAAAATAGTACCAACAATTCAATAGTATCAACAATAGCTCTCATGTTGTTTCATTAGAAAATATGTATTGGAAAAGGGATGGTGTGATTGAAGATTTGGTTGATCCTCTGCAAATAGATATTTCAGACACGGACAGTGATTCGGATATTTCATCAGATGAATATTAGATTTTTCATTGATTTTATTTGATAGTTTTTGATACAAAAATATATAAAAAAAATTTTTACCGATCACTGATGTATTTTTTCTGCAGCTCTTATAAATATCACAGTGAATGTAAATATACCATTTTTTAAATTAATTTAATTTACAATAAAATGCATTTTTAAAATCTAGATTTTTAATTATCATAGAAGACTGAAATTATAAATTTGTATCTCATATTCACACTTCGATTATTTATAAAATTATGAGAAAGATCTTAAATTCATTTTAAATTTTTTATTGCTAATCACAAAAGATTGAAAATTTTGAGTTGTATATCCTAATTATTTCTGCAAATTGTAAAACTGTGAATCAAATATATTATTTTTATTGCATTATATATATATATATATTTATGTTATTACAATATATCACTTAAAAATGGAATTTTTCAAACCCTCATTTTAATATGTTTTTTCGGTTTTTATTTATACATTCAATCAAAAGAAAAATTCTGAAAAAGAAAGTTGGTTGAAAACTTTCTTTCGCAGTTCTTAATATCCACTCCTATAACACTCCTATTTTTTAAATAGATTTGCTTCTTTCTTTTTATTATTTTGAAAGTATTATTCACATATTCGATCAAAAATAAAGTTTTAAAAATAACTTTAAAATTGCGGACAAAAAGCAGTCTGAAATACATTCCGTATTTCATAAACAAACACATCCGAAAATATGACGTTTTCCCCTATTTTCTTAGTAGACTAGCTTTTCTCGCGCATGCGTAACAGCTTCAAGGGACCTCGCTTCCGTGGTCGGACTGTAGAACATACTAAAGAATATAGTACAGTGAATATAGTGCAGTTTGAGTAACATATCTTTTACTATATTTTAATATTTTTTTTGATAATGTCCAATCATCTGCCGCATTAGCAAGAAAAAAAAATTTTTTTGTCTATTTCGTTTTATGCACGTGACGCAAAATTAATTTGAAGTATCACAAAAAGAAAAGAAACCACGTGACCAGCATTTAATAAATTAAATTCTAAAAATTAATCTTTAAAAATTCACCAAAAATTAGAAAATGGAGGTTATGATTCGAAAAAGATTTCATTTTAAAGGAATTTTTATGATCTTTCTTGTGCTATAAATTTTATAACCCTCAGATTATTATTTTAAATGCAAACTTAAAAGAATGTTACAAAAACAGCTTAAAATTTAATTTTAAAAAATTTAAGAAGAATTTTTCAAAAATCTTTCTTAGTGCACCCCGACAATATAAGAAGAATCGACTTGCAAAATTTCAGCCCTCTAGGTCCAGCGGTTTGGTCTGTGTGTTATATGTCAGTCAGTTAGTCAGTTACGGAACTGTTTTATATATATATAGATTACTAGCTGAAAACCCGCACTTCGCTACGGAGTACATTCAAATTAAATACAACGGTCAATGTATGCAATTAATGCCAAAAAAATAAATAAATATATATATATTTATAATAAATACGACGATCAATATATACAATTGATGTAGGAAAAAAATGTATATTTATAAAAAAATCGTAAGGAATATTTTTATAGACAAAATAATGTCCAATCGTCTGCCGCATTAGCAAGAAAAAAATATTTTTTTGTCTGTTTAGTTGTTATGCACGTGACGATAAATTTATTTAAAGTACCAGAAAAAGAAGTCACGTGATCAGCATTTAATAAATTAAATTCTAAAAATGAATCTTTAAAAATTCACCAAAACTCAGGAAATGGAGGTAAAGATTCGAAAAAGATCTCATTTCAAAGGAATTTTTACGATCTTTCTCGTGACATAAATTTTATAACGCTCAATTTATTATTTTAAATGCAAACTTAAAAAAAGTTAATAAAACAGCTTAAAAATTTAATTTAAAAAAATCTAAGAAGAATTTTTCAAAAATCTCTCTTAGTGCACCCCTACACTATTAAGAAGAATAGCCATGCAAAATTTCAGCCCTTTAGGTCCAGCGGTTTGGTCTGTGCGTTGTATGTCAGTCAGTCAGTCAGTTACGGAACTGTTTTATATATATAGATTATTATTGAGGGGGGAGCTGATTTACAGAACCTCCCCCTTTTTTAATAACAGCATTCCAGGTATTGTTACCTCGGTAACTCTTCCACAGAATTTTAAACTTTCCTACCGTTTGACTGTTTCATTTTATGTAAACTTGAGCAATGACATCAAATATGTTTTTATATTTGCAAAGAAAAACTAACGTAACTACCTATGAAGGTCCAACACAGGAACATCCATGTCTTAGCCTAGATTTGAACCGGGTCTATGCGACGAAAGATCGAGATGCTAATCACCATATGAGCCAGTCACTTTTCAAATCGATTAAGTCCATAAAACAAAAAGTGTAGAAAAGTGATAAAATAATATACATTGTTTTTTTAATTCCTCTGAAAATATGAATAAAAAAACAATGTAGAATGTATTATTGCAGATGTAGCTTTTAGTCGACGACATATAAAATCTGTAGCATAAAATACCCTTGGAATAGTTATTATGATTATAATTTTTGCGTGACTAAGGAACTTAACTGATTTGGCAAGTGAAAAAGCAGCAATACAGTCGAACCCCGTTGTAGCGAACCTGGTATATAACGAACTCACGGATATAACGAACGAAATTTTGGTCCCGCCATTTTCTTATTGTACTTAATCTAATTAGTATTATGTCAGTTTAATGTAATCAATTTTAGTCGATTGAATTCCTTAATGATCATTTTTAATAGATTTTAACATTTTTAATACATTATTATTGAATATATGTTGTAACTAATGCGTTATACATTTTGTGAACTCTAGCATTTTTCTTAACGCTTCGGATATCGTGAAACACCGGATAAAGCGAACAAAACTGTTATTAGACTTAGGACGTAAATGGATTAGCTTCTAAAAAAAGTTACTTATTATTCGATGTTCCAAAACAAATTTTTCATTTAATAGAGTTAATCCTTATTATTTGGTAAATTTATTATGAATGTAAAAAGTTAGGAGTCAATGAAGTGTTTTGGCACTAAAATTTCAAAAGTGGATTTAAGCGATTTGGCTTGTGAACGACTCACACAAAGTCAGTCCCAATTCAGTCTTCAAATTATGTTTTTACAATAGAAAAAAATTAAATAATTGTTTAATAATTCACAAGTACTTACTTCTGCTGAAGTTAGACTGTAACTGACTCATTTATTTTACTTTTTTTGGGAGGAAACAACATTGAACGATTTACCATTATCATCAAGTACTTGCTTCTGCGTTTGAATTGCAATGATTTACATTAGACTTAGGACTTAAATGGATTAGCTTCTAAAAAAAGTAACTTATTATTCGATGTTCCAAAACAAATTTTTCATTTAATAGAGTTAATCCTTATTATTTGGTAAATTTATTATGAATGTAAAAAGTTAGGAGTCAATGAAGTGTTTTGGCACTAAAATTTCAAAAGTGGATTTAAGCGATTTGGCTTGTGAACGACTCACACAAAGTCAGTCCCAATTCAGTCTTCAAATTATGTTTTTACAATAGAAAAAATTAAATAATTGTTTAATAATTCACAAGTACTTACTTCTGCTGAAGTTAGACTGTAACTGACTCATTTATTTTACTTTTTTTGGGAGGAAACAACATTGAACGATTTACCATTATCATCAAGTACTTGCTTCTGCGTTTGAATTGCAATGATTTACATTAGACTTAGGACTTAAATGGATTAGCTTCTAAAAAAAGTAACTTATTATTCGATGTTCCAAAACAAATTTTTCATTTAATAGATTTAATCCTTATTATTTGGTAAATTTATTATGAATGTAAAAAGTTAGGAGTCAATGAAGTGTTTTGGCACTAAAATTTCAAAAGTGGATTTAAACGATTTGGCTTGTGAACGACTCACACAAAGTCGGCGGCATGGCTACAAAGCTAATATGACGTACAACTAAAAGTATTGCAATCGACACTGACAAATTTCGACCAGCTACACCAGAATATTAGGTTAGAAGAGCGGGGAACACAATGTATTTGTAAAAGACAGCACTTCTGATTTGGAAAAACCTCTGACCCGCTGGAAAATCTGTGGCGCTGCAGAAAAGTGCCGCTTGCTGGTGTGTGTTCCTGCAGCTCTGGCCGTTATTCACTTAAACACAAAGTGGCAGATCATTTCCCACAAGAGCACCGCAATTAAAAGAGTGCGGCTGACAGCGCAAACCGTCCATTAGGCGCGTCTGCATGAAGACGAGGACACTTCATTATGCCCCCCCTCAATTAATGACGACGGCGCATCAGAGGCAGGCCTGGGAACGAAGCGACTTTCCCAAGGAATCCCTCCGATTCCGCTGCGCCAATTAGTTCGTTAAGGACTGTTACGTATACGAAAGGGGTAAATATGTAATCATGGGTTTGGGGGCTGTTGGATCAACTGCGCGACAAGTGGGGACCTTCGTGGTGTCATCAGCAGCTTCTGCAAAGTGCTTAATTAGCGGGTTGGACGCGTTGCAAAAGAACAACGACTGTCAGCCAAATTTCTCGCCTTATGGGCGTCAGTTTCCCATGCAAATCTTGATCAAGTTTCCCCCCGCAGAAGTTTATTTTTTGAATCACGTGATCTCGGTGCATTACTGCTTTCGTAGCCTTGGTTTCCTAATTCGGTTCTAAACCACGTGTGAACTATCGGATGGATTTTAGGCTACCATTGACTGAATACTCTGAATTATTATCTTCTGAACTATCTGAGTAAGGGCCTGTTCACATAGAATCAGTCAGCGTTACTCGTATTGAAATACAGGGCCATCGAGAAAGGTTGGATGCATTTCATATAATCATATTTAATGAAATAATTACAATACAAACAATTCTTTCGTTGTGTAATACACAGAATTTAATAGAATTTTACCTTAATAAGTTTCAATATTAACACCGTTGGTTGCTCTACACATATAAAGTCGATAATCAATCTCTAACCAGGTGTTACAGAGCATGTCTGACGTCACTGTGGCAATTGCATCGACAATTCTCTCCCGTAAATGTGTCGATTCCCAAACCTTTACGCTGTAAACAATGTTCTTGACGTAACCCTAGATTTGTACTCCGCTAACCACAACACACATTGATCTCTCTCCTGAACGGTCGACATTGCACTGACGGAAAGCCGAACGAAGACCTCTTCCACCTTGCATCGCTTCTGCGCAACGTTCCATGTCACGGTTGCGTACCAGTTACATTTAGAAATCTTCGACTCTTGCCAAGTTGTTTGAAAAGAATATTATTGTGTTTGCTCAATTTATTTTAGAATTATGAACTTTCGAAATGTGTCCAACCTTTTCGATGACTCTGTATATTTAACCAATTACAAACCTCCAAACGATGGGCCACGAAATTGCCAAGGCCTGTGATTGGTTTAAAATATCAATACGCGTAACGCTGACGGATTCTATGTGAACAGGTCTTAATTGATCCATGATTTGTTGCGTTTTAAGGCTGATCACTTGGGTTTCAGTCAAACTCGCAAATGACTCTTTTCAGGCTCTTTCAAAAGATTGTTTCTCCGGGAGCAATTTTACTAATTACAATATCGAGAGTTAATATCGAAATGATGGTCTATAAATAAGCATACTTAATATGTGATGGAATATCATCGGTGTAATTACATGTAGTTGTACACTCATCACCTCATTAAAGAAAACAGCTCTTGCAGGCCTTTAAATGCATCAATTACTTTTGGTTAATATTTATCAACTCATCATATAGCACGAAGGTCAAGCTAATATACTCTGCATTAATATATTTCAAATACGAAGCATGTTTAATTTAAACATCTTTAATAAAAGAAAGAAATCTCATCTAAGGGAAATATTTGCTTTTATTACTAAATCCGTTTTATTTCAGATGAAACCTTCGGTGGTAAAATGGATATATTTCAATATCCAAAGTAGATACCGATCTGAAGTAAACAATACAAGTAACAAAATGCACAGTAACTATCATTGTCCCAAATTGGGGTAAATTTTATCCTTCACTGCACTTTGCTATTATTAAATTACCTCATCAAATATGAATTTTATAACACATGAAACTGAATTCATGTAAAGTCACATTGTCCCTAAACTTACGGGTCACAACCATTATTTAGTACGTCTCACACGTTTTAATCGCTAAGAAACTTCAAATAAGGAATATTCAATACGAATGATTCCCTAATAAAAGTTCATTTTGTCCTTTTTTTAGTTATATATCAAACAATTCCTTATACGATTCCGGCGGGTTTTTTTTAATATTTTAAACAACTATTTATGCCAGTTTAGAATTTCAGCAATACATAAGTAGATTAATTTTAATAATGCTTCATTTTCTATGTGAAAAAGGTAAAACAATCTTTCACGGTAATGAGAGACAATATAAACAGTTTTCAGGGTGCAATTATAGAGGCAATGCATAAGACAAAATTAGTTTCTTCAAACCTTTAATATAAAATTTCGATTTCTTACAGCTCGCTCGATCGACAGATCGATTTATTCAGCTCTCTCTTTATCTTTTAGTATTAACTTTGTTTAACATTCTCCTGACCTTTGAATAATAGATATCTGAAGATACCTCAATATTTCTATTGAAAACTCTTTTCCATCCATGACATAAAATAAAAGCATTCATACTATCAAAAATATGGCTTTTCGTTACATATTCTCCTGTTTCCATTTTCCTTTCATATCTCTTCCTGTGATCAAAAATTTAATAAACTTCAAAAGTTTGTCAAAGGCAATTTTTATCAAATCCAGAGTTAAATGCATTAAAAGAAGTAGATATGCAACAGCAGAATGCAACGTAAATTTCTGACCTACCTTTCTAAATATTCAGGCTTCATCATCATCATATTTGGCACGACAGCCCAGGTTGGGCCAGGGCCTTCTGTTGAAGATTCCTCCAGGACAACCTATTTCTAGACCTGGTCTGCCAGTTCCTCACTCCAATCACTCTAAAAAATATTGAGGCTTATTAATCAATAAATACAAGCGGTTTTCAACTTGACTATTTTTTTCTCTAACAAAATAGCATATTTGATAAAACATCTATTTTGCACATTTCAGCTAATAGTTTCAACAATTCGAAAGAAAAAAAAATTAATGACACATACTGAAGCACTACCTCTTTAAACAACAAATTTCTGTTTATCGGTTACTTTAGAGTTATCGAGATTCCCTTCTCCTTCTTCATTATCTCCTTATAGCTATTTCAATAGAGTTTAAATAATTTTTCTTTAACCTAACTTAGTGTCATCCAAGACTGGATAGATACAATATAAATTAAAAGTTTAAAAAAAACACACAAATTGAGGGTCTCGTTCCTCTACGCATGAATTCTCGATTAAAGAATGAAAATATCAACTAAATATCCACAGTAATACTGAATACCTTTAAGCAACCATTCCAGCTGCGACAGAATGGTCATCTTGCAGTGGATCCCTGGACATGGCGGTATCGGCGGAATTGGAAAAGGTGATTTCTTAAATTTTATTTATTTATTTTTGGCCAAGAAAGGGGCATCGATTCTTCAGGTTTCCCCATGCGGTAAAATTCCGTTTCACAGCGTCAAACTGACTATCAAAAACATCTTTAAGGACAAACTTTCAAATGAATTATTCGAGAGGAATTCTCAGAAGTCGTGGTGGAGCATAATCTCAGGCATTAGAGACCGGTCTAGACGTTGAGCTGTTGCGGAATTCCGCCTTGCTACCGGCCACGACTGTCTTGCCACGCACGTACACCGTATGCATGTTACCGATAGCCGCTGCTGCAAACTCTGTGACCTTCAAGAGATGATGGACTAGTCTTAGGCCGTCTGCACACGGAGCAACTCAAAAGAAACTGATAACTGACTCCAGTCACAAACCAGTCCGTGATGAGTCGTAACCGTGATGAGTCGTAACTGGTAACAAACTTGTCGGACGAGTTTGTAACCAGTTGCGCCGTGTGCGTGGCTCCATTCAATTACATAGGTTACGACTCATCACGTCGCCCAGTGGCTAAGTGGATAAGGCATCAGCCTGCCACGCCGGGGGTGTGGGTTTGATTCCCGCATAAGACTTGGCTGTATTCTGGGGAACCGGTCAGTCTTCCGCCTGCAATTGGAACCCCGTCTAGAAAGGGGAGCTGCAACCCATCGTCCATCGCAGGTGTCATCGTCTGTCAATAAAATTCTTCTGTGATTGCGTCATTTGTCTGTTTCTATGTCTTATATTCATATGTACACCGGACTGGGGTGTAATGTTGTCATCCCCCAGGGACATTAGCCACACACACACACACACACACGACTCATCACGGACTGGTTTGTGACTGAAGTCAGTTATCAGTTTCTTTTGAGTTGCTCCGTGTGCAGACAGCCTTACTTTCTCCGCTGTCCGGTACTCTCCTCGAAAACCACGTGGGAGCGCTACTGGCAAGCAAGGGAGCTTATGGGTCTAGAGATTCTCTGTGGCTGCTCTTCGTATTTTATTTTATTCACTACTGAATATGTTCTAACATTAAGTAAGTAAACCTCACATACACTGACTTATTGACACAAGGCACAAACGGAAGGCTTGA
Source organism: Dolomedes plantarius (assembly GCA_907164885.2). NCBI lineage: Eukaryota > Metazoa > Arthropoda > Arachnida > Araneae > Dolomedidae > Dolomedes > Dolomedes plantarius. The sequence goes on along the minus strand of OU015502.1, from coordinate 87,074,061 downwards.
TTTAAATTTCGATTTTTCTCAGACTTCTAGTCGTCTCGACGAAATTAGGGTTGATCCAGTTTTTGGCGAGCTTTTTTGTACATTTAATGTACCCACTGATTCAGCTAGACTAATCTGAAATCTCACTCCAGTATCACCTTTATCAGCTGACCGCTCAATCACCTTGAGGTAACTTTGTTGTCATTACCCTCCGAATTATCATAACCTGGTTCCTTTCATTAGAAAAGCACTCCGACGAAGGCTGTATGTGGTTGCGAAAAGAAATTTGCCGAAGAGGGGTGACTGAAAAGCCAACTTAAGCAAATCAGATTAGGAATAGAGGAAAACGGTAACTCGCAAAGGAATAATGTAAAAAAGACTTTTTTTATCGCAGCTGGTAATAAATATTAATGTCATGCTTTGCTTTTGCTGTTTCTTGAAGTTTCAGTGTTTCATACAATTTTTCGACATTCGTTACATGAACGGTGCTAAATTTTTGCTTTGAATCGAAAGACAAAAACTTTATCGATCAGATCTGTTAGTGCTGAGTAACTATTTCAAGATTGGTCCCCACTAGACTACTATCCTGTGGGTCCTCTGCTATATTAAAAATTAGAAGGTTCTAAGATATTCTAAATCAATAAGTCTATTCATAACATACTAGTACATCTTGTATGTTCTAAATAAATTAGATATGGCAATTTTCAAAAGAATAAAAGTTTACGAAAATTAATGGAAAATAAACTAAGATATGCATGTCATGGCATTAATTACTGACATTAATAATCATTGAGAGGAATACTTCTTAATAACTTCTTTATTAAAAGTAATAAAGATGATGAAAGAGAAATGAACTATTTACAGATGAATTTCCCTTAAAGCGGGAACTTAACCGTTCGGCATTTTTAGGCATGCTGCTCTTTTTTCCCATGACAACCTACTCTTTCACCATTCCAGGTTTCAGCAACCAATAGCATTTCATAATCCAAGGACAGTTCTAGGGTTTTAAACATGTGCATTGCTCACTTGACAGAAGTCAACTTTCTGTTACTAGAGACTAATCAGCTTTCTTGTGAAAAAGAGTAATAGCGTTTAAGATAATATTAATATAGTCATACCCCAATTTACGTGAACTCAGAGTTACGCGGTTTTTGATTTTACCGTTTTTCCCCTTTTTAAATCTTGGAAGGAAATTTTTAAAAAAAAACTGTAAATGGTGTCTGAAAATAACTTTTTCCAATATTTCTTTTCAAAACGAGACGGAAACAACGCCTGGAACTGATCATACTGCTCGGTGTGATAGAAGAAATTATCGATGCTGCCAGGCATTTACATATGGAAGTCTATGGAGATGATCTCAAAGAGCTGTTGGATTCTCATCTTCAGGAGCTGACAGTCGATGATGTCATAGAGATGCGTGATCAAAGCATCACTGAAGAATCCGGCACTTCAGACCCAATTCCACAAGAAAACCTAATGACAATTATATACTTTACTTAAGGTCTCAGTGCAATTGAGAAAAGGTTGCAGATTTTAGAGAATATAGACTCTAATAAAGATCGCGTGATCGCGACAAATCATAGAATAAAAAAAGTTCGTCTGCTATGAAGATCAAAGCATCACTGAAGAATCCGACACTTCAGACCCTATTCCACAAGAAAACCTAATGACAATTATATACTTAAAGAAGGTCTCAGCGCAATTGAGAAAGGGTTACAGATTTTAGAGCTATATCTTATAAAGATCTAAATAATATCTAATAAAGATGCTTTAGCCTGCTATGGAGACCAAAGCATCACTGAAGAATCCGACACTTCAGACCCTATTCCACAAGAAAACCTAAAGACAATTATATACGTACTTTACAGAAGGTCTAAGCGCAATTGAGAAAGGGTTATAAACTTTAGAGAATATCTAATAAAGATGCTTTAGTCTGCTATGGAGACCAAAGCATCACTGAAGAATCCGACACTTGAGACCCTATTCCACAAGAAAACCTAAAGACAATTATATACGTACGTTACAGAGGGTCTAAGCGCAATTGAGAAAGGGTTACAGATTTTAGAAAATATCTAATAAAAATCCAGAAAATATCTAATAAAGACGCTTTAGCCTGCTATGGAGACCAAAGCATCACTGAAGAATCCGACACTTCAGATCCAATTCCACAAGTAAACCTAATGACAATTATATACTTTATAGAAGGTCTAAGCGCAATTGAGAAAGGGTTACAGATTTTAGAGAATATCTAATAAAGATCTAAAAAATATCTAATAAAGATGCTTTAGTCTGCTATGGAGACCAAAGCATCACTGAAGAATCCGATACTTAAGACCCAATTCCACAAGAAAACTTAAAGATAATTATATACTTTACAGAAGGTCTCAGCAAAATTGAGAAAGGATTAAAGATTTTTCAGAATATAGACTCTAATAAAGATCGCGTGATCGCGACAAAGCATGGAATAAAAAAAATGTTAGTCTGCTATGAAGAAATTCTTCGTGAAAAAAGGCGTTAATACGGCAGACTACTTCATTGGATTTTTTAAAATCATCAATATAATTTTTTATATTTTGCATATAGGTATAATATTAATATGCGATACAATATTTTTATTATAATACAATATTTTTCCTTTTAACTGGTGCTTTTGTTGTAAGTTCTTGGTATTACTGTATTGTAAATTGTGTATATATATATATATATATATATATATATATATATATATATATATATATATATATATATAATATTGATATTGGGAGACAGATTTGTCATATATTCTAAAAGACATTCCGAAATATTTTTTAAATAAAAGGTAATATTGCTTGATTTGGTTATTCTTTAATTTTGGACCATTATTCATAGCACTTCCTTTGAAATATGTATGCCTTTGAATTTCCAAGACACCCAAGAAACAGCTCACGATTCACATATATTCTCCCTTATTGGGTTCTAAATGCTGCAGTAAATACTCTCCTTTGGGTCTGCGTGTCGTCTATCATCAAGAACAGTGACTAAGACGTCGGCAAATTATTATAATACATAGGCTGATAGATGGAAAGGCCGTTTTGAGCGACTAAACAGCGGCTTAGAAATCTGCTCGTGCACCAGTTATTTGGGGTACATTGCATGCATACATCACATAAAATAGATAAACATTCATTGATGTGAGCAAATTGTCTCGGAGATTATTATTAGACTCTACTGGTGTCTGCAAGTACATATAAGCTTAAACACCACGGCCTCTATATTTCAGAAACAGATGAGGAGGTTTTATGAAAAATTAAACATGCCATAACCTTCGTTTTAGATGACGCCTTTATCATATATATGCGTGTACGCACTTTAATCTATGCACCTAAAGTTGCAAATTCTTAATCAAATCAAATGGTATGAAAGTATCTGTTAATTCATCTAAGATTTTTATCATGAAAAGGTTAGTTAGAAAAGTTGTCATAATTTTGAAAGCATTTTGGAATTTTGCTTCTCAAAATTCTTATATTTTTTTAAAACTTCAACTATCAACTGTTATTTAAAAAGATGACTCAATAACCTTTCTCTCATGAATGAAAACTTGTCGTGACCTTGTCGTGTAAGATTTCAGTTTTTTTCTGTATAAAAGCCATTTAATATCATCTTAAGAGAAAAATGATATTTATACATAAAAATTAAGTTTAACCTTTAGCTTACGGGGCCCATTTTTCCAATTCCTTCTTTAGAACGGGGAAATTTCATACCCCCTTTGTAAGAACGGTCATTAAGGGGTTTATATATATATATATATATATATGTGTGTGTGTGTGTGTGTGTGTGGATATATACATATCTATGTGTGTGCATATTCATACAGAGGCTGTTCACACACTTTTTAGACCATGTATATTGTATTCACAAAACTAAATTACATAAAATTCTTGTGTTTTAAATGTTCTATTTAACATATCCTGAACTATCCTTATCCTGAACTATCTTTCGACACCGCAATTTCCAGGATAATAATGCCTTTTGAAGTGTCAGAAGAGGTATTCTATCCCATTCCTCCTGAACAGCTTTCCAGAGTCCTGTAAGGGTTTTGGGACGACGTTTGGATAATGCAGATTTTAAAAGTCCGAAAGCACAAAAATCCATAGGTGATACATCGGGAGATTTAGTAGGGATATCAGTGAAGGGTATGGCCTTGATACCAGTTTTTTGTTTTATTTCTTTTAGGGAATTTACAGTGGATTTTGATGTGTGACTGCTAGCTTTGTCCTGATGGAATTTCACAGATTGATGGCACTGTGGCTAAAGCGATGGTATTTCATTCAGAAAAATTGGCGATAAAATATGTTCCTGATAGTATTTTGAGTTAATCTTGACATTTTTTTCCACTCTCTTTATTTTTAACTTGCCATTATAAGAAAAACCAGCAACAATCATGAATCCCTTAGAAAAACTTTCTTTCGATTCTTTGAACCATGTACTTAAATTTTTTTCTCCCCTTTTATGATAATAAATGGCTCATTTTTTGTTGCAATCATTTAAATACACCCATGATTCATCTATTGTGACAATTTTTTTCCATTTTTCTTTGGATAAGTGTTTCTCATATAGAATTCTGCAGCGTGTCCTGCGTTTAGCGATATGATTTGGAAGAAGACGATGCACATTGCGTTTTTTCGCTTTCTTAAGATTTAAATCAACGTTTATCATTTTGTTTACAGTGGACACCGAGCATTTTAATGATTTTGCAACTGTCCTTTGACTAGGGGGATTTCCTTTTAACATTAAACAACGTACCTTTGCAATAGTCAAAGATGTCCGTTTTTTCCTTGGATACTTGTTTGGAATTTTTGTCCCACTTGAGGCTCCAATTTGACGTTTTTTTCCTTTCTTGTTGACGATATTACCTATCGACGCTTTAGATATCACAAAATCATGACTCTCACATCGTTTTTGGATAACGGAGTATGCATATTTCTCTTCGGAAAGAGCATAAATATAGCCTTCGAACCACTGCTTTGTTAAAAACGCCATTTTGAATAAAAACAAAACTTTCAGGCCGGAGACGATAATTTTGACTTTTAAAAACATAGTACAACTGCAATTATTTCTTTTGCAGCAAACGATTTTTTATTACCGCTTACCAAAATCGTCTAAAAAATGTGCGAACAGCCTCTGTATATATATATATATATATATATTTATTTATTTATTTATTCTTGGGATACATGCTATTCCACCCCGTAAGTAAAAGGTTAATTAAAATTATAAAAAAAAATTAGAGATCAACGGCATATTTTACAATCAGGTTTTCATTAGTATAGATCAGTTTTATTTCATCTAAAATAGAGCAACTATTTTTTTCTAAACACACTTTTAAAATCAGAAATAGTTTTTATAAACAATGATGCTATAAGCTATGAAATTAAAGAAAGAAACAGCAAGAAAATAGCGCTGCTCTAATTACGATAGGTTCACAAAATTATAATATCTCACTATCATTTTTTACTATGACATAAAAAGTAAAGGACTTCACTGAACACCGTTAAACATTTCATAAAAATACTTTGTACCATTTTAAACTCAAATCTTTTAAGCATATTAATACGACAAATTACGCTTCCTTGCTACACACTTGTAAAAGACCAATTTCTGAAAATCTGAAGGTAATATGTACGTTTCTGTCTAAAAACGCGACATTTTGGATTAAAAAAGTGGTTGTATATAATACATGTAGTCTGATCTAGTGTTTGAACGTTTCTCTGCACCTGCAAATTCTGTGGGTTTATTAAATGAAAGGGATTTTCCATAATGATAAATATCTGTTTAATCAATCTTTTTAATACATATTAGGGTTCCAAAAATTGACAATAGAGAATATAAGCATTTAACTTGCGTAAACTGAATAAGTAATTTTTGAGTAAATCAATATTTTTTGAAGGAAAATCTTTCCAAGCTCTGTTTAAAAATATATTTCATATTTTTTATAAACTAAATAATCTTATAATTTTATACTGAAAATTGAGAGAATTAGAGATTAAATTAATTAAGCTGTTTATTGATTTGAATTTTTTTCAGTTTTTGTTTTTTGTTTGGCCTACTAGAGAGTAGGACTAGCACGAACTCAGGAAACTAGACTTTCTAATTAAAACAAAACATTGCGATGGCCGGAGATAGGTATTGACGCAGTGATTTTTGCACAATGTTGTGCATGTCAAAGTGAAGAAATTTATCTAAGCGCAGGTAAACGACCGGAATAACTACAGGACTCTGACTCTCTTAATACCCGTGGGCTATGCCTACAGTTTTTACTCGCCAAAATATGTATTAGTGTTACACTTTCAGGTCTTCCTCTGGTGCTTGGCGCTGAAGAAGCTGTGGCCGATTCGTCGTCTCGTGTTAAGTCTCGAAAGAAGATGAAGAAGAATAAGGATAGAACCGACGAAGTTTCATTTGACATCGTTCCATTTGAGTAAAAGGAAGAGATGGGAGTATGCCAAGATGCAGTTCTTTTGTAAGTTTAGCCGTTTGCTTGTCGCTGATAAGATCTTAAAGGGCAGTTCTATTTTCCCAGAGCTGCAGCTCGAGTAATTAATTATTGGACCGATGCTTTTGCCAGATTTTCTATTGGGGTTAAAGATCAGCCAGGTAGGCCTCCTCACCCTTTCTCATTTTACCATTTGAAGGACAATGCATATATGGTCGAGGTTGAGGCTTCACGCCTCACAGTAACATCCGCTTCCGGCCCGGACGTGCTGAAGTCGGGGATGGTACGTACTTAAGTAAGCTCTCCGGTAGGCCCAGGTAGGCTCGCTTAAGTAACTTTGACTCGTCATTCTTGCTGGACACACCTTTGGGTGGGGCTAACGGTAGTAAAGCCTATCTTTCCCCTAAAAACACCTCTCTGAAGTTTCAACTGGCAGACTACTTCAACCAATAATGATAACACAAAATCATCTTCTGATGGAGAGGGTTAATCAGAGTTGGTGGCCATGATTTCCCCCATCTACTGATGGTAGAGCCACGACTGTATTTTCCTGTAGCACTTGCGGTAGGTATTTCATGACAAAAAATGGCCTGCAGTTGCACCGCTGAAGAGCTCTCCCTCAAAAATTTCATTCCTAGAGGGCGGCCGGTCATTGTGCCCAGACATCTGCTCGCCGAACTGATGATGAATGTAATGCACTAGCGAGGAAGGAAATTGAATAATTGACGGAGTTGGGGCCTTCTGTTTAAAGAAAATTAATCAGTTACTGTCTGGCTCATTTTTCTTACGTACCATTGAGTCGATCAAAGGTTTCAGAAAGTCAACTTGTTATAATACATCCTTCCGTTGTAAGGTCCTTCCCCATCATGTGCATCAGTTGTTGCACCTGCTGTACGGGCACTATCAGTTGTTTTCATAAATGAGGCATAGAACTCGTGCCGATTACTTGTTGTTAATCACAGTTTAGAGCTGAGCCGGTTGGTGCCACGGAATACGATTATTTATGGAGAGCTTGATTATGTTAATTACTTTTTGGCATCGACTTTGATCCCTGTTTAGGCAAGATTAAAGAGAGATTGTTCCTGCTCCATATCAGTACCAATGATATCGAGTATCTAGACAATGCAATAAAGTTATATCCTTATGATAGGATTACTGCTAGAATCCTGGTCCTCTTTTTGTAAACGTTCAGTTTCTGAACTCTTTGGGGACTCCTTGCAGTGATCAAATCGAGGGTCGCGCCTTGCCATAATAAAGAAATCTTCCCGTGGACTACATAGCTTAATGCTCAACAACAGCTAACCTATTATAAATGCAAGAAGCGTTTGGTCAATGATATTTTACTTTGAAATTCAGCAAACGATAACAGGATTATCGTGATATCCAGTGTTCAGCTATTGGTTTAGTTCAGCTATGTTTGTGTTAGTTCAGCTATTGGTCTGGACTTATGTCCAAGAAATATTTAAATAAGGCAAATTTTAATATGGGTCCTACTCAGATTGCCTTAACGGAGAACTGGAATACCCTGTTATGTTCATTCTTGGTCAAGGACCTTAATGGTGTCTCTGATATTCGGGATTCCTCTCAAGAACCCAGCAAAATAAAGCATCATCATTTCACCAGAACACCAAAAAGAGTTTTATTGGAGCTCTTTAATTTCTTTCCTACTAGAGTCTAGGCTTCCAGACGTTTTTCTTAAATCGAAAACCTTTTTTTATATCTCCAAAATTTTTAAATTCACATCGGTTCTTAAGGAATCTCGACATACAAAGTCGGGTTTTTGTGAGGAAGGTTCTCCATCTTTCCAAGGATTTTCACTCTAGTCTTTTTAATGCGCGAGTGAATGACGGGGTTCTGGGAATTCCAAGCATCCGTTACCTAGCCCCCTCTTTGGCTATTTCGAAAAAAAAGGGAATCTTACGGCTTGAGCCTCTGCTGAATGACTTTCTTGTACCGCTTAACTGGACAATTCGGTGTTGCCAACGGGAATACCTTGGCCACTGGTGGCTCGGCTTATCGTTACTGAAAATCTAGGTTGCATGAATCTGGGTAAGGGTTACGTTTGACCAGCGCTCTTCCTCAAGTTCACCCTTAGATTTCGGCTTGTTCGCGCCTGGGGGATTTTATTTCTCTCTTGCATGCTACGGTAAACTGCCTCCCTACCAAAAGCCGCCTTGCACACAGTCGAGGATCTGATAAGAAGTGCTCGCGTGGCTGTGATTACGAGGAAACATTCAATCGTATCGTATAGCAATGCTTTTCTACTAATACATGGGGCATCCGTAAGCGCGATGGGGTTATGCCCTATACAGATCGTTTACTATAGAAATACGCTTAACAGTTGAACATGAACTCAGAATTCCTAACGCAGTTGACATTTCTGGTATTTTTGAAGCCAGACCAGGCCCAGATTTCCGCATGGGCAAGTGGAGCACTTGCCCAGGGCCCCCTAATTTAGTATTAAGTTGTACATATTTTTTAAAATTTGGTTTTAGGTTAATTCAGTAAAGGTGGGCAGTGGCGGATACAGAAAAAAATCCTGGGTGGGGCACAGTGCACCCACTATATTCATTTCAAAAGAAAATTTCCTGAATTTATTTATTAACATTAAAAGTAAATTAATTAACACATTATTATTATTATTAATATTTTTCAAATGTTTGACTTTTTGGTCGAAAATTTTTTGAATTTCCGGTCCGAATTTATGGGGGGGGGGCCTTGGTGAGTGTTCCACATGTTCATGTGGAAATCTACTCCTGGAGGGGGAGGGCACACGGCCTCCCTCTGGATCTGTCCTTGGAGGGGGCCCCCATAGTCTGCTTTGCCCAGGGCCCCATTGGGTCAAAGTCGGGCCCTGAGCCAGACTAATACTAGTCAACACCAGGGTTGCTCTGGTATGTGACGAACAAGTAGTTAATGATCAGGTCGATCCAAATTTATGAGGTATGTATGACTTCTATTGTTGTGCGCCACATAATGGCGCACAACAATAAACGTCTTAAGTACGGTGCTGATACTGAGTCGGTAGAAGAATGGGTCCGTAATAAATTATTCGTCTTGCCGCAGTTTACCTCTTGTAAACTAAGTTGGCAAGGAATCTTCGGAAGCAAGTCTGCTGAGGATCTACTCCTATGGGGTGTGTTGAGAAAAAGAATTGAAAATTATTAGTACGCGTGTACTTTTAGTTTCATTTTTGTCATTTTGACGAAAGTTTCAAAGAATGACTTCCAAACGACGGAAGTCGAATGATGGTTAGAGTATGTCTCTTTCTCTGCATGTTTGTAGCTCTGCTGCGCAGATGTTTTTTGTCCCTCTTTTCGTTTGTTTGTTACTATTGATTTTAAAATAGTTTTCTAGGTCAAAGGTAAGGATGGAGAAAAAAGTCAATTGCCTCATTTCGGATAGCATCCGTTCCAAGTTCACGTTTTCTCGGGGCCGAGTCTTACGAACTTTTAAGGTTATGCAATATCATTTTCCTGGTTTACTTGAGGGGGAAAAAGTTAATTTTCTCGATATTAGTATTTTTACACATAGCAGAGTTTAACTGATGTTTTATTTTTTATTAAGGTTATAAGCATATTAAGAGCAATACTATAATTAAAAGTTTTAATTAGAAATAGTTATCAAACTTTTGAATATAGACATAGTTCAAATTACCCCCTGGCCCATTTTTGGAGAATAGAATAAAATCTCATTACAATCAATAATTACAATCAATAACAGTGGGTCAAACAATTATGCTCATTCCAGGGATTATGCAAAGGGGTTGGGGAGAGGGGCAGTGGTCTGCTCCAACAGAAATTCGAGTCCTTTATATATTAATACAATATATAAACCAAAAGTGAACTTACGGATCCCTCTAAAGCTCTTTCGTTGTAAGAGCTTTTGCACATTCAGAATTTAAAGGTGCAAGGATGGTAGGTGCTTGGATAATCAAATGTTTCATTAATAAAGAATTCATTCAAAATTTAATTTTACTACAGCAAAAATTGCTACCATTTTTTAAAAGCTTATGCAGAAAGATTCTCTCTCTCTCCTTTTTTTTTTTCAAAGACCTGAATGAAGTCTTCAAAATAAACTTTCAATATTACAGACTTCAGCAACTCACAGTCTATTGTTAATAAATTGAAATGAAAATAAATGCATTAATTTCCGGATAATTTTAAGATGGAATCATAGGAGGATTTAGATGTTCAAAAATCAAGGTCCTATGTCCAAGTTTTATAAGTCCAAGCAGTAACAACCTTCTGACAGCTAAGAAGCAATCTCATTAATTAAATTCATTTTCACGTTTGAAGATACAGTATAAGCAGGGATACATAATTTTCATATTCACTAAATAGATGCGAATAAATGCGAAATTTTGCCGATATGAGCGAAAAAAATGCGAAAGTTATTTTTTTTTTACTACTTTTCGGCTAAAATTCGATGATAAATGGTTTTTTAAGCGAAATTAGGTGATAATACTAATAATTTATTAACATAATTGCTTATCTAAGACCATCCACGGTCTTTAACTGAGAGATCTCGGTCTCGAAATTTGCTTATTAAAGACTTAAGGAAGGGAATATGGTGACTACTACAATGTTAACTTTTAACTAAGAATTTTGATACTTACCTAATCAAGTAAGTAAAATTGTGATTTTTTTTAATAAACGGGAAATTTTTGAATTTATATATACATATATGTATATATATATATTTGCGAATAAATGCGAAATTTTATATATTGATTTTTTTATGCGAAATTTAGATATTTTTTATGCAAAATTTACGTACCCCTAATTATAAGAAATGAGGAAAATTCAAATATATCATGATGATTCATTCAATTTAAATCAAAAAAATATTTTTTAATTTGAAACATTTCGACTGTTATTAATTAATTTATTTATTTATTTGAAATGTAAATTATATTTTTGACAGATACAGCAGTTGAACGATCAAAGTAGCTTAGTGATAAAAAGCTTTATTAATCTCACATGAAGGAAGGCAAAAATTAATAAATGGTTTATTTCAAGCAAGGAAAAACACCACTGCCCATTTAGAAGAAGGATAATCCTTCAGTTTTGTTAGATAGTTATGCAGAAAATTAGAGCCTTTTAGAAAAATTACAAATATTGAAACTTCTGTATTTACTGATGATGAAGAAAATAAATAAAAAATTGTTACAAACATATATATGGGCTTTATTAATCTCACATGAAGGAAGTCAAAAATTAATTAATGGTTTATTTCAAACAAGTTAGGAACATCACTGCCCATTTAGAAGAAGGATAATTCATCAGTCCTTTTTTAGATGGTTATGCAGAAAATTAGAGCCTTTTAGAAAAATTACAAATATTGAAACTTCTGTATTTACTGATGATGAAGAAAATTAATAAAAATTGTCACAAACATATATATGGGCTTTATTAATCTCACATGAAGGAAGGCAAAAATTAATTAATGATTTATTTCAAGCAAGGTAGAAAGATCACTGCCCATTTAGAAGAAGGATAATCCTTCAGTTTTGTTAGATAGTTATGCAGAAAATTAGAGCCTTTTAGAAAAATTACAAATATTGAAACTTCTGCATTTACTGATGATGAAGAAAATAAATAAAAAATTGTCACAAACATATATATGGGCTTTATTAATCTCACATGAAGGAAGGCAAAAATTAATTGATGGTTTATTTCAAGCAAGGTAGAAACATCACAGCCTATTTAGAAGAAGGATAATCCATCAGTTCTTTTTTAGATGGTTATGCAGAAAATTAGAGACTTTTAGAGAAATTGCAAATTCTACGGAATGAAGTTTTAATATTTTACATATATTAAAACTTCTGTATTCATTGATGATGAAGAAAATAAATAAATAATAGCGATAAGCATATATACACAATTTCCCTCTTTACAAAAAATAATAGAAACTAGTGACTTCTTACTTATGAATTAATTAAATTTAAATTATTCCATAACTATAACGATTTATGCATTTTTTGTTTAAATTTTAAAGACAAAAATACCTATTACCCCCTCTTTTTATGCATACTTTCTTTTTTTCAGGCAGAATTTAAACAGCAGTCGCTTAGCGCCATGAAGAAAGCAAGAGCCAGGAGTGAATCACAATGTCCGACTCTGTCACCCTAAAGACATTCACAGCTCTTTCCAGCGAAAACTGTTGTGACTCCAAATCTTGGTAAACGAAGATTTATTTTGGCGCCAGAGGAGTGACGTCACCGGACAATTAAATCGTCTGTTTTCTTTATATGCCAGTTTCCATTCATTTCAGTTCATTTTCGAGCTTGTTGCGTTTGTATTTCATTTTTGCGAGCAAATTGAACTATTCTTAGAATAACCTTTTGCGATAATTAAAAGAAATAAATATTGTGCGTTTTTTTTTTTTTTTTGCTTCGTTTTGTTTCTCTTCAATTTTCGTCCGTTTTTGTTGACGTCAGGTTTTTTTCTCCCTCTCTCTCGTAATTCGCTTAACCGTGATGTGTGCGTCATTCTGCGTAAATGTCGCTTGTTAGGGGAAACAAATAAATTTGTCGTTTAATTTGCGGATCCATGTTATCATCTCCTTTTGTTAAGGGTTGCCATTCGTGGGCATATAAATATTTCATGATTTCGCTCCGGGTTTCCACATCCCTGGCGACACATTTCCTGTTTCAATCGCTGAACACTTATCGGAGTCAAGCGGATCATTCAGTCCTCAATCAGCTGACTGAAATTCACGTGTCAAGCAAGATTTTTAGTCATACATAACAGTTTCAAGGAAAGGACAGAGAGAGAAGAACTTTCAATTGAATCGCATTATTTTACCTTTTTTTTTTTCAATGATCAAGGTGTCCTTTTGTGGAAGAAATAAAACATTGTAGGCTCTTTTCAAAGTCTATAATTCTAAGTAAATCTTCAAGTTTCACGCAAAAAAGAACAAGATATCAAGAAATTTACAAAACGTACAATATTAACTTGAAATTTGCCACATTGTTTCTTAAGACTTTTAGCTCCGGAAAAACTAATTGCCAAAAAAAGAAGAATTCTGCAAAGATTCCTCAATGAATTAGTACAGCAAAATATAACCGCCGTTGGCAGGACACGGATTCGAACTCTCTTATACTTCTACCATCGGAACGACTCAACAGTGTTAAGGGGACTCACGACCCTTAAGTCGAGGAAATAAGGCATATTTTCATACTTTTTGACTCTTTGTAACTATTTCAATTTACTCCCAATTTTCTCAAATTTGTTGTAAATGATAAATTGATATATTTATTTTAATAAACAAATTTTCAACTCTCAAAATAATTTTAAATTTCTTTTTTTTTAAATGCTTTAGATATACCTTGTTTTTTTAAGTATTTTTATTGTATACTGGCTTGCGCGCAGAACTATGAAATTAATTTTACACTTAAATGTATAATTCCTGTTTTATATTTAAAATAAATAATTCGAAATACAATTGAACATAAAACATTCAACATTATAATATTTTCTCAATTTTTTTAAAACTGATCAAAATATACTTAAGATTTCCTTAAATTTTTGCATTAATTTACCCCTGAAAAAATAACAAAATGTGCAGTGATTGCAATAATTCTAGTTCAGATGCAATAAAATAACATGATTATGCAGTGATAAAAATTTCATGGAATTATGTTTCATAGTTTTTGAGATATCAGTTGCGGAATGATGCAAAATTACATTTTGAGAAAAATGAGTTTAAAATTTTTCTTACCATAAACTTGATCAGTAATTAAATATTTAGAATATCAATATCTCTGGAACTAAGCGGAATATTTTCATGTGGTTTGCTTTTTTTTGTTCAGAAATAATCAGTCTTTAACATATATTTTTTTCAAAAAAATCGAATATTTTAAAGATTTAAGGGTAGTGAGTCTCCTTAAAAACTGTCTTTTTCCGAATATTCCATTTAGGACATGTTTTCCTTTTCTTCTAAAAGGCTAATAACAGATTTTATCTGTGCATATTTCTTACATTTATTGATTAACAGAATTTTTTCAGCCAAGAATATTTGTTGTATGCTTCCAAATTGTCCATAACAGTTCTTCCCATCAGCTACTAGGCACTACAACATCCTAAGATGTCACCCTCTTGCCCAATGCTGTTCATAAGCCCTTCGTAAATTAATAAAATAACTTCTCTGAGGTCCCGAGGTAGCCTAGTGGTAGAGCGTCGGCTTTCGGCGGCGAGGGTGCTTGGTTCGAATCCAGACAAGCACCATTAAATACCGTGTCTAGTCTGGATATGGGAACATTGAATCCATAGACCGGAAAGTCCCTCTATGATGTCAGAGAGGGGAGGGGAGGGTACGACCCCCCAGATGTTGAATCTGGGGTTGCTCGGTCAAAATGGAGGGGACACTTAGTTGACGACTCCGATCCTTTTGGTAATTTTGTAAACCGGAGCAGCCCTTCTCAAAGCGTATATGAACCTGGTATGTAACACTTCCGGCCAGGGGACATTATCAACAACTTCTCTAACCCATAAATAGGGGTGTTATTTGAAGATTCAAATGTACCGATTTATGGTCGTCAGTTAAAGCGAAATTTAAATCACAGGCCAAAAATAATTCAAAGCGCTTCTTTACAACCTATTGGAGGCTTTGCTCGCCAGCCTTATACCGAAAAAAAATTCTAACAAACAGCTGCAATGTAATGATGATTCATTCCGGACGCACCAGATAGATTCCGATTTAATGTGTCCATTAAGATTTCAAAAACACTCTTCCTTCTTAACGTAGAAGCAACCATAAACTAATACCATGTGATGTTACGTGCTCGAAAGCGCGGGGAAAACGGAAGTTCTGCCAACGATTAACTTGATAGTTAAGGAAAAATTTCAAGGAGAAACTAATAATAGAACTTGGGGTTATTTACACAATCGTAATTTTAAATAGCGAATCTCAAAACAATATATCAGCAAGAAGGAAATTTCATTTGTATGATTGCATTCCTCTTATAAAATCAAAGTGATCTTTAATTAAAAAAAATAAGAAGTACAAATCATATATTTGAATAGTAAATATCGATCGATACAGGTTCATAAATTTAATTCCTATTGTTTTTTAAGACGTATTTTAAAATGAACAGAATCACTCAAAATGCATAGTTTTATACGCTTATAAACTACCATTTGTATCAAATCGTTTTTCTGTGCGGAAATCACTAAACAACTTTCAGTGCATTTAAATAATAAAATAAGAACTATAAAAAAACACTCGGTTCAAGACTTGAAATACACACTAAGTTGTCATTGATTAAAATCATAGTTCTTCTTCCTCTGTTAAACGTCACAAAGGAGTTGTTTTATTGAAAATTTTGGTTAACTTGAAAAAAGGAAGAAACGCAAATCTAAGTAGTAACTACAACACTTTAATCAGTTACGCATTATGCATATGAGGGGCCCAAGGCAGAAATAAATTTGGGGCCCCCCCATCTGATTTTAAATATTAATTCACTTAGTTAAATACAAAAAAGACATTTGAATTTTTTATAAACTTTTATTTTAACAATCAGTACAATAAAACAAAAAAAATGTTTCAGGTAGTCACTTCTAATGAAACTACCGCTGGTTATTAACGTAGGATTACTTATTGTGGCTTACCTCTTTTGTATGTGTATATAATATTTATTATATGTACTATGTGTTATGTATATATGTATATATATATATATATATATATATATATATATATATATATATATATATATATATATATATATATATATATATATATATATATATATATATATATGTATGTATGTATGTATGTATGTATGTATGTCAAAATTTTGACGCATTTTGGTACTCTTCTATTTAACTGTTTAATGCTTGCCCAAGTGATACAGACTGGGTTTGGCGCGCTGCCAAAATTATAATTCGCGACGCAGGACATCTGAAATTTTGCTTTCCGGAGGACTGTCATGGAGGAACGTAATCTTACGTTAAAAAAGACATTTTTTATTAAAGTTATCCATCTTAAGGTGCCAGCCGGAAATCACTTCCGTTAAGAGAGCCTCGGAATTGTACGTTCACATTTTTATTGCCTAGTTAAAATGTTATATAATATAAAGCTATCATAAAACTCTAATGAGTAAAGTTTGATACACGTATGTAATTATGCAGTGCGCGTAAAATAAACACAATTTTGCTACAAGGTGCAACATTATTTAAAAATTTCTTTTAGAAATCATTGTGGATGTTAAAAACAAATTTGAAAACAAGTTTAAGAGAGTCTATTAAAATAAGAATATAGTGACGTAATCAAACTTTCTTACAAAATAATAGCAATACCAAGAATATAGATTGAAAAGAAACTGTAATTCAGAGAAACATTTAACAATGGTACATAGTTAAAATTTAAAGAGAAAACAATTGTACATAATAAAAGCTTTTGCCTTTACAATGTACAGAATAGTGACTACCTCAATAAAAAAATTTTGATATGTAAGTAGCTAAAATTATTTGGTTGATCTGGGGTCCCCTGAGGTTCCGGGGGCCTGAGGCTTTCGCTTGTGCGGAAATCCGCCACTGACTTTAATGCTAAAATATCTTGGGATTTACATCAAAAGTGTAAAACAGAGTAATAAAGAAAACCAGGTTACCGTTTATATTTAGTACCTCGATTTCGTTTCTGTTATTTAGATAAGGTTAAAAATTATAATCATCAATATTAGAAGTGAAGGCGATACTCGTAGCAGAGTTCTATGAATTTATTAGATATAGATTGTTAGCTATAGTAAATTAGAGTCGGAAACTCGTTAAGTCTCGAAATTGCAGTTTGATTCAATTGACATAACAGATTTTTTTTCAACTTTATCATATCAGTTTAATAAAACTTATAATATCTATTCTAATCCTAATCTTTTTTTCCCTCTTTTAAAAATTTAACCACCACAGAACATGTGATATCAATCGCCGAATTACGTGTTATCGACAGTAATAATTGAATGAATAGCGTCAATATGTACCGAGTTACTAATCAAAGCCTCATAAAAAAAACATAGAGATCAAATCAGATTGTTTGCCTATAAAATAAAATGAAGTTTGTTTTTAAAATAAAATGAAGAAATACGAAAACGAACCCAATTTTACTGTTTAAAGCTCTCTAGAGTAGCATAGGAAAGTTATTTTTAGATACTATATTATGTCAATAAATCGGAAATTTTATAAAATACCATATGTCAATAGCAGGGCCATCAGTAGATTTAAGTTTTTTTATTGATATTACATATAATGTAAATGTCAGTTTTTTCAATCATCTGTATATTTAAGTTCCTAAATCGATTCTTTGGGCAGTCCGTGAGAGAAAACTACTGCATCAATTTACCTCGTTTTGGTCTTAAACGAAAGATTTTAATCTATAGATGTGTCAAATTTGGTTTTTGGTAACCGCAACTTCTATAAATTAGCAATAATTTGCAATTAAAAATTGCTTTCTGCGCATGCTCATGTTTAAATCTGACTTTAGATACTCACTAAGCACGTTGCGGCATGAACACATTAATTTGTTTCTGCGCATGCTCAGTGACATGTTTTAATCTGGCTTTAGGTACTAACTAAACACGAGGCCGCATTAACACGTCAATTTTTTTATTCCGAAGAATTTCTCTAGCTCTCTGTCTGCCGTTTTTAATTTCAATCCTGTGAGATATAGAATTAAACCTGACGAAAATTATTAATTTCGCGCTGTTGAGTAACGATATTTCTTTCTATTGGGTTCAATAGTAATTTTTAAAGTGTATTTCTCTTATCTTAATATTATGATTTTCAACAATTGGCAATGATGTGTTGAGTATAATTTGTGAATTAGTACATTTATTTACTACCCAGCCGTCATGTTTTGGTGGGTACCAACTAGTTTATGTGATATTCTCTTCTAAGATATGCGACTAGTTCTCGAATGCATCAAAATTTCCATGTATTTTATGCTTGTTGGGAAATTAGTAGCTTCCAATATTCTGTTTATTTTTATTGACTGAATATTAATAGCGTACTTCCAAAGGTATTTGTTGCATTTAAAAAACATTTTCAGATAAATTTGATTTTAATGTTTTATAGAAATATATTTCCTACTTCAATGAAATTTCAAGCATTTCGAAAAATACCTCACTTATTTAAATATAAATAATTCAGTGGTTTAGTTTAACATCAGAACGCCGGATTAGGTCAAAAATGATCCATTTCAAATTTTGGTTTTTCATAAATTTCCTTTTATGAATGTAAGCCACCCAGCTTTCTACGACTTTTCCTAATTAATACATTTACAGATATTCCTCGACTTACGACCAAAATAGGGAGACATTGGTCGTAAATCGAGTTTCAAACAATTTTGTACATGTACATGCTTATATTTTACTTTCATATATACATACGTAATTTAAAATAAATTGTATTTAGAAGACATAAATTATTCTTCGTCATCACTACTTATTATGTCAGTACAATCCATTGGTTCAGAATTGGCGACAGAAGATATTTTGAAAGTTTTGTTAACAAAGTTATCCAAGGTAGTTTGAAGAGTTTGCGTCTTCTTTCCCTTCTGTATTGTCTGGTAGCAAGCCACATTTTCCTGAATACGACGATTTACCCTTGAGAATCTTTCTTCATTTGTATCCCTTGCTTCTTACTGTAGTAGTCTTTAATTCATATAATGAAAGGCTGAAGCCATTTCAGAAGCGAATGAAGGTTTTTTTTGATTTATCATGTGGATATCGAAACTATTGCATCATACATTTTCACTATTGCGTCACAAATTTTTGCGGTATTCCAGAATATTGCATCATATTTTTTAATAATTATGTAATACATATAGGTATGTACTGTACATTCGAGGAACAGTATTTTTGTGAAAAGAACTTTTTTTTATTTAAAATTTCGGTCGTAAGTGCAAGCGGTCATAAGTCGAGGAATACCTGCATTTAAAATAATGACATTTTTTATTTGCTTTTGCTGTCTTTAAAAACTGGATCATAATTTACCTTGAAAGTCTTAAAAGGATAAAAATGACCCATTTTATAATATATTAAACGAATATAAAATAATAAATTTTGGCATAAATGTTGTAACATGTTAATTGTTATAAATAACCCCCACTGTTGCTTTCAGAAGTTCCACTGTCGCTTTCAGGTTTGGTGAAAATAAATATTCAAATTGAGGTAAGTCCCTTTGCATAGATTGCAAACTTCCTAGTCTTCCCATAAATACTGTTTATTTCAACATGTTTGATTTACATTGGTAAATGTTTGAAAAATAAATATTCACAATTAAAGAAAAGCAGTTATTGAATAGTTTTATCCTAATTTTAACCAGGGATCAAAATGATCCCGATCAGGCATTCAAGTAAGTTTAAAAGTACTGGCATTCTAGTGTTAACAGAACTTAAGGGTCTGTTCACAAAGAATCCGTCAGCGTTAAACAGTCCTTTGGGGCTGATTGGTTAAAAAATTTTACTCTGACGATGACGATTCTATGTGAACATGCCCTAATAGTTTCCTGACTAATAGTTTCCAGGCCCTAATAGTTTCCTGTATGCAGGTAAAGAACACTTATAGGACACTTTCCCTTTATAAGAATTGAAGAAAAATTCCATCATACATTTAAGCTAGATAGATTATCGATAACCCATATTTCCCACTAGATCAGAATCTATATACATGCATGTAAATGACACAGGACACTTTCACTTCATAAGAATTGAAGAAAAATTTATTCATGCATTTAAACTATTATAACAGTACAAGTTCGCATACAGAATTTTCCTGTATATATCTATGGTGCCCGGTATAAAGGGCTTAAGTTGAAAACAGTGATTTAAATATACCAAGTTATTGGCTTTTAGACCAATCTCAGAACAATAATTTCGACTTAAAAGTCCTTTGTTAAAGAGTCTTTTGTTCAAAGAAATGTACTTTTGTATTAAAAATTGATAGACTTAAGCCTTTTATACCAATCAAAAGAATTCTTTTATTAATACTAACAAACATCAAAAACTCACTTTTTTGACTTAAACCCTTTATACCGGGCACCATATATATATATATATATATAAATATATATATGGTGCCCGGTATATTATTGAAATATATATATATATATATATATATATATATATATATATATATATATATATTTCTGGAAGACAAACAAGTCCATTGAATATGTCCAATGAAGTGTGTGTAGTATTTCAGTGGAAATAATCAGAGGACTGGCAAGCAGTATCGATAGCATTTAAGTAGTATCGATAACCCACATTTTCCACACTAGATCATAATCTATATACATGGAATGTAAAGGCTAGTGTAATAATTCCGCTGCGGATAAGCCCATCACTCGTTCCGATTATGAACACAAACTTATGGAAATTTGAAGATCTCCCCCCCCCCCTTGTCACCCCCTCCCCTCAACCTATCTGTCGACCATTAAACCGACAACTGTAGCGGAAAATTACCGACGTATGTTCCTACGCTCGAACTTGTTACCCCGGAAAGGGGTTCTCGAATCACCCGTGACATCCCACCCTGCGGCGGTCACGTGACACGGAGACGAGGGGGGGGATATGATGGAAATTTCATTAATCCATTCTATTCTTGTGGATAATGTAATATACGTTATATTATGAAGCAAAGAATATGGTAACTGTTGCGACTTTAACGAGGCTGACTCACTGGGGGGCTAAAGTCAGGTGGTGGCAAGGGTAGGGAGTTTATCTCCCACTCCGAGGGATAAGCAAGGGAAAATTGATTTTAAACCGTGATTTTTCCCTCAAGGGCCCTTCCCTGGCTGCTTTAATCAATTGTTCATTTTTACCGCAGAATATCTGTTAATAATTAGTCTCATTGCGTATTAATAGAATACCGTATTTTTTGGACCATATGCACCTTTGTACGTAAAAAATCGACTTAAAATTGGGGTACGTCTTATGGTCTGAAGTTAACATTAAAATGAAATGAATATTATATATATATATATATATATATATATATATATATATATATATATATATATATATATATATATATATATATATATATATATATATATATATATATATATATATAATAAATTTAACAGACCGGTACAGGAGATGGATTCACACACATAAGGAGCACATTGAAGAGCAAACACAGCAGAGATGAGAGGCACAAAGTCCATGAACTATTTTATGTAATACGAATAACGAAGACAACAGCAGAAGTCATTTCAGCAAAGGAATTTTACAACAGGTAACTTGACAATAGGATGCAAACAAACTAGCCACCGGACCTGCCGGAGCTTGAGTAAGCCAGACATCACGATACTCGGACAGTAACGGCATTAGGAGAGTAGAACGAAAAGAAGAGACGCGGACAATAGAGCGAAGACAGAAGAGACAGGATAACAAAAGAGAAGGGCGCTAAAATCGCTGCTCGAACTTTTTATAGTATGGGGGCGCTAGGCGTCGTTTAGGATTCTATAATTGGTTAGAATCGAGCATTCGACTTAAACACGTCAGCCATAACTCATCTATAACGAGTACTCCCGTGATTCCGAACTTGCGATGCATAGGCCCGTGATTCTCTAAATCATCCTGAATCATAGTCGCATGACTTTCAGCGCATGCATTAAAGGACAAACTAGTTAGTCAATAAATTTACTTCTGGTCGCAATTTGGAATAGGGACTGTGCTTTATTGAAAGGATAAAAGGATAATTTAGAATATCCGTTAAGTAATAAAGGTGGGGCATTATTATTAGATATATATTATTTTATTTTTATTAAGTAAGAAATTGAAAATATCTTTGTATACCTAACAAAATACAAAATATTCTTTCCTAAAAGTTCTCCCATAAATTTGAGGTGCGTCTTATGGTCCGAAAAAGGAGGCAAATCCATTTTAAAATTTTACTTTTTAAACAATTAAATTTTTTATTGAATATGAGAAATGTAAAAAAGGAATTTACTGTTACTCTCATACTGAAATGCATAATAAACTGGAGTTCCCACTGGGAATTATTACATATTTTCTCAAATTTAGAAAGAATCCCAAACCACTCAGTCATCCAACCCCCCCCCCCCCCCCCCAGACTATCTCTGCATCTCTGAAACCATAAATCTTAGGAAGCTGAAGTTTTTCGTGCTGGTTCCTCTAACTCCCGAAGTACTCTTTAAAAATTCAACCTTTAAGGATGTCATAAAAGGGGCTTAAATATCCAAAATAAAAGAAATATAAAAAAAAAATCCAGCAATTAATGTCGGATTACTTAAATTATATGATGAATTCCTTAGAGCAGAGGTGCCAAAGACGCGGCCCGCGACGAATATTTTTGCGGCCCGGCCAATGTATTGCCACACAATAATATATAATAAAATAACCGACGCATAATTATAAGATAGGAAGAATTCGCTAAATGTTTTTTTTAATTATACTCATATTTTGCTATTATTAAACAAAATGCGTATATTTATGTTGAATATACTGTAATTAGGTAAATAAACCTACGTTTCTATCAATAATGATTTTTTTTACGGCCCACCTATAGTTAAACCTTCTTTGTTTGGCCCAAGTTAGCCTTTGAGTTTGACGCCCCTGCCTTAGAGGAATGACAACACTTTATTGCTAAAGTAAATTTAAATTAAATTAACCAAACTACATAATTCATGGCACTAATATATTCTATAGCGAAGCACAGGTATTCAGCTAGTGACTAATATCTCCCACAAAAATAAGTCTAAAATAACTAATAGCAACAATTCGGGATGAACGTAACAAATTACCATCTGTTTCATTACTGAGATTTTTAAGGATTGCTCGAACGTGGTCTTGCTCCAACCTCATTTTCTTCCGTCTTGTTGGAAACATTAGGACTGATTTTTTTTTTTTAACGTAGAATTACGTTCCTCCATAACGGTCCTACTGAAAGCAAAATTTCAGATGTCCTGCGTCGCGAGTTATAATTTTGGCAGCGCGCCGAACCCAATCTGTATCGCTTGGGCAAGCAGTAAACAGTTAAACATAAAAATACCAAAAGGCGTCAAAATTTTGACACATACACACACACACACACACACATATATATATATATATATATATATATATATATATATATATATATATATATATAGTGAAAAGTTTCGTTAGAAGATACTACCTGAAAAATTTTTTTATTATTATTTTCAGTCCATTGATTCTTCCGATCTTTTGTGATGCACCGCCAAGGATGGTTGGTTGAGTAGAGCGCTCTGGTCATTTTTTGCTTCTTGACGGCAAATTATACTGGAACCTACTGCTTAAAGCCGATTCCGGACGGTTACAAATATCCATGTCAACAGTGGGACTCGAACCTACAGACTCAAGCCATTCTGCCATCGTCCGGCTTACCACCAAAGAAAAAAAAAAGAACAAACTTCATAATTTTTCCCCGAAATACCTTTCTACGTTTAAACTCTTATATGGGTGATTTAAAATTAACAACAAGTGCATAAAAATCATGGGTTTCATTATTCCTAATATGGTACAGTTAAATGTATGCTAATAATTAAACACAGAAAGCTATTATATTCGATAAAGGAGCCTTTCACAAGCCAAATTGGCTGAATCCAGTTTTTGAAATTTTTGTATCAAAGCATTTGATTAACTCCTAACTTTTTACAATCATAATACATTTCCCAAATAATAAGGATTATAGCCACGGAATGTCAAAACTTATTTTGCTATCGAATAATAAGTAACTTTTTCAGAGGCCAATCAAGTTAAGTCCATACTTTTATGTAAATCGTTGCAATAATGCAATTCGAACGCAGACGCAAGTACTTGATGATAATGGTAAATCGTTCAATGTTGTTTCATCACAAAAGAAGTAAATCAAATGAGTCAGTGACAATCTAACTGCTACAGAAGTAAGTACTTGGGAATTATTAAACAGTTAATTAAATTTTTTTCTGTAGTAAAAAAAATAATTTGAAGACTGAATTTAATTTGATTACTTTTTTTCACTTGCCAAGTTGGTTAAGTCCCTTAGTCAAGTAAAAATCATAATAATAATAACGATGGCTCCAAGGCTATTCTATCTTACATAATTTATTTGTCGTCAGATAAAATCTACATCTGCAATAATGCATTTTGCAATGTTTAAGACTCAGTTTAGACTCAGGAATTTTTAAAGATGTATAGAATAGTATTTATGTTTTCATTTGGTTAAGCTGTAATGGGGGGGGTGGCGCTATAATAATGTTACAATGATGTAACTTTTAGGATAGAATTGGCTGCTGTTTCGCCATAACCGTCACTTACGGAATTGGAGTGTGTATGCATCTTTTACTTTGCATTAGGATTATTTGTGTGCTTGCATGTACGGTGCGTTGAGCCCATACTGTAAGTTGTGTTTGTCTTTTCATTTTCTTTTTGACTTATTGCTTCCTTGGGAGACTCGGGGCCTTGGGATGTCTTTTGGGCTTACCTGCATCCTATTCAGAAAGTTCCCCTTGAGGTAACTGATATGGTTAGGCTCCCTGATGACGAGATCTGTCGGTTACCTCTATGTTGTTTTATGGTTCAGTTCCGGCACTTATACAGAATCTTGCCGTTGGTGCGTGGATGCCCAGAGTGCTTGATTTCTGTTTGTTTTTGTCTATATTCGTATTACTTTTATCTATCTCTGTTGGATTATTTATTCTACAATGTTTATTTGCATTAATTTTTTTCAGGGCAATTTTAAAAATCAATGTATAGTAAAAACTCGCTTATCCGGATCTCTGGGTAATCCGGATCAGACTTGTAGACATTTTTTTTATTTAATGTTCACATTAGATAATAATTTTTAACTATGATAGCAAGAACGTAACTACAAATACGCCAAATATTCGCTTTTTAGTTTGATTCAATGTACAGTTCCTGCATAGATTTACAATAAATTATGGTAATAAAATTGTTTTTGTTGAGTTTAAGAAAGCTTTACTAGACTTACCAATTCTTTGTAAAGAAATGATGTGAAAAGTTATTTTTATTTTTTTAATGTCTTGTTAACAATAGTAAGTAATTTTGTTACAAAACATAGTTTTTTTATCGTAGTAAACGGTAAGTCTGCTTAGTTAAGGATTTTGTTTTGCTTATTACCCATATTATCCGGATTGCCTATGGTCCCAGTTAGTCCGGATAAACGAGGTTTTACTGTATATTATTTCATCACTTTTTCCACTTTTCGTATTATGGGCTTAACTGATTTGGCAAGTAAGCGGCTCAAATATGAATGAAACTTTATAAAGCGCAACAAAGCTTTACAAAAGACTCGCGCTAAAAGTTTTAAGCATCCCGTAAAAACGATAAGCCCGTCTGCACACGGGGCAACTCAAAAGAAACTGATAACCGACTCCAATCACAAATCAGTCCGTGATGAGTCGTAACCTATGTAATTGAATGGAGCCACGCACACGGCACAACTGGTTACAAACCCGTTGCGTGTGCAGACGGCCTAACCCTTCGAAGATCAACTACACAGAAGAAGTTCGCAACCCAAACATAATCTTTGATTTATCGTAGCACTAACAGATTGTGGCTTTCAAAAGGGTGAAGATATACTCCCGTGATTTCTTAAGGGGGTAAGGGACACATTAAATTTTTTAAATGTTTGTGGAGTAAAAATTTTCAATTTTTTTGTGATGGTTAACCATATAATTTGTAAACAAAATCGCATCATAAACCTTATCATAAAGTTTTTAAAAAATTTTTAAACTTAAAATTTTGAAAAAAGTGAGGTAATTTAAAATCGTTATAACTCGAAATATTATTTGTCAGATTTCAAAATTGTTTCATTTAATTAAACAGAAATATATAAGTTTCAATTTTGATTTGGCATTTTTTAAAACATTAATTTAAAAAAAATTTTAAACATTTAGAGTAAAAATTTCAAAACAATTATGTAACTTATTTTTTAAAAATCATATTTTCAAAAGTAAATATTTTTTTCAAATTTGCTGAATCAACATTAAAGTAAAATAAATGAAAAACATGTGTTCCAAGTTTGAACAATTTATCTTTAACGGTTCTTGACTTATAACAATTTAAAGACGAGAAACGGTGAAAACACCGATCATGCAGAAGAACGCATTTAAAGGTTGAAACAAAGATTGGCTGCTTTTAAAATGTTTCAAAACAAAAAAAAAAATTAATATCTCCTGTACTAATTAAGATAGAAACATGATTTAAACGTCATTTTAAGCAGAAAAAACAGAACAATTTTTAATGCAATAAAAAAAATTTCGAAAATTTCAAGAATTTTGTGTTCTGGACCCCGTAAGCGAAATGAATGGAAAAGAAGTTATAGACCTGTACCAAGAGACACTGATTAAGTTGCTTTTACTTTTATTTCTTAGTAACGAACATTATTACCATTTGTTAAATACCTGTCTAGATGTTTTAGTAGTTTTTTGTACTGAGAAAAATCAGTCGAATACTAAAGTTGTAACACAATAATGCTAGAAATATGAAACATTTGATTTTGTGTGACAATCCTGGAATAAATTGTTCCACCGTTCAAAAAAATTTGCTTCGTCGATTTGAATGAGGTTCAAAATTACTGCTCATATAAAAAGGAATGACGATCATAGTAGATTTTCCATATTTATTAGCAGATGTACACTTCAATTTCTCTGAAAAAAAGCTATTATAGATCCATCTACTAAACGCAATGAAGCAAAAATTCGTCTTTTTTTTTATTTCAGATAAAAGTATTTATATATATTAATTTAGATATTACGATTGAGAATACACCAGGAGCAAATAAAAGACTCGCATTCTGAATCTTAGAAGGTCACTCAGCGGATGTTTCCTACTTTAATCATACCACAGCCAGAAAATTTGTTTCGCTGTGTATGCATAGAACTGTCTCCTAATAGTCAACGCTATAGCACCCGAGCTGAAGAAAATTCATTACATTTTAGGTCTATTTTCGGAATAAAAAGGGATAAATAGGCATATAGACAAGCAGATAGAGAAAGAGTTATATATATATATGTGTGTGTGTGTGTGTGTGTGTGTGTGTGCGTATGCGTGTGCGTGTGTATGTATATATAGAGAGATAGATAGATAGATAGATAGACAGATAGATAGATAGATTTAAATAGATAGATAGATATATAGAGAAAATATTGTATCGTCCGGAAACTACTACTTCCACTTTTTTTTCATTAGAGTAAAACAAAATTTTTTATACAAAGTAATAACTTTAATAAGAAATGTATTGATCATTTTATTCAATAATTATCTGTCATTCTTCCAGGCAGTTTCATGAGTCCCCTTTCAAAGATGTTCTTATCTTTATCTGCTAAAAAAAATTCTAAGGGGAATTTGACATTGTTATCTGAAATGCAGGTTTTACCTGACAAGGAGTTTTCCAGAGCACGAGACAATTGGTAGTATGATGGTACAATGTCAGGGCTATATGGTGGATGTGGTAACACATTCTAACCAAGCTCCAATAGTTTTTGACGCGTGACTAAGGATATATATGTGGTTTGGCATTGTCATAATAGAACACAATACCTTTACAATTTACCAATTCTGGAGATTTCTGTTACAAATCATCTTTCAGTTTTGCTAATTGTTGACAGTGCACATTGGAATTGGTTGTTTTGTTCCTTGGTAAAAGTTCAAAATAATCATTACCCTTATAATCCCAGAAAACTCAAAATATGGCCTTCTTTTGATGAACATCGGCTAACTCACCAGGCTTGGACCATGATCTTTTGCATTCAGTGTTACTGTAAACAATACTCTTTTCATCACCAGTTGTCAATCGTTTCGAAAAGGGATCATTTTGGTTAAGTTTCAAAAGTAAATCTCATATACTGATACGTTGTGTTAAATGATTTTTTTTAAGTTCATGTGGGATCCAAACATCAAGCTTTTATTCATAACCAAGCTTCTTTTAATGGTCATCAATGGTTCTTTTGGATGAATTTAGACTCTCAGCAAGCTAACGTACAGTTTATTGTTTCAGTTTTTAGTTCTCATTTTTAGAAAAGACAGAAAAAAGTAATCCCAAATGAAAATTTATACTGAATATACAACGCTTTTACAAAGAACGAAATAAATTACATGATATTCAATAAGGAAGTAAATTCAAAACCAAACACGTATTTCTAACTGAAAAACATGCAAAGTTCACATTGCAAATCGTGTTTTGCACCTGCTTATGTAGCTTTAGACAAAAAAAATGAGATGTCAAGTTTCTCATTAAGACTGCAGTCTAAGATTTTGGAACATTGCTGCAGGGATACAATGAAACGTTTCCCTGCAGCAGCGTGTGTATCTTATTGACAAGAAATTTTACTGATATTTTATTGAGGGCTAAAACAGTTTGTTATATTTTTCATGAAGTACAAAGCATACTGCTTCTGAAGAGGTCTTGGCAATTCAGTAGATGGATGTGCGGGCCACGTAAGCTTTCAAAATTGTTCATGTGATTCACCGAAACCTTACGAATTTTTTGGAGGGATTTCCCATAAGCTTATAGAGATGGCTGACTTCTACCCTACCTAGGGTATATGTATATTGAAGTTACCCTCTAATGAAGCATAAACAACACTTAATAGATATATAACAAAGTTTATTCTTTACTTGACACATGTACTTGCGTTTCAAAACAATACTGCATACTACTGTTACAACATGTATAAACACTGAGCAAGGAAATACAGTTCGAAAAAATCATAAGTATAAACACTATGCAAGGAATGTTATTTCAGAAATACTCACAAATTACTCTAAAGTCAAACCAGCGATGTTGCTCAGTGAACTTATTCCTATAACAACAGATAACCTTCGTCTACCGGATTAGCACGAACTCACGTAAGTTTGAAGCAAACTAGCTAATCGCCACAAGCGGCAACTCCCATAACTCACTACAAACAAACCAGACTCTCTTCTGTAATCTAGCTGCTCGGTATTTATACCAATGGCCTATGCTGAAACTAACATAAATTAAGCGGCTTCTTTAAATTTATGCACTTAAAAGTTCCATTATTGTCTATCGAATCTTATATCGACCTTACAGGCGTACAATTTTGTTTACTATTAAGTCCGTGGAAGCTTAAGAGTTTACGGATGTGCCCTGCGCTACCTAAAGGTTCAAGACGACCCCCCCCCTGTTAACACCTACAAACATTTCTAATTATGGCTTTTACGGTAAGCTGTGAACTATCCATATTCTCTCTTCGACTCAATCAGAGGAATGGAAGCAGTGACACTGACGTAAGTGAGGTTAAAATAAATACACTCATGGACAAAAAAATTAGCGCACAAAGAAATAATTGCGGGATCGTAACGAAACTTGCAATGAAGGTACATGTCGGGGAGATATGCAAATGATTAGAAATGCAGCGTGATTGCGCATTACGTATAGCCGATAGAGGGCGTTGAACATCGTACTCTGTGGAGTATAAAACAGGTAACCAAAGCTTGTTTGAGTGTGCTGAATCATTTACAAAGGAAGAGCTGAGATAGACATGCCATTACGCCGTGTTCGAAGACAATATAAGCAGTTGTCGCAGTTTGAGAGGGGGAGAATTGTCGGGATGATGGAAGCTGGGTGGTCAGCTAGGCGAGTAGCTCGTCAATTAGGCCGCTCTGATTGTGTTGTGAGGAGGTGTTGGGACCAGTGGACCCGAGAGATGTCATGTACACGAAGACCAGGCTCAGGACGCCCTCGACAGACCAGTCGTCGAGAAGACCGCCACATCGTAAGAAATGCACGCGTACAGCCAACTGCTTCATCGGCCGCCATCCAGGCACAGGTAGCACCTTCACTAGGGGCCTCTGTGTCTTCTCGAACAATACGAAGGCGCCTGGCTGAAGGACAGTTGGTATCGCGGCGCCCATTACGTGTGCTGCCCTTGACGCCCACCCATCGACGCCTCCGTTTGGAGTTTTGCCGCGCACGAGGAAACTGGACTGCAGCGGAATGGAACCAGGTCGTCTTTAGCGACGAATTCAGATTCAATCTCGGCAGTGATGACAATCGTGTTCGTGTGTGGAGAGCCCGTGGTGAACGCTTCAATCCTGCCTTTGCTGTACAGCGACACATCGCTCCCACAGCTGGTGTGATGGTATGAGGTGCCATTGCCTACAATACACGGTCACCCCTAGTATTGTTCCGTGGCACCATGACAGCCCAGCGGTATGTTCATGAAATCCTGCAACCACAATGGCTCCCAGGAGCCATTTTTCAACAAGACAATGCTCGGCCTCATACGGCAAGGGTGTCACAAGACTGTCTCCGCACTGTTACTACCCTTCCTTGGCCTGCCCGATCCCCAGATTTATCTCCAATCGAGCATATCTGGGATCATTTGGGACGACGAGTTGGGCATCCCACGAGTTTGAACTAACTAGAGGCAAGGTTACAGCAAATATGGAACGAAATGTCTCAAGACATCATACAGAACTTGTATGACTCAATGCCCGATCGTATCGCATCGTGCATTCGCGCTAGAGGGGGTCCAACGGAGTATTAACTCCTCCGTTCTTTTGCCTTTTTCTCTGAAATAAATTATCCTTTTTCTTTGATTTTCTTATCATTTACTTATATCAAAGTAGTCATTACATATGTAAAATTTCGTTTCATTTTGACGACTCCTTGGTGCGCTAATTTTTTTGTCCATGAGTGTAGTAAAGGAAGGAAGGGATGGGAAGGGAAAGACACTAGAAAGTTATGGCACTCTGATATTCAATTCCCCGCGTGTCTACATGGGGTAAGTTTTCCGAAGAAAAGGAAAGTTTACTTAAATAACAAAACAAAATTTCAGGTAGTCTCTTCTAACGCAACTACCGCTGGTTATTAACGTAGGATTACTTATCGTTGCTTACCTCTTTTGTATATATAGATGTATGTATGTGTTATGTATATATGTATCTATATACAGGGTGTAACGAAACTCTTGGGCAAAACTTTAAGGGGTGATAGTACACATCAAGACAAACAATAATATATAAGAAACTTAGGGTCCCAATCGTCTTCCAAAGTAGATAGACGCCATTAAAGTTTAGGGTCCGAAATTTCAAATGATTATAAAAAACGGAAAAATGGGTCAATTCGTTAGCGGTTTTAGCTAAAATTATTCTTTTTGTCAGTTTTTTCTTGAAAAATAAATGTAAAGATAAAGTTTAAAAAAATGTCGATAGAGGGCGCTTTAGACTTTGGAGTAACGAACAACTATTTTTTACCGTTATTTTTTTTATCACATTAAATGCTTTCAAAAGCTTAGCCTTAAACTTAAATTTTGAGCTCAAAATCTGATTCGTTGGGGGTGGTTAAGTAGCGCAAACGGAATTGTGTTCAGGAGTTGAAATTTGAAACACCCTCCCTCCTGAACAGAGTTCAGTTATTCCCGATCTTGGTGTCGTAGGACTTTGTGTCGTAGACCAGGCAGCAACTACTACCTCCTAGACGTAAAATAAACTAGAGAGGGATGACAAAATTAAAAAAATTATTCATAATACTGGACATGAGCAATTTCTCCTCTCGAAATAAAAAAAAACAATTTGATGTACGCACGTCGTGCGCATGAATGAAGGTTGAATGAATAATGGCACGTAGAAAATGGTACACGCATGATTTTCTTGTGGAATCACAAAAACTGCTCGAAAGAGCGTCCAACAGCAAGGATGCAGGCCTCACACCGCCGGCGGAGGGACTTTCGAACATTAGCAAATACCCCGGGCATCTCCCGGATATCGCCTGCTACGACGGCAATTCTCGCAACCAGTTCCTCGTTGGAGTCGACAGGGCTTGCGTAAACAAGACTCTTCATATGGCCCCAGAGGAAGAAGTCTACACAGGAGAGGTCAGGCGAGCGTGCCGGCCAATTTACTGGACCACCCCGTCCAATCCATCGCCCTGGATATGCTGTATCCAATGCACTTCTCGCATTTGCGCTGAAATGTGCAGGCGCTCCATCATGTTGGAACCACATACGAGCCTTTATGTTGGCTGGAACACTTTGCAGCAGAACTGGAAGCACCTCTTGTAGGAATACCAGATACGTTCCGCCGTCCAGGCGCCTTGGCAGAAGATATGGCCCGATCAAATGATCGTGGATAATTCCGGCCCACACATTTTTGTCATCCCTCTCTCGTTTATTTTACGTTTAGTGGGTAATAGTTGCTGCCTGGTCTACGACCGAGCATCCAAAATCGTGAATAACTGAACTGCGTACAGGGGAGGAGGGGGGTTCAAATTTCACCTCCTGAACACTGTTGAGTTTTCGCGACATAACCACCCCCAACGATTCAGATTTTGAGCTCAAAATTTAAGTTTAAGTCTAAGCTTTTGAAAGCATTTAATCTGATACAAAAAATAACAGTAAAAAATAGTTCTTTGTTACTCCAAAGTCTAAAGCGCCCTCTATCGGCATTTTTTTAACTTTATCTTTAAAATTTATTTTCCAGAAAATCTTGACATAAAGAATAATTTAAGGGAAAACAGCAAACGAATCGACAAATTTTCCAGTTTTTTTATGATCATTTGAAATTTCGGACCCTAAACTTTAATGGCGTCTATCTCCTTTTGAAGACGTTTGAGACCCTAAGTTTCCTATATAATATTGTTTGTCTTGATGTGTACTATCACCCCTTAAAGTTTTGCCCAAGAGTTTCGTTACACCCTGTATATATGTATCTATCTATCTATCTAGTATATATATATATATATATATATATATATATATATATATGTCAAAATTTTGAAGCATTTTGGCACTTTTCTGCTTAACTGTTTACTGCTTGTGCAAGCGATACAGACTAGGTTTGGCACGTTGCCAAAATTATAACTCACGAGGTACGGACGGACGGTTTTAGCGTCTGAAATTTTCTTTTCTGGAGGACCGTTATGGAGAAACGTAATCCTACGTTGAAAAGGTACGGGGGGGGGGGGTTCAATCGGTTCGCTGAAAAAAAACAGAAGGAAAACATTTTTTAAATTTGAATCTTCCGCTCCTAAATCTCCCAAAGGTATTTTTTCCCTTACTGCAGCAAAAAATGAACGTAGGTCTTAAAAAAACACCCTACCAACCAGCTCATGCCATTTTGATGTTCTTCTCCATTAACGTTGTACTGTAACACTGTCACATAAATGATTATTGCCATTTTTTGTTATCCTCACTTTCATTTTCTTATCTTCGAATTTATTGCAATGTCACGCGTGATATCTAGAATCGCATCCAGTTTAGTGCAAATTGTTCCCTTTTATCTCCTCTACCTAACTAAAAATTATCTTTTAAATGACGTTTTCCAGACGTCAGAAAGAGAAAATTCTAATTATTTTCAGGTATCAATGACGTACCATTCACTCAGGAATCGCTGAATTAAAGGCTCGGAGATTCCAAAGATAATTTCTTATATGTCAAGAACTTTGAACATCCAAAGGGTAGCAATGATTAGTACTGGTTCTCAATCTCCTTCATGAAATATATATATTTTTTATAAGTATACAAAATTAAGTGTCATTTTTTTCTACTGAGCTGATTGGAAAACTCAAACATTCTCACAAAGTGTAACTGCCCTACTGGTAATTTTATTATTATTTTTCAAAAAAGTTTTACTTGTGTTTTGAAGTTTTCATTTGTATTTCGTATGATCAATATAAGTTGAAATACAAATACAGAAAGTGGGCGTGATGGCCCAGTTGGCAAGAGCAGCGGACCAGTGATCTGAACGTCTCTGGTTCTATGCCCATCGCTGCAAATCCAACGCCGTGTGCACTAATTACGAGTGGTGCACATAAAATCTGTCGTGGCTGCAATGTCCTCCAAGTTCTCAAATTTACCTCTGGAGGTGCGGGGGTCAAGTGTTCCGGTCTCGTCACTTGACTCGGTTCTAAATTGCGGGACCGGTTTGTAGGGGGTAATGCTGGCCCCCTATACGGTGCCCCCTTAAATGAATGGCCAGCAGTCTCGTCAGTGTTCAAATTGTATGGATTAAGTTCCCAAAACAATTGCCATATGTAACAACAAATGCAGAAAGTTTTGAAACTTTACGTTTTTTTTGACAGTAGGAAAATTCACAAATTATATTCCCCGTTATTACTTTTATATCATTATTTTATTGATTTACATAACATTACTTTAGCGGCAAACTCAAAAATACATTAAAGGATATTAAAAAAAATTTTTTTTTGTTCTATTGCAGATAATCAACATAGAAGTGACTGAATTCTGTTGGAAGCTTGCGCTACCAACGCCAGTAAACAAAGATTTCTCTCTGTTGCCTGCCTAATTAATTATTTATCTTTTAAGGCATCATTAATCACGCCTGAAAACGAACTCGTGGATCTCCATTTTTTTTCCCTATCTCCACGCACCAGATCCGTCGTTAGGAAGCCTTGTCATGCACCCGTCTCAACAAACATGGCGTCGGACTAATTACAACCCACTCTACCACCACTCTCCGCGAACAACAAGAGCAGAGAAAGAGAAGAGAGAGCATTCCCGGTACAAGCTTGTTTGGTTGTTAACTCTCTGCCTCTAATGTGTAGCAAACAACCTGACACCCGACATTTTGCCGAACCACCAGCAACGTTTTCGAGCCCCGGTGCCTCAATTTACGACGTCTATTAAGGTATTATGTTTCCAGCACTTCGTTAGCGCGACTTCGCCACTCGATCGATTGGAGGACTCTTCGTCGTTAACGGTCCTCTCTGTTTACTAACTCGACGTCGAGGCAGGTAAGATTACAGGAACGAAGGGGGGGTGCGCTCGGCGTTAACGAAGCTTCGCTCGTCATTTGTTTATGCAGGATGCCCTAATGAGGTGGCACAAATCTTTTACGGGCACAAGTCTTCTGGGCTTTTCCTTTTTGCCAATTAGAATGCGAGTACGGTGTGCCGGATTGTCATTACATACCGAGCTCACAGCACCCCCGCCTTTGAAGCTGCCGAAATTTGAATAATTTTTTTTCCTTGTTTAAAAAATCTTCCAGTCTCGGATATTTGAAATTGGCTGTAGCAATACATTAATTTGGAAGCCCTGTTATACAAGGTGCCTCGTGGGATCTTTAGCAATCCCCGAAAATTGTCAAAGCGGAAGAGTATTTCTAAGCTAAGGATTTAAGGGGCATTCTTTTCAGGGAATAGGGAATTTTTTAGCGCGATTTTCTTTAAAAGCTAAGTAGATTGTTAAAGTTTTTTTATACATATAATAACCCAATATTAAAGTTCCGTTATCACAGAGAGTAGCAGATTTATAAAAGCCTAAGTAATCATGTAGGGAAAGATATGGAAAAAATACACCATTTTCATCATGTGCAAGTTCAGATTTTCGGATATTAGAATTTATTACTTTTCAAATGAATATTGAATCAGATTTTTATTTTTATTTCAAAATATTCTACATTACAAAAGAATGTGTTAATAACTGCTCTATTTATCATGTAATTTTTAAAGAAAATTGGTTAAAGCGAATAAAGTTCTGCTTTCATGAATCCTTTGTCAGAAGTCTATGAATTCATTAGAGACAAAAAGATGAATTAGAAAGTACGCTTTTAAAATTAGCTCATGGATGCTTGCATTTGTCTGTTAGTAAAAGAAGGAGCCCAGAAAACCTGGCAAGATTAACCTTACTCTAAAAATCATCCCTCTATGAAACTATGCAGTGTCATTTTCTGAAATAAAGAAACGGAGTAATTATTCTCTGAAAAGTTTGAAACTGGTATCTAGAATCTAGATCCAACTGTGTCTCTAATTTAAAATGCCTTCTTAAACACTCTTAGTTCAGTGTGCTTGTTTAACATAATGTCAACGCACACGAGCATAGCAACACCAAGGGCTTGAGGTAGCCTAGTAGTAGCGCATCGGCTTTCTGTGCTGAGGGTGCTCGGATCGAATCACAACAAGCACCATTCAATACCTCCGTGTCTAGGCCAGACATGCGCACGTTAAATCCATAGACCGGAAAGTCCCTCTATGAGGCCAGAGAGTGTGGGAGAGAGTACGATCCTCCCAGATGTCGCCCCTGGGGGTTGCTCGGTCGAAATTGAGGTGGCAGCTGGCTAAATCGGACTCCGACCCTTGTGGTGTCATTATAAACCGGAACCGTACCACTGAGCTCACTAGCCTATATGGACCTGGTCTGGAATTACTACCGGCCAGGGGGCATTAGAAACAACAACAACAGCATATCAACACCAAAGGTGTCTCGACATGTGCCTCGAATTGTCAAGGATCCTCGAACTCCTCAAAAGGTGCCTCGGACTGTCAAGGATCAATAAGAACTCCTTGTTCCCTTCGGATGAAGTACGTGAAAAATGTTTGCAAACTCAGTCTGGGTTCATCTAGAAGAAAAAAGAGAAAAATTCTCCCTCCTCGCATACTGACGAAAGAACGATATTGCCGGCACTATTTCAAGCGAGCTCTCCTGTAAAGATTGCAATATATCGGGTTAGAGCGTTACACTCAAAAAGGTCCCTGGCAATAATGACTAGTCGTTAAACGTATGCTATACTGGTTACACTAGTACAAGAGTTCGCTGGATATATGCTGTTAAAATGACAGTACGGTCATAACGAGATATATTCCACGAAAGACTTTTCTCGTGACTTACCTTAGAAATGATTGTTTCTGTACCACAACTATGTAAACCACTCTACGAGTGTATGAAGTCTTTACACCCTAGTCTGAGTATGGCAGGTTTCTAATCATCTCATGACAATGAATCCCACTCCGTTCGATAAACTCGAATGACACATTTTGGAAAAACTGGTATATCGGCAAGCATAAGACACAAATTGCCACTGAGGTACTTAATACATTACATATGATACAGTAAGGCTCGAAGTAGCCTTGTAGTAGCGCGCTGGCTTGCGGCACTGAGGCTGCTCGGATCGAATTATCGGTATTATCTCGGATCGGTATTTAACGACACGCGCCATTAAATACCTCCTTGTCTAGGCCAGTTAGGGGCATGTCAAATTCGTAAGCCGGAAAGTCCCTCTATGAGGTCAGAGAGGGTGGGAGAGGGTACGATCCCCCCAGATGTCACCCCTAGAGGTGCTCGGTCAAAATTGAGGTGGTACCTAGCTAAATTGGATCTCGTGGTGCCATTATAAACCGGAGCCACTTCCCTCTGCCCGATAGTCTATATAGACCTGGTCTGGAATAGATTCCGGCCAGGGGGCATTAAAAACAACAACATGATACAGGATTGCAACGCCTTTAAGAATAGAACTGACAACATTTTGCTTCTTGTGAGGAATGAAAAAAATAGAATAAGATAAAATTTTTAAAAAATTCAGGTAGTCTCTTCTAACGAAACTACCGTGGGTATTAACATAGGATTACTTATCGCTGTTTACCTCTTTTGTATGTATACAGTGGAATCTCGATCGATCATTTACGGATCCATCGTTTTTCCGTATGTACCGTTCATTTTATCCAGTCCCAACGATCATATTGCTTTGTTATGTTTCCGCATCTATCGTTTTCCCGCATTTATCGTTCATTTCAATCGGTCCCTTGAAAAACGATAGATCGAGATTCCACTGTATATATATATATATATATATATATATATATATATATATATATATATGTATATGTATGTATGTATGTATGTATGTATGTATGTATGTATATATATATACATAAATGTATGTCAAAATTTCGACGTATCTTGGTACTTTTCTGTTTAACATATCCAAGCGATAGACCGGGTTTCGCTCGCTGCCAAAATTATAACTCGCGATGACGGATGGATGGACGGTTTTAGCGTCTGAAATTTTCCTTTCCGAAGGACCGTTATGGAGGAGCGTAATCCTATGTTAAAAATTGTTCTCCTCTTACATTTCTACAACTGATGGAATGTCGGCCTCGATGGAATGTCCCGAGTTTGCAGATTTCTGCTCTTGGCAGATAGTCGTTACAGCTTGGTCTCAAAATTTTATCACAATTGAATCTTTTTCCACGTTTGCATACAAAAGGAAAGGTATGTGTGTATCGAAAGACAGTGGTTCGTGTTACACTTTTTAAGATAATATCTGTGTTTGCTGGGCAAAGGGTGTTAAGTCCAAAATGGACTAAAATGAGTTATCAAACCAGGCATGTTTGAAAAATCAAGGGATACTGCAGGGTACAGAAAGTCCAGTTCCACTCCTAAATATTTTTATTTATCAGGAAAAATTTGGGATATATGAAACAAAACACAAACATGTTACTGTTAAAGGAGTTATGTCCCAATCAAGGACTTAAAACTCTTCACTCAACAAAAAATAAATTGAAAAAATTTAC
This sequence comes from Dolomedes plantarius, assembly GCA_907164885.2. NCBI lineage: Eukaryota > Metazoa > Arthropoda > Arachnida > Araneae > Dolomedidae > Dolomedes > Dolomedes plantarius. Next base: position 87,035,350 of record OU015502.1, on the reverse strand, counting down.
TTTAAAAAAATTAAAAATTAAACTTTAAAAAACTGACTTTACAAAAGCCTTTTATTTTCAATCCCGTTTTCCACAAAACTACGAGTTTGGGCTTGGCTCTCTTTACACTGCAAACACAGATATAATCCTTCCAAATAGTTTTGGGTTTTGAATTCCAATGTGTTTATCAGCAGCAAAGTCTAGAAATTTATAGAATATGAGGGTAATGAAGCATGAAAAAATTCACCGACATCAACAGGCTGATTCCTTACTCATACATCTTGAAAATTATTAACCTTAGAATGTTTAAAAAAGCATTATCTTGATATATAGAAATCAGACTGTATTGTTAAGTTGATCTCAAAAAGATGAGCTAAAAAACTAAACATGCAGATCGACACCATATTTTTTAAAGGAAGAACAAGACAATTTTACTTATCCTCTGATAGCCGTTGTACATTCAGTTACCACAGAAGACTAGAGTCTATAAAACCATTATATACAAATGTTATCATACATCATCTGAAATAACTTGTTTTTAAGTCATATCAACCACAGGCAATTTTATAGGATTTTTAGCTTGGAAACTTTTATACGTTTAGACGTGCTAACTTGGTTTGATAGTTTGACTTCTTACATTTTTACTTATGAATGAAAATTACTGAAGAAAACACAGTTGCGTATCACCAAAGACTTTATAACTGGATCCTTCATGTCATTTGTATTGGTCACCGTATATTATTACTAGGGGTACGTAAATTTCACATAAAAAATATAGAAATTTCGAAAAAATAAAATTACAATATATAAAATTTCGCATTTATTCGCAAATATATACAGAGGCTGTTCACACATTTTTTAGACGATGTATATTGTATTCACAAAACTAAATTACATAAAATTCTTGTGTTTTAAATGTTCTATTTGACATCCCTTATTCTGAACTATCTTTCGACACCGCAATTTCCAGGATAATAATGCCTTTTGAAGTATCAGAAGAGGCATTCTATCCCATTCCTCCTGAACAGCTTTCCAGAGTCCTGTAAGGGTTTTGGGACGACGTTTGGAAAATGCAGATTTTAAAAGTCCGAAAGCACAAAAATCCATAGGTGATACATCGGGAGATTTAGTAGGGATATCAGTGAAGGGTATGGCCTCGATACCAGTTTTTTGTTCCATTTCTTTTAGGAAATTTACAGTGGATTTTGATGTGTGACTGCTAGCTTTGTCCTGATGGAGTCTCACAGATTGATGGTACTGTGGGTAAAGCGATGGTATTTCATTCAGAAAAATTGGCGATAAAATATGTTCCTGATAGTATTTGGAGTTAATCTTGACATTTTTTCCACTCTCTTTATTTTTAACTTGCCATTATAAGAAAAACCAGCAACAATCATGAATCCCTTAGAAAAACTTTCTTTCGATTCTTTGAACCATGTACTTAAATTTTTTTCTCCCCTTTTATGATAATAAATGACTCTTTTTTGTTGCAATCATTTAAATACACCCATGATTCATCTATTGTGACAATTGTTTTCCATTTTTCTTTGGATAAGTGTTTCTCATATAGAATTCTGCAGCGTGTCCTGCGTTCAGCGATATGATTTGGAAGAAGACAATGCACATTGCGTTTTTTCGCGTTCTTAAGATTTAAATCAACGTTTATCCTTTTTGTTTACAGTGGACACCGAGCATTTTAATGATTTTGCAACTGTCCTTTGACTAGGGGGATTTTCTTTTAACATTAAACAACGTACCTTTGCAATAGTCGAAGATGTCCGTTTTTTCCTTGGATACTTGTTTGGAATTTTTGTCCCACTTGAGGCTCCAATTTGACGTTTTTTTCCTTTCTTGTTGACGATATTACCTATCGACGGTTTAGATATCACAAAACCATGACTCTCACATCGTTTTTGGATACCGGAGTATGCATATTTCTCTTCGGAAAGAGCATAAATAGCCTTCGAACCACTGCTTTGTTAAAAACGCCATTTTGAATAAAAACAAAACTTTCAGGCCGGAGACGATAATTTTTACTTTTAAAAACATAGTACAATTGCAATTATTTCTTTTGCAGCAAACGATTTTTTATTACCGCTTACCAAAATCGTCTAAAAAATGTGCGAGCAGCCTCTGTATATACATATATAAATTAAAAAATTTCGCATTTATTTTTTAAAAAATTACAATTTTACTTACTTGGTTAGGTAAGCATCGAAATTCTTAGTTAAAAGCTAACACTGTAGTAGTATCCACATTCTGTTCCTTAAGTCTGTTGCAATAAGTAATCAGCAAATTTCGAGAGTGAGATCTCTGAGTTAAAGACCGCGGATGGTTTTTGTTAAGCAGTTATGTTAATAAGATATTACTATTATTACCCAATTTCGCTTAAAAAGCCGTTTATTACCGAGTTTTCGACGAAGAGTAGTAAAATAAATAATTTTCGCATTTATTCGCTCCTGTCGACAAATTTCGCATTTATTCGCATCTATTTCTCAAATACGAAAATTACGTATACCTAATTATTACACGTAGAGAGGTTCGGATAGTTATAGGATCGTATCTACAAAATCTACTGCATCTTCATAACAGATAGAAACTCGTTTAACATCTGCACAACTTAACACCTTTCTTGCTTTACAACATTTCTTGAGTTTTTCTTTGTCAACCCTTATAAGTTTTGGAAGATTTACAGTACACATACAGCTAATATCATTTAAGCAATATATGGATCCGTGCAATGTGAATTTCATACATTTTGAAGCTTTAAGCTTGATGCATTCATCGATTCTACTCAGGATTCCGAAACATTTCTCAGGGAAGAAACCTTTAAAATATTAAAGATAATATTTCTATGGTGCCCGGTATAAAGGGCTTAAATCAAAAACAGTGATTTAAACATACCAAGTTATTGTCTTTTATACCAATCGCAGAACAATAATTTCGACTGAGTCTTTTGTACAAAGAAATGTACTTTTGTATACAAAATTGATAGACCTCAGCCTTTTAAAAAAGTGAAAAGATTTTTTACTTTTTATCCATATACAGTCGAACCTCCATATATCGAACTTCCCCATATCGAAATTTTCTATATATCGAACTCTTAGCAAATCTCCATGTTCATTACATTGAAAAACTGTTTCTATATACCGAAAAAATCTCTATATATCGAAATTTTTTTCCACGACATATTGGGAGATTTTATTCCACATTAGGATAAAATCTCCCAATTTTTGGCGTTTGAAACAATACGTCGTGGACTTCAATTCGCGGAAAATGTCCTTGATGAAGTTTTCAGTGGACTGAATAAATGCGAGCAATAAATGCGATCTTTGATGAACTTTCCGTAAAACTGGCTGTTCAGGAAGATATTCGTAGTTTTTTTTCAAAGAATGTAACTGTGATCACTGTAACCACTGTCTGGATTGGTTATTTTTTAAGGTATGTAGTACTCAATAAATCTTTCATATATTAATTAATTTTTTAGTTATTGACTTTCATTTAATGTGATTCACGTATAAATTAGAATTGGAGTTTCGTATTCAAAAATCAGCTTTATTTTTAATGTTTCAGGAGAATTATGATAAAATTAAGATCAATTCTATATATCGAAATTTCTATATATCGAATTTTTTTCCGGCATTTTGCTACTTCGATATATGGAGGTTCGACTGTACTTAAAAATATCTAAAAATTACTTTTTTGACTTAAGCCCTTTATATCGAGCACCATAGATTTAATTTCACATTTTTAAACATTAAAAACAACTTTATAACACAAACTTTAAAAAATTCTCAAAAGTGCGGGGCAAAAAGCATATGGCTTGCAACATAATACTTCTTTCTCTCTCACGAAAGATTAATATTATTCATAAATACTGATTTTCATTAAATGCTGATTCACATGAGCTTAATTAGTAAATAATAACTGCAGAACATTTACGTTCACTGTCCATTAGTTAATATAATTAATGATCCGTAAACATAAAGTCTCTGCCAGTTATTATTTACTAAAAGTCGTGATGAATACTTATTTTTACTACCGATAAAGTGTCTAGACCAGTGATTCCCAACCTTTTTTTTTGTCGCGGCACACTTTTAACGATTTCCAAATTTGGCGGCACACAAAGAAAAAGATAAGTTTAAAAGTTGTTTACTTAAAATGGATAAAAACAGTTAAAAATATGGCATTTAACTGTAAAAACAACAGTTTTCTTTTACAGTGTACTTTTCTTTAATTTAAACAAACTTTACTCGTAAATAAAAAAAAGTATTATAATTTTTACTATATACATTTTTAAAATTTGAAGGCACACAAAAGTGCCGCGGCACAGTGGTTGAGAGTCATTGGTCTAGACAATGAACATTTTAAATATGTAAAATTTAATAAGAGTCCTTGGTATATTCAATGGAGATTTTTTTGAGATCACTTTACTTCAACTCCTTTGTGATCTTTTGCCGGACAATGGTCGAATGGCTAGGGAGCTAGGAATTCGGTAAAGGAGTCTATAGGTTCGAGTCCCACTCTCATGAACTTTTGTAGCTGTTTAGAGTCGGATTTAATCAGTAGGTCCCTGTCGAATTAGCCCCCTTGTAGCAAAAAATTATCGTAATGCTCCAAACCAAAGCATATTTGTGCTCTCATTTGAGTTCTATATTTGCCCCTTAATAAGTTTCTGAATTGGAACTCTTAACCTACTAGTGTTTCAGTATTTTGTGCAACTTACAGGCAGCCGTCAAGAAGAAAAAGACATCTGAGTTGATAGATATGTTTTTCCTTAGCATTGTTAACGTTTTCACATATAAATCTGTAGCAAAAAAGTTCATCAAATTGTTGCTAATGAAATTGGTGTTTTTTTATTACCATGTTTTTATTAACTTGCTTTCTTGTTTGTGTGTTTGCGTGTGTGTTGTCCAGTACAAATCTTGCAATCGATTTTTAACTAACTTCCCGACTAGCTAGAGATTTGAAACTTTTAGAATAGCTCAGAACACGATGACAATGCATTTTTTTAATACTTTTAGCCATCTTTAAGCAGAATTAAATTAATTTTCAGTTATTTTCAGTTAATTTTGTTTTGTAGACTGGTGCAGCCATCTATCGGCCGGAACGGGAACGAAAAGTTAAATGCAAGTTAACTTCCAATTAACTTCATTTTCTTTCAAGTTGACGTGATAATTCATCAAAAAAATTTTTAAAAAGTATTTATTAATACATAGAATTGTCAAGAAAATTTAAAAACAACAGAAAATTGTCAACAGAAAATTTAAAAACATGGTATATAAAAAGTTCTTTTTATCTTGTAATTATTCTATCTTCCTACTATCTATTACTTCTTGGCAAACCTTTCCAATTTAATGATATTTAATTTCCTCAAATCATTCTTTAAACTCAATCAATAACTATTATTTGAAAATTCCCTTTACAGTGAGGTAATAAAATACAATCGCCATAAAATATTGTTTATGGAACTTGTTTGTTTGTTTGCCTTATTTCCAGAAGGTTAGTATAATTTTGATTTTGTTTTAAATACGATAAGGCATTACGTTTTTCAGATTTTGTTTAAAAGTACACTCTTTTGCAAAATCGGGGGAAATATTCTAGAAAGGAGAGAAGTAGTATTAATGATAGACTGAGGATTCGGCTGAAATTCTTTCTTAACACACTGATTGAAAAGCTGTTATCCTACTGTGTAATTAAATTACTATAGTTCAGTAATCTATATATATAAAACAGTTCCGTAACTGACTGACTCACTGACTGACTGAATCACTGACATACAACGCACAGACCAAACCACTGGACCTAAAGGGCTGAAATTTTGCATGGTGATTCTTCTTATACTGTAGGGGTGCACTAAGAAAGATTTTTGAAAAATTCTTCTTAGGTTTTTTAAAATTAAATTTTTAAGCTGTTTTTTTAACTTTTTTTAAGTTTTCATTTAAAATAATAATTTAAGGGTCATAAAATTTATATCACGAGAAAGATCATAAAAATTCCTTTAAAATGAAATCTTTTTCAAATCTTTAACTCCATTTTCTGATTTTTGGGGAATTTTTAAAGATTAATTTTTAAAATTTAATTTATTAAATGCTGATCACGTGATATCTTTTTCTGGTACTTTAATAAATTTATCGTCACATGCATAACAACTAAATAGACAAAAAAAAAAATTTCTTGCTAATGCGGCAGACGATTAGACATTATCCAAAAAAATATTAAAATACAACAAAAGATATTATGTTCCTTAAACTGTACTATATTAACTGTACTATATTCTTTAGTATGCCCTATCAGATTTAATTTAAATATTTTCTTCTACATTATTTTGTCTATAAAAATATCCCTTACGATTTTTTTATAAATGTATATATTTTTTTTACATCAACTGTATACATTGATCGTCGTATTTATTATATATATATATATATATATATATATATATATATATATATATATAATAAATACGACTCGTCAGTAAAGACAATTTCATTCCATTCTGCCGTCCACATCCTTCTGTCATCGCACCATTGGCGGCGGAGACGTCTGTGGTTCTGCGTCAAGGGTAGACAAAGCAATGGACGTCTTGCGGACAGACCACTCTACTGTAAACGGCGTCGAATGGTACGCGCAGACACTGGATGATGCGTTACAGACTGCATGTGCTGTGCTATGGTTCGTGATGTGACTGAGCGATCCGTCACTGCCATGCGCACAATTTGCCTGTCATCACGTGAAGTGGTGCGCTGAGGTGGATGCGATCGAACACGCCGGTCCGTCGTACCGTCCTGCATCCAACGATCACATATACGCATTACAGTTGTTTGGTTTCGTCCAACACGACTACCGATTTCCCTGAAAGATAATCCACAATCTCGGTAGGCCACTATCCTTCCTCTGTCGAACTCGGATACTTGATCAAAAGATGATCGCTGTTTTCGACGAGGCATAATTGATCGTTTTTTTGAAAAAACCACAAGAAAAACACAATTGCCGAACTTGAAATCGTCGAAATCTCCAAGCCTTAAATAGCGCTTTGAAATGGCGCCACAGGCGCTCGTGATGTGCGTCTGCGCTGAAATTCTAATCATTTGCATATCTCACCTCCGCTAATGCATGTTGTAAATTTCATGTTATTTGCATGTTTCCTTCATGGTGTTGCATTTACATTGGCCAGCAGTGTAGCTTTTTTTTTCTCAATGTACCATTTTCTAGCCGTCTTTGTTTTAACTCTAATGACTTGTGTTTTAAATTTTTTAAACGCCTCTTCACACATTCATCACGATGATATAGGGCAGGGGTTCCCAAACTTATTTGGCCGACAGCCCCCTTTTCAGGAAAAAAAAATTCCTCAGTGCTCCTCTCGAAATTTTCCCTCTTAAGCGAACAAACAGAGATGCAGTGAGAAATTTGATTCTTTTTATGTACTTATATTTTCACCTATGCCCTTCAACACAGTAAACAAATATACCTTGAAGCTTGTAATCATAACCTTATTTATTAAAACCAACCATAGTAACATTCACATTACACACAGCGAATGAACATAACAAGGGATAATATTAAAACTAGTTGGTACCCGTCAAAACATGATGGCTAGATAGTAAATAAATGTACAAATACACAAATTATACTCAACACAGCATTGCCAAATGGTGAAAATCATAATAATGCGCAGTGTAAGGAAATGTGTTCCGGCCTCCGTATAAGTTACATTTACCAGTGTGACGTAATGTTACACTTGCACCTGAAATCCTTTGCGTGCTTGTTTTTATTTTGTGTTATTTGTTACTTTACAATTACTGAAGTGGTAACTTCTATAGATATTTCAGTGTATATATACGATGACATACTTTTTAGTTAAAAGTTCATGTCGAATGCGACGATTAGGAGAGACTTCGGCGTTTCTACACTCACGAAACAGGCTCATAAAATTTCTAAGAAAATTTTCTTAGAAATTTTATGAGAGCCTACCGAACATCCGTAATGATATCATTGCAGAATTTCCTGATTATGATTATTGTCTCCCTGCTAATCGCAAACGCCCCAGGGCGTGTCTCATTTTTAGCTAACATTAACTTCCCATTCTCGATATTCTTTCTATCTCACTCACCTTCTTGTGTCCTGCCTTAGCGCAGTGGCATCGCGCTGACCTGTGAAACCCTACGTTGTGTGTTCGGTCCTAGGTGGTATCCCCTATTCCAAATTTCCCTACCTTGATATTTTCATTTTTCCCCCGCGGAAATCTGCAATCATCTCATTACGAATTGTATGACCCTAAATAGGGCCTTTTTTTTCTTTTGCTGAGGGCCACCTTATCTTATACTTGCTTTTTTTTTCATCTTACCTTCTCTAAATTTTTAATTTAACTTTTTAAACTTAAATTCTTATTCTTAATAATTGCTTAATTTTTTATCTTAAATTTTCACTTCCCCTTCAACTACTGAAGGTGTTAAACTTAAAATTTTTGTACAATGATTGTAATAGTAAATTTTAACTTTAACCTAGCCTTAATATTTTAACTACTGAGCACATTATCTTTGATTACATAACATCTTGCGTACAGGAGTTAAAACTAGCTGATCAAGGCACTCCGGTCATCATATCCAATTCTGCTCAGTAATTAAAAGTTGTTTGAATAACGCTGTTGTGCTATTCAAACAAATTCGCTAAAACAAATGCGGCTAAAACAAATTAATGTTTAAGCGACCTCGTGCTTAGTGAGTATCTAAAGCCAGATTTAAAAATGTCACTGAGCATACGCAGACAGCAATTTTTTAATTGTAAATTATCGCTAATTAAACAGCGCGAAATAAACAATATCCATCAGATTTAATCTTATATTTCACAAACATAATTATCATGAAAATAAAAATGGAAGTGAGAGATCTAGAAAGGCTCCTCGGAATAAACGTGTTTATCATTAAAACCTGTCATTAAGCATGCGCAGAAACAGTGAGTTTCTAAAGCCAGATTGAAACATGCCCCTGGGCATGCGCAGGAATCAAATTTTAATTGTAAATCATAGCTCATTAATAGAAATTGCGGTTACAAAAACCAAATTTGACAAATCTACAGATTAAAATCTTTCGTTTAACTCTAAAATGAAGTAAATTGATGCAGTAATTTTCTCTCACGGACTGCCCAAAAAGTCGGCTTAGCAACCTAAGTATATAGATAAAAATTACGAATAACATTAAAACTAATCCTAATGAGAAGGAAGAACCTAGTGCGCTGCTATCAATTTAATAATGTTAAGCTCTATTTTTGTCAGTCGCATTTTTAAATCATCCCGATTAGCTATTTGCCTTCGGTTTCTATTTTTAATAAGCAGATTTGTGTCTACTCTGAACCCACTTTTCCCGAAATAGGATGAAAGAAATGCAAATAAAACTTTTGCACTATAGCCTATAATCTAGGAGAAGTATTGGCATCTGTTTTTGCAGCCAGAACTTCTGGTAACTAAATTTGGTTTTAAATTTACCGCCCCTCTGGATTGCCCCCCCCCCCCGGGGCTGTATCGCCCACTTAAGGAATACTAGGGAAACCCTGTTGTACGGTGTAAAAATAATAATAAAACTGTTTCGATCATATCATAAGGAATATAATAGGCTAGGGAACATCTTTCAATGCTTCGTGTAAGCAAGTTTCCGAATAAACGAAAACGAACGTTGACAAATAATTTAAAGATATTTATAAAGAGCAATATATAGACCTACACAAACATGCAATATATTCTAACCCTAGAATAATACTATCGTCATATCGGATAATACTATTATTTCTATTGTGTAAATAGGAATGGTAAATTTTCCCCTGTGTATTAAAATTTGTTACGATATTCAAAATGAGTAAAGGACTTGATCACTACTTTTTCGTAAATAATTCAAAGTTGTGAAGCAAAGCTCAAAAATAAACTACAGCAGCCAAAAATGAATTTCTAAATTCACCATATGGATGAAAATATTGTGTATTCTAATACATGGGGTTCTCAGGAAATAGGATCAGTAAAAAGTTCTATAATTTCATTTTTTAATTAAAATTTTCATATTCTTTTAAATCTAATACACCTTCTTATATTTCTAAATTGAAAGAAAGAATTCTTTACTTTCAAAATTATTTCATTTTTATCGGATTTTTTTTTCAAAAATTTTCTAGTTTGCTGCAAAATTTTATTTATCTCTTTAATTTATCTTATAAACTTTCTGTCTGCTTTAAAAAACGATACTAGGAATTTGGGGAAACAAAGATTTCAATATTTTATGACATTCTTTGTACTAAACATATTTTTTTGCATTTTTTTTTGTGTAGGAAGAAGAAAACAACGGGACCGCTGGAATTCAATCCACATGTTTGCTGTTGCAATGTATTTGGGCATTTTTTTAAACCAAAAATCTCCTATTTTGATTTTTATAAAAAAAAAAAAAAGTAGAATAAAAAGAAAAAAGTTTTTTCGTTTATTTTGGCGTTTTACTGGTTTCTAAACAGTTTCCCGTGTAATCGAATATGCTCCGGTTCAAATCAGTCCCCAACAGATAATGATTAGAAGCTCTTGTTTCTTCCATATTCTGGGCGAAGGTTTACCATATTTGGCGGTGAATTCGTTTCCGAATTTTAATGGAGTATTTTATAATATATAAAAGTTAAATATTTTTATACGATATACGTATGCTAAGAATGCAATTAAACTTAGAGCTTTGATTAAATTTAAAACACCGTATTGCGACTTAACGTATCTACCTACGTTGAAATGGCTGTTTTGGTGTAAAATTTCGACATTTACTTTAAGGGAACAAAGGATTTTTAACCTCGATTTTTTAAATTTTCAATTTTTAACTCTACATACAGACTGATAATAATTTATATTCGTTTTTTGCTACACTGAAAACCCTTAGAATTCAAAATAAGGATTTTTTTGTAGAATAATGCCTGTTTTTCAAAAAAATAAAAAATTTTCAATTCTAGCCATTTTTCAAAATGCACCATGTGCTAACATTTCATTTTAAAAACTTTATTTTTTTAGCGCAATTTTACCATATATGTATGAATATAACCACAGCATTGAATTTTTTTTTGTAGGAATTTAAAGCCATAAATATTTTATTTAAATATGTCTGTTATTGTTTTATGATTTTGCCTGTTTTTACTATATTTCATGGTCTATGAATTTGAAAAATATTTGTGATTTCAAAGAAGGATGCACAGTTTTGTGGCAAACACTTCCATTAACAATCCTGTGAAATTTGGAAGAAATAATAAGAAAATGAATGAGCTTGGAGCACTTTGAAAAATTCTAGCATTTTTTGAAGATTTTTTGACAAACAGGTCTTCCCCAAAATACTTATTTGTGAATCCCAAGTGTCTTCAATGCAGCAAAAATAGAATACTAATTATCCTCATTAGTATATAGAGTAAAATATTGAAAATTTAACATAAAAAAACACACGAGGTTGAAAGTCGTTTGTCTTCTTACTGCTCTATTTCAAAGGCCAATCTTTTAGGATTCTAAAACTACTTTTCTTTTAATCCCACGATCATGAGAACTTATGGCCAATATAATGAACCAAAAGCTATATTAAAAAGACCGGAAGTACAGAAGGTCGTTCGCACTTTATGGAAACGATTTTGAAATTTATTTTTATCGTTTGCATTTTGAGATAAAAATTTGGCAACTTCAGAATAATCGTCTTCTATTGTTTTGTTTTGATTGGAATGTAAAATAAAATATTTATTTTGAAAATGGCTCCTAAAATTGATAGATCGCTCGAAGGTTACGTAACTGCACTTTCCGAGGAGAAATATTCATATCAACTAATTATAAAGCGGTGTAAAAATCGTGTTTATGGCATTTCAAATAAAAGTATTTATAATATATTAAATTTGAAAGAAAAAAAGTCTAACTGAAAGTAAAAATGAAAACTTGATTGCAAAATCTCATCCTAAGACTGCTCGAACGCAGGTAAATATCAAGAAAGTGAAGTCTCTGATCCTAAAGGAAAATCCGCCGACTCAAAGATCCATTGCATCGAAACTAGGAATGTCTTCTGGCACTTTAAGTAAAATCATTCATAAAAATTTGACGTTAAAAAAGATGTTTAAACCTAAAGTTCATCTGCTCTTGCCAAAGCATATTGCTGAAAGAAAAACAAATTGTAGAAAATTATATTCAAAACATCTAGCTGCTGAAAAATGGAAATTTATGGTAACACTCGATGAGGCATGGGTGTATTTAAGTGACTGTTATTAAAAAAAGATAAATTTTCTATTGCTCAACTGACGAGAATGACCGTGCGAAATGGCTCTGTCAGTGTACAGAAAAGTTCCCAGGGGGATTCAGGATAGTTGTTGGATTTTCTTACAACGGCAGATCAAAAATCAAAAAAGTCTCAAGTAAAGCCAAAATTAATTCACTCTACTATCAGAAGAATATTTTAGAACCAATTTTTGAAGAAAAAATTCCAGCCTTATAAGGAAAGCACATTGATACAGTTGAGCTTGATATGGACAAAACCTCTCACACGTCTAAATCAACTGCCACTTATTTAGCAAAGAAGGAATCGAAGGCAGAAATAAAGTGTATCCCATTTAATGAAATACCTGTAAAATCCCCTGAAGCTTCTCCAATAAACTTTTGCGCTTTCGGTTTATTAAAACGAGCCTTAGAAAAACGGCATCCGAGAACACTGAACGGACTTTGGAAAACGATCCAAGAGGAATGGGGTAAAACTGACATGACACTACTAAGACAAAGTTTACTTTCGTGGAAAATTCGAGCTAGAGCTATTGTCGAGAACCATGGCTATCAGACAGAAGCCAATCGCCGTAAAACTGTCAAAGCTTTAAAAAAAATTAATTTTTTTTTAAATCAGGTAGTTTCTTTTAACGGAACTACCGCGGGTTATTAACGTAGGATTTTACTTATCGTTGAGTACCTCTTTTGTATGTATATATGTATGTATGGGTTATGTATATATGTATCTATATATATGTACGTATGTATATATATACATATATGTATGTCAAAATTTTAACGCATTTTGGTACTTTCCTAATTAACTGTTTACTGATTGCCCAAGTGATACAGACTGGGTTTGGCGGGCTGCCAAAATTATAACTCACGAGGTACGGATGGACTTAGCGTCTGAAATTTTGCTTTCCGGAGGACCGTTATGGAGGAACGTAATCCTACGTTAAAAAGTGAAATTGTCCGATTTTATTTGGTTTCTGGGCCACTGCGGGTATCCTTTGTGACATGAGGGTTCAACAGACTTGAACTGGCTGTTTTAAGTCGATTCCCCAACAAACACTTATACCAACCATGGGACTAGAACCAGTAGAGTCTGGTACCTATATGTTTCATTTTTTTTCCTTCGAAAGCCAGGTGAAATTGACAGAATATCAAAGACACAACAATTTAGCGACTTTAAGTCTGAACACTCAAATCATATTGATTACACGCATTGAGTTGCTAATCTAAGCTACTAATATTCATAGCTCAGGAATGATAGCTAACACAAGAAGTCATATTTATGACGTGTTTCAACAGCTTTTTCATCATAAATAATACCACGTTATTGTGTTATACTTTTTTACAGCACAATTTTTGTTTTGTTTGAAGACATTTATAATTGTCTACATATTGGGTCATTCCATAAGTAATGCGGTTCTTTTCTTATTGGTCAAAATTAAGGATGCAATGTTTTACATTTATTGAGTGATCTTACAATCTATATGGTTTATTATACTGGTATACATTATATACTAATTATCAATGGGAATCGAGTACCAGGAAAATAAATCTAATAAATCAAACATATTGTAACATGACAAAATAAATGTGAGCATTGCATCGTTCATTTTGACCAATAAGAAAAATTACTTATGGGATGACCCAATAAAAAGCTTAAAAAATCACTTTTTCTACTTAAAACACTTGAATTATTTCTCTCAAAAAATGCAAAATTTTAAGATTTTATATTTTTTTTCTTTTATTTATACTGTTCCATAGAAATTTAAGGCATGAAATCATGTAAGTTTGGTTATGCATGGCTTACGTATGCGCAGTTTCATAATATCAAAGCCTTTGTCTTGATTCAATTATTTCCAAATATATCTGATTCTGAAAATTGTAGCTTTGCTAATTTCTTTTTCCCTTTGAAAAACTATATTTTTTGATGTTGGTAAACTCTGATGATACCCATTTTAAATAATGTTTTAAGTTGAAATTTCTACGGGAAATGGAGCGATGTATTTCAGAAATGATCAATTTCAACAGATTTCATATGCCGAGATAACAAGGAACTTGAATGTCTGAATATCATGAAATACGTGTATATTCTACTTAAGAAACTCTGAAAGTGGCATTGAAACGTAGCAGTCGATTTAGTTTTGAGAAAGAATTCCGAGCATGAAATATGTGTATATACTTTTTCTATAATAATCATCAGATTTGCTGTGTTTTGATATTGAATGTGATCTCAATCCATTCAAACATTATTGATTCTTTTTCTATAATAATAAATCCATTCAAACATTATTGATTCTTTTTCTATAATAATAAATCCATTCAAACATTATTGACTAGCTGTAAATTGATGCTTTAAAATGCCCAAAAAGAAGAGAGCACTGTACTGGATCTGGCAGAAGAATGTTTTTCGCATGGTCAGCTATAGGTGGGAGTGTCTAGAACAAGGAAGCAATCAGAATTATCTCATTGTGGCAGATGATAAAAAAAGAAACAAAAAATGTTGTGTACCTGCAAGTATTAAAATAACAACAAAGTAGTTAATAAATGAATTTTTTATTACTGAAAAAAGAAAATTAATTTGCTTAAGAGGTGTTATAACTTTAGAACATCATAACATGAGGCTTTATTAGAACATCATAACATGAGGCTAATCATTGAAAAAATAATAATAACAGAAACTGAATCCCGAGCGAAGCCGAGTAATAAATCTAGTTTGTCATAAAGTTATGTTCTTACAGGGTGTAACTTTTTAGAGGTACTCTAAAAGTAAGCAATATTTCTTAGCAGAAAATATTGAAATTATTGAGATCTGAAAAAAACTTTTAATTTATTTTCAGGACAATTCTTCTCAAAAAGACATTCATTTTATATTTCAGCTTGAAGAAAATTCTTGACCATTAAATTGAAAAATATTTCACTTTTAAAGAGATAGTTATTGGAGCAGCAATGACCTAGATCTCAACTTTGATAATTAAATGAGAGCTATAACTATATAACTATATTAAATTTCTGCCTACATGGTAACTTTATGGGTACCGACTGTGATCTACAGGCCACCATGCGTTAATAGTTCTTTGAAGCCAGTATCTCTTTGAGTCTCCTTACTTTCGAGAAACATGTAATTTATAATTCAAAAATTTTTGAAACACATTTAAGAAGTGAAAAATAGTAATCAAAATACTTGGATTATTTTGAATTTCCCGACCTACTGCGATCTACCAAGCCACCATATGTTAATCTTTGTTTGAAGCCAGTATCTCTTTGAGTCTTCTTACTTTCCTTCCTAGCCTGAGAAAAAATTCTTTGCCATGAAGCTGGAAAATATTTCACTTTTCAAACTTCATGGGGATTGAGTGACTGGCGAAACTCTGTTAAAGAGCCATTGCTTTATCGGGTCTTTATTTCCCATAAAACGTGAATTTTCCACGCACATATAGCTTTCAAAACCGTAACCTCACCAACGAGAAAAATGTCATCCTGCGAAAGAAGTCAAAGGAGTTTACCACATAACCCATCCCTTGTCGAAACAGAATTAATAATCTTTATTATCTGTGTAACGCTAACTCTAAATTAGTTCATCATTACAGCAAAACACTGGGCTCAATGGCACTATATGTGCAAGAATAAGGGACTGTTCACATAGGAGTCCGATGCGTTGCGTTAAGGAAAAGATGACGTTGAGACGAAAATAAACCGATCATAGGCGTTAAAAAGCTCATTGCTAATCGTTTGGAGGCCTATGATTGGTTTATTTTCGTCTCAACGTCATCTTTTCCTTAACGCAACGCAACGGACTCTATGTGAACAGGCCCTAACACATGAGTAGAAACGAGATGAAATAAGATTTTTTAAAATACGTTTACTGCTACCATGAGCTGATATTTTTAACGACATTTCATAGCTTGTTCATCATTAAATGTAGAAGAAAGATGACGGGTTCGTTCGAAAATTGCATAGCTTCCATCAGAACGAAAAATTTGCTATTAATGACAAAATATTTAATTTAAAAAAAAACATTTTTTAATTAACGTGGTTCAAAATCGAGGAAGAAGAAAGGAAATTCTTTTAAAGATGAAACACCATACAAGACAACACAAGCATGCTTTTAAAAATATAGGAAATGCTTTTCAAGATAACGAAGTATAATTAATTCTAATTTACGGATTATGAATAAAACCAGTGAATTTAAATTTTTATTAACTCCTCTTAGAATGAATCCTCAATGAGGTACAGTATTAAAATTAGCTTCAATTCTTTTTAACTAATGAACAGTCAGATATCCATCGAGTCCAAGGGTTAACTAGTATCATCAGCAATAAAATGTTATTATTACTTTCACAGATTTGTGTTTCTGCGTTTGTCAAGTTCACCAAAACTTCCAATAAAACAGGTAATATAGCAATGCCTTGGTGGCGTTTAATAGAGGAAAATAGAACAATGAACTTTATCAATAACACCTCGAGATCTCGAACCGAGTGGGATTTCTTTTAAATATATCTCCAGGGGTAAACAAAAAATTAGTCGTCAGAGATATTTTTTGATGAGATGCAAAACATGCTTCAAGAATTTATTCTCTCTGTTTCCGCCACAGTAAAGAAAGTTTCAACATTTAATCTTAACCCTTTCAGTCCCAAAAGTTTATTACTCATTCTAAAAATATGAAATTCCTGAAATGAACTCATTTTATGTCCAGTATAAAAGAACAGAAGGAAAAAAATTTTTTTTTAATTATTTAATCAAAATTTTAAATGATTCCAAATGGCATCATTGGGAATTAAGTAGTGCTTGAGTTAAAAATAGAGTTGATGCCATTTGGAATCATTGGGAGTTGATGGTAGGTGGAAAAAATTAAATATTTTAATGTATTTTGATCTATACATGTATCTGAAGCAAATAATATATTTTAATGAATAAAAAATATATTTTAATGAATTTTAACAATGTATTTTAATAATTATTTTAATTTATTTTACATTAAATTTTTTAAAACAATTATTAATTTTGTTAACGCAAAGTGACACATTGCATTTTTCACACATTGTTCTGGTGTACGATTTGATACACAATTTACAACTTCTTTTTCCTTCTATAGGAAGAGGCCAGTGGCCTAAATTGTCAAATCTGACATCAGCAATGGGCGATCTGACATCAGCAATGGGCAATCTACCGATAAAAATTCCGATTTTCTTTTTGGCATGTTAAAAGATTTTGAAGCAAATCAGTAGAAGTATACTTATATTCAATTAATACTATTCAAATATTCAAATTTGGTACAACCATGTGCTACAACCGCTAGCAATCGTAAATAAACGTTTGGAGGTGTTGAGTTGCGCACCCCATTGATAACTCCCAGTGATGCCATTTGGAATCACTCGTTTTTGAAAAAATATGCAACAAATATTTCGGATAATTTATTTAAAAAAATTGCCAAAATATGATTTTTACACTTATTTAAAAATGATAAGAGGCTAATTTAAACATTATTATTTTTTTAATTACATCTAAAATGAAATTGATTTTAACGTGTTTTTAGATTTCAGTTGACACTCAAACATCCAATATTTCTTCCTTTACTGGAATAGTGCTGCCATCTATAGGGTAAAGGAAAAAATAATTTTGAATAGAAAAATGTACAAATATTTCAATAAAATTTATTTGATATCAGTGGCAGTTCTGGCGGCTGAGAAAAAAAATTCTGAATATCATGATTCCAATTGGCATCACTGGGAGTGAAAGGGTTAAACTCCTCGTGTTGTGATGGAAGTCAGTATTAGTAGGATTGCTTCTTACTACATATTATGTTTCTGTCAAAATTTCATCTAAATTGCTTCACTCTTACCAGAATTACGAGATTAAAAATTACATAAAAGAACACTGATCCATTATCGACGCTTAAGGCTGCTGTGTACTAACCCTTTTGGAATCGCTCACCTCAAAGTTAACCTATGGAGAAAATGTCTCCAAGGATAATTAATCGGGGGGGGGGAAATCTGGTCTAAAAGTTCATTCTGTGTTTTAAAATTTCATAAATTCCTTTGGTAAACATAATTCATAAAACGAATCCTGTTGCAAGGTGCACAAATGTTCAGGCTATCTGAAAATACCATTTTTATTGGATTACTAGCTGAATACCCGTGCTTCGCTACGGAGTACATTCAAATTAAATACAACGGTCAATGTATGCAGTTAATGCCAAAAAAAAGTAATAAAAATAAATAAATAAATAAAAATATTAATAATAAATACAAAGGGTCAATGCATGCAATTAATGCCAAAAAAACAAAAAAATAAATTTATAAAAAAATCATAACGGATATTTTTATAGACAAAATAATGTAGAAAAAAATTATTCAAATTAAATCTAATAGAACATAATAACGAATATAGTACAGTTAATATAGTACAGTTTGAGGAACATTCCTTTTACTGTATTTTAATATTTTTTTTGGATAATGTCCAATCGTCTGCCGCATTAGAAATAAAAAAAAATTGTCAATTTATTTCGTTGTTATGCACGTGACGCAAAATTAATTTAAAGTATCACATAAAGAAAAGAAACCACGTGATCAGCATTTAATAAATTAAATTCTAAAAATTAATCTTTAAAAATTCCCCAAAAATCAAAAAATGGAGGCAAAGATTCGAAAAAGAGTTCATTTTAAAGGAATTTTTATGATTATGAAGGAATTTATCTTTCTCGTGATATAAATTTTATAACCCTCAGATAATTATTTTAAATGAAAACTTTAAAGAATGTTACAAAAACAGCTTAAAAATTTAATTTTAAAAAACCTAAGAACTTTTCAAAAATCTTTCTTATTGCACCCCTACACTATAAGAAGAATCGCCATGCAAAATTTCAGCCCTTTACATCCAGGGGTTTGGTCTGTGCGTTATCAGTTAGTCAGTCAGTCAGTTACGGAACTGTTTTATATATATATAGATCAGAATTTTGCAGCTGTAAATAGTAGACAAATTTTCTCCATAAGCTAACATTGAGGTGATCGAATCAAATAAGATTAGTACATAGCAGTCCTAAGCCTTCTCTCGTAGTTGATGAACTAATTTCTTGCGTGATGTAACGTTTTATAAAAACACTAGCTGAAAACCAGCGCTTCGCTACGGAGTACATTCGAATTAGTATATACAACGGTCAATGTATGCAATTAATGCCAAAATATATATATATATATATATATATATATATATATATTTATAATGAATGCGACGATCAATGTATACAATTGATGTAATATATATATAATTTATAAAAAAATCGTAAGGGATATTTATTTTTTTTTGGATATTATCCAATGGTCTGCTACATTAAAAGAAAAAAAAATGTTTTGTTTGTCTATTTAGTTGTTATGCACGTGACGATAAATTTATTTAAAGTACCAGAAGAAGAAATCACGTGATCAGCATTTAATAAATTAAATTCTAAACATTAATCTTTAAAAATTCACCAAAAATCAGAAAACCGAGGTGAAGGTTCGAAAAAGATTTCATTTTAAAGGAATTTTTATAATCTTTCTTGTGATATAAATTTTATAACCCTCAAATTATTATTTTAAATGCAAACTTAAAAAAAGTTACAAAAACAGCTTAAAAATTTAATTTTAAAAAATCTAAGAAGAATTTTTCAAAAATTTTTCTTAGTGTACCCCTTCAACATAAGAAGTATCGCCATGCAAAATTTCAGCCCTTTAGGTCCAGCGGTTTGGTCTGTGCGTTGTATATCAGTGAGTCAGTCAGTCAGTCAGTTACGGAACTGTTTTATATATATATATATATATATATGTAAGAGATCACTTTGTGCTATATATAACGCAACAAGTATGTAATATTTTGCGAGGCAGGAACAACAATGAAGCCTAAAATTAAGCCAATTGAAAAAAGACCGGATTTTGATTCTGTATGGCAAATAACACCGAAATTTTAAATCCAGCTCTGAGTGAAAAGGAGTTTAAAAAAAAATCTTTCAGCCAAAAACATCGCCTGTTCCGACTTTGCAACCCTACCGATCACTCAGAAAACGTTGATTTTGGGGAATAGAAATCGATTCGAGATCTCGTTTTTACTGTAAACATTGAAAAATTCTCTGTATTTTATTTCTCGTATGACAAAGAAGATTATTTTTACGGCATTTTCTTCGGCAAAAATTTTCAGCGTCAAAGAGAAAACTCCGGTGAAAAATTAAACTCGCCGTAACATGAAACGGAATTTAATTTTCTGAAACCACAAGGGATATTTGTTTTTAATTTATTTCGGCTTTCCGCGAGAAGTTTGCAAATAACATAGCGACGGCATGTTCACCGGGGACGAAATATCATGTTTCTAATTTTTAATGAGGGTTTGGAAATGTTTGTAAAATTCGTATAATTAAAAGGAAAACATTTCTTAGTCTTAGCTTATATTAGGATGGATCGTATTTTTTTTTTCATTTATTATTTTTTAATTTATTTTTTTAAGCTAGGTTTAAAAAAAATTATCCTCAAAATTCATTCCAGGTAGGAAAATTATATTTCCATTGATTACTTCAAATCATTGGCTACACACGATAAGCCAACTTTAAAAAAAAGCGTAAAATAAAACCATTAGATCATAAGAGATTTATAAGTTGTCAAATGCATGGATCTCTTGCATATTCTGGCAGCATTCGTAAACTTGTTTCGTGAACGTTATAGGATACTTTCTTCGAGTAAAGGACTTCGAGTTTTAAGGACAATTAAGATAAGGTTTTCTGGTTTCACAATTTCTTTCAATACTTGTCGCTTTAAAATTTCAGTTGGGTGTGGTGCTGTAGTTATGATGTAGTGGCATAATTCTTAAGGTTAAAATTGCTGTTTTTAGTCATAACCATCACTTCACAATTTATCGGTTTAGGGTGGGTGAGCTTTTTGTATTTCTGTCTTTTAATTTGTGGTCTTTTTAGGAATGGATGTTTTCTTTTTTCTGCTACAGAATCTTGCATTTATGGTGCGTTTAGCTCTAAGGCCGTCTGCACACGGAGCAACTCAAAAGAAACTGATAACTGACTCCAGTCACAAACCAGTCCGTGATGAGTCGTAACCAATGTAATTGAATGGAGCCACGCACACGGCGCAACTGGTTACAAACTCGTCCAACGAGTTTGTAACCAGTTGCGCCACATTGAATTCATCCCAGTGGTATAACGGTAAATTTTCTCATCCAGTCAACAGAAACTCCAATTCCAAGACAAAACGTATTCTAACTAGATGTAAGACTAGACTGTAGAATAAACTTGTCTTCAACTCATCTCGTGTCTGACAAGCTTTCATATAAATTTATCGAAAATTTAATTCTTTTCTTAAATTTCGAATATTTTCCTAAATTTTTACATGGTCAATAAGTAAAAATAATAAACGAAAATTATATTTGATGTTTTTGGTGTAATTTTCTTGCCAAAGTACTGCAGAATATTAAATAAGTTACTCTTAACGTTTTTTCCCCATTTTTTTACACTTATCTACAATTAACCTTGTAGAAAGGTTTTTCATTTATTAAATATTTCTGCAGTAGGAGAACTTCGCTTTCTAGAAAGGGAAAAATGTGTTCTTTCAAAAGAATTAACGGCATCCATTGCAAAAGAAATCCCTCATATATAATAGTATGCTTCTTCATTCTTCATACCGTTCCACAGCATTATATATTACACCGCATAAGTATTGAGGAAAAAGAAAAGTATCGTGTCAATTAGATAACATAAACAAGATATCGAATATTCAAAAGTCTAACGTTAATAAGAAACAAGAGTTTCTCAAGCAGATTAGGTTATGTTTTTCGCTATATAACATAAGGACTAAGCTAGCTTTAAAAGCTAGCTTTGCAAAGTTGAAAGGATTAAAAAAAAATAGCAAAGCGAATAAAAGTTAATCACGATTGGCTTTTATTCGCTTTTCTATTTTCTTGTTTACAATCATATACGTATGATTGTAAACACAGTTGAAGTCATCATCGGAGACTCATTCATTAATAATTTATTCTTCTACTGGTTTTAGTTTGTAATACTGTTTTCATTATGCTATTTTCATTGTAATTATACTCTCATTTAGTATCATTCTTTGCACTCGCTGACACAGAAGAGTATCATGCTTGTTTACATCTGTATGTATGATGTAACTCTACCTAAACCATAGCACGTTTGTTATTTTATTCCCCGGAAGACTTCTGAATACATTTTTTCTTTGTCTTCACAAAACATTTAAAATAGAATAATGGATGGTTATACAAAAATTTCTGGGAATCCTAAATATCTGGTCAACAACATCCAAACGCGTAGAAAAGAATTGTCTCAAACTTCTCCTGAGCGGCAACAAG
The DNA here is from genome assembly GCA_907164885.2 of Dolomedes plantarius. Lineage (NCBI taxonomy): Eukaryota > Metazoa > Arthropoda > Arachnida > Araneae > Dolomedidae > Dolomedes > Dolomedes plantarius. Next base: position 87,012,783 of record OU015502.1, on the reverse strand, counting down.
TGTTACGGAGGCAATATCATCTGCAGTCAGCTCAGTGACGGAAATAAATGCAATGCAGATTGGGAAAAAACCTGCAAACGAGGCACAATCTCTCCACGGCGTAATTTCTTTTGTATCTTTACTTCCCACAAGCCTAACTCCGCGTCATTCAATATGCCTCCAATTAAACAACAAAGCGGAGGATGCCACGTGTCAGAATGAGGAGGTCACGTGACTCTAGAAGGGGTCTTTCTCCCCAAATCATCGTAAACTGGCAGACAATAGAGCGGTCGTGGATTCGAATGGCAATCGGTTTATTAGCCCCCCTCCCCCCCCCCCATTCCTGCTATATGCTGTTGTGTTGTTCCCTTTAAAAAAAAAAATCCTTTCTTTTCATTTTAAAATAGGAAGTGTATTATGAGGACTAAAATATTGAACTTTCTTTCAAGCTCTAAGTGATATCATTGTATCTTCCATGTGAATTATATGATTTAAAGTGGTTACTTGTTCTAATTGGAGATAAAAAGAACTCACTGCGATGAAAGCCTTACAACTCGACCAGAGAATGTGCTTTGTTGAATAGAACATGATTTACAAGGATCGACAAACGAAGTGGATGAGCCTATTCAGTGTTCATTGTGCAAGAACTTTTTCCCCAGTCTTGCAGTTTATCTCATTAATTTCACTTTCGATTTATCTCAAGCTGTCTTGAGCACATTTTATTTCTTTTAAAAGCACAAAGAATCATATCCCTCCAACCCACCCTCAGAAAAAAATATCTAAAATCGCGGGTGACGAAACATTCTTAATTATATATTAAGATTAAAAGCAACTGCTTACTATTATTGTTTACCAGTATCACAGTTACGATAACATTAAAGCTGCTGTGTACTAACCCTATTGGATTGGCTCGCATCTATGTTAACCTATGGAGAAAATGTGTCCAAGGATTGCCGACTTGGATTTAAAGATTTTAGTGGCGTCGCGCCACTAAAATGCCTCCGTTTGTGTCGCTCTTCACAGGGGATAATGCTGGTCCGCCTATACGGTGCCCCCATAATAAAATGGTCTGCAAAACTGTGGTGTGTTATAGGCGAATGTCTTCACGCGAAAATGCAAAGTGCCTCTACACATTGGTTTAAAAAAATTATTTATTATATTTGTTATATATATATGTTAATCTTTATTAAGTAATTAATGGAAAATATCTTTATATACCTAACAAAATAGGAAATATTCTTTTCTAAAAATCCTCCCATAAATTGCAGGTGCATCTTATGGTCCTAAAAATACGGTATGTAAAATTACGCTCCAGTTAAAAAAAGCTCTATTTCACATTCAGTCAAGACAATGTGCTTTCAATCAGCTCCCATTCAGTCAAGACAACTTTTCTTATAAGATTTTTGCTGCTTTATAAGTAGTCATGCGTAAATTTCGCATAAAAAATATCGAAATTTTGCAACAACAAAAAATACAATATATAAAATTTCGCATTTATTCGCCAGAAAATATATATATATATATATATATATATATATATATATATATATATATATATATATGTGTGTGTGTGTGTGTGTGTGTGTGTGTGTGTGTGTAAGTAAATTCAAAAGTTTCGCATTTATTTAAAAATTTACAATTTTACTTACTTGGAGGTAAGTATCTAAATTCTTATTTAAAAAAGCTAACATTGTAGTAGAATCCACATTATGTTCCTCAAGTCTTTGCCTACTGTCATTAATCACTTATGTTGTACATACTAAAATATCTCAGCATCTACTCTGTTAACGTGACTATAGAGGCTTTGCATAGCTGCCTTTGCAAAGTAGCAGCATTCCGTTGCAATTAAAATCTGTATAACATCAACAGGAGTCTCTTGGTTGACTACTGTAAGTAGCTGAAATACCCTTGACTTTGGAGATCAAGAGACGCTCTTAAATCTACTAAATTGTTCCACAAAACTTGATGGTTGATTTTTACACTTAGATTCTTAGGTAAACTCCGGTATGGACAAACTGTCCGGGTGAAATTCGGGGCAAATCGGGAGGAGAGTGAGATTTCTCAGTTGAAGACCGCGGATGGTCTTAGTAAAGGAATTATGTTAACAAATTTTTACTGTTATTACCCAATTTCACTTAAAAAGCCTTTTATCACCGAGTTTTCACCGAAAAGTACTAAAAAAATAATTTTTACATTTATTCGCTCATATCAGCAAATTTCGCATTTATTTGCATCTATTTCGTAAATTCGAAAATTACGTATCCCTATTTATAAGTATTAACTCGTTCCGTACACTTGGTCCTCATTACTTGATCCATCGTACGTTTTCTAAGTTATTTCCCTTCAGTCCTTTTCCTTTGTCATCACACTTTTCTTTCACCTTTATTAATATTTTCAATTATCAGTGTTCCAACACTAATGATACATGTTGCATTCTATATTATTAAAATAAACAATCAAGCCCCGTCAGCATCTGTTTGTTCAAATATTTATGAAAAAAGAACCTGGGTGAGGCATCAAAGAAATCCAGCAATAGCTTAAGGGCTGACTCACCAAGAGATTCTTTGAAGAACGTTTGCTGGGAATGTTAGAAGATTTGCTGATTTATAAGATTTCTTCTTTCCCGTTTATTTCACTAATTACTCTGCAGATTTTCTTTAATGGTTGCTTTTGTTTTCATTCCCTCCTAATTTTTATTTTTATTAATTTTTATTTATTTATTTATTTTTTTTTTGGGGGGGGGGGGCTCTATGCAGCACATTTCTGATTAATATTATAATCAATAGGCTAAGATTTTTTTATGTTGTCTAACTCCTTTTACTAGATATCAAGACGTTAAAAAAATTATAATCATAACAAGTTTTGACCCCAGTCTATTAGAAGAAAGCAAAAAGGAACTAAATCCTGATATTCCACTCTTTTTATAAGCAAACTTTCTATGAATTGCAGTGCATTTTAGGGCTCGAGGTAGCCTATCGGTAGCGCTTCGGCTTTCGGTACTGATGGTGTTCGGATCGAATCCCGACAAGCACCGTTCAACTACCTTCGTGTCTAGGATTATGCTTCGAAAATGTCAGGAATAATCAGTCATAGGAAGTTTTAAAAAAAAGATATGACTTTATATCATTTGAGCTCTTTAACATTACAAGATATGACAATCACCTCAAAAATTGGGAAAAAGGGAACAAGAATTATAATTTTCCAATGATTTTCAAATACACATTGATATCTTTTTCTAACTGCTATCAGAAAGATAATAACGATATATAAATATTTCTAAATTATATAAACATGCTTTACCCAATACACGAGAATTAGTCATATAAATAAATCCCTTATGAATATACTAGCTGAACACCCGTACTTCTCTACGGAGTACATTCAAATTAAATACAATGGTCGAATGTATGCAATTAATGCCAATATATATATATATATATATATATAAATATAAAAAATCGTAACGGATATTTTTATAGACAAAATAATGTAGAAGAAAATATTCAATTTAATTCTAATAGAACATACTAAAGATAATATCCAATCGCTTGCCACATTACCAAGAAAATTTTTTTTTGTCTATTTCGTTGTTATGCACGTGACGATAAATTAATTTAAAGTACCAGAAAAAGAAATCGCGTGATCAGCATTTAATAAATTAAATTCTAAAAATCAATCTTTAAAAAAATTCACCAAAAATCAGAAAAGGGAGGTAAAGATTCGAAAATGATTTCATTTTAAAGGAATTTTTATGATCTTTCTCCTGAGATAAATTTTATAACCCTCAAATTATTATTTTAAATGCAAACTTAAAAAAAATTACTAAAACAGCTTAAAAATTTAATTTTAAAAACCGAAGAATTTTTTTAAAATCTTTCTTTGTGCACCCCTACAGTATAATAACCGCCATGCAAAATTTCAGCCCTTTAGGTCCAGCGGTTTGGTCTGTGCGTTGTATGTCAGTCAGTCAGTCAGTCAGTCAGTCAGTTAAGGAACTGTTTTATATACATATATATAGACTAAGGATTGTATAAATGAGTTCTTAGCATCATCAACCTTAAGCTATTGATTGTTTCCTTTTATTCATCACATCCAAAGCTAAAAATGTTTATATGCATTTTGCACTATGGCTTTATTCTCTTTTAAGGGGACAGTGGACCTTAGAGCATAACTTTTTTTGTTTTGAATGGATTTTCTTGAAATTTGAATATGTAATTAGTACCATAGATATGTAAAAGTGGTTAAAATTTAATGATTAAATATTGATAATTTATGAAATATTAATTATCAATTATATCAAAAATTGGCCTAATTAAAAATGTTCCATGCGCATTTCTTTTGCATATAATATGGTAATTTTTATTTACAGGATACCTTACAGAACTAACAACGAAACTTATTGCTTATTTTAAGCATTCATTAAAAATATAAAGAGAAAAATATATTAATAGTGAACACACCCTTTTTATTACGCAAAATACCTATAAATCCTCTTTTCAAGTGCAAAATTTAGAAATTCTGAGCTACGAAGCATAATTTTACTCAATCAGATTTATTTTATATACAGTTAAGTATATAAAACTTAAATTTCAAAGCATTACGATAATTAGAAATGCGCCTGGAACAGTTTGAATATTCGTTTTACATGAAAATTTTTATTTTGAGAAAGACGCATTTAAAGTTATTGCTATTAGTAACCACATAATATCTAAATTAAATACAAATACATATAACTAGGAAAGCAATCACAGAAATTAAAAATTATTTTTGCAACATATTCCTACTCGTCCGTATTTTCACAATTCAATAAAATAAAAAAAAATTGAATTTTTGGACAAATTTCACAATTTTGAAAGTCCACTGTCCCCTTAAACATCTTTAGCTTTTTTACCAATATTCCTGAAGAGCATTACAGAACCATTTACCATTTACTCCAAACCTTCAAACTAAAGAGCAAAACTAACCGGTCAAAATCCGTTTTATCTAATCCTCAAAACGACCCCGTACTTCTAAATAAAAGTTTGTCAACCCCCGACCAATAAATATTGCCCTCCTATACAGTTGCGATCTCAAGCCCGCGGCGCCTACTTGTGTCCCTGGCCACTCGAAAGTTTTGTCTATTAGGGGCCCGTAGGGACCATGCACTGAAGTATCTCTCTCGAAGATACTACAAGAGCGTGTGAAAAATGGGTCATTTGTAGCATGGTAGATATGGTACTCTATCCCTCCCTGCGGAGGAAAAGCATTATTTAGGAAGATAGTGTAAAGAAAACTTTATCCTTTTATTTGTCTGGAGCCAAGGGTCACCGTGACTGCCTCTTCAGTTTATTAATGAGGCTTTCTGTTAACTTTTGAGGACTGAATTCTTTAAATGTAGCGTTTACTTCAATCAATGGTTATTATTCAAAAAAAAGTATATGGCAAATATTACATGGAATTCATTTTTTTTTTCTTCATACTGTCATGGCATGCATTTTTAGTGAGCGTTAGAATAGTTTTTGGTACACTGTTCGATTAGGTCCTAAAAAACTTTAAATTATATTTTTAGAGTATTTTATATTATCTGACCAAAATATCCCGACAATTCTTTCTCGTGTAAAAATTTATTATTAAACGCCTTAATACGAAGTTCGTGAAACCTTTGATTCTATAACATCTTGCATTCTTCCGGGAGGACATTCCTCTAAAGTATGAAATGTTGCATTGTTATGTATGAAATGTTTCTTTATTAAGTACTAGCGGCCCGTCCCGACTTTGTCCGGGTTGAAAAAAATATTATACCAATAAATTTCCAGTTCATAGCCAATAAATTGTAAATCTTTTTTTACCTTAATAATAACCTAAATAATACCTTAAATTAATTTTATGTTGGTTAATAATTAAAATAAATTTTTTAAAAGAAAAAGGCGTGCCGGAGAACTGCTAGGTTCGAACCGCTAGCGTCAAAACAGAAGCCCACCGCGATAGCACCACGATAAGGATCGTTGAAATCTTCGGAACAAAAAGCGGTAGAAGACAGTAGCGAAAACAATGGAGATTGTTAGGATTAAGCCCCTAACTTTATTTCTACTGATCAGATATACATTATATATAGCCTATGTCCATCTGGAATAATGTACCTTTCAAACAGTGAAAGAATTTTTCAAATAGGTACAGTGGTTCTGAAGATTACCCTCCACGTACAAAATCGCTCTCTCTTTATATATAAGTACTAGCGGCCAGTCCCGACTTTGTCAGGGTTGAACAAAATATTATACCAATAAATTTCCAGTTGATAGCCAATAAATTGTAAATCTTTTTTTACCTTAATAATAACCTAAATAATACCTTAAATTAATTTTATGTTAGTTAATAATTAAAATAAACTTTTAAAAGAAAAAGGCGTGCCGGAGAACGGCTAGGTTCGAACCGCTAGCGTCAGAACAGAAGCCCACCGCGATAGCACCACGATAAAGATCGTTGAAATCTTCGGAACAAAAAGCGGTAGAAGACAGTAGCGGAAACAATGGAGATTGTTAGGATTAAGCCCCTAACTATATTTCTACTGATAAGATAAACATAATATATAGCGTATGTCCATCTGGAATAATGTACCTTTCAAACAGTGAAAGAATTTTTCAAATAGGTACAGTGGTTCTGAAGATTACCCTCCACGTACAAAATCGCTCTCTCTTTATATATAAGTATAGATAGCACCACGCTAAGGATCGTTGAAGACTTCGGCACAAAAAGCGGTAGAGGACAGTAGCGATAACAATGGAGATTGTTAGGATTAAGCCCCTAACTTTATTTCTACTGATCAGATATACATAATATATAGCCTATGTCCATCTGGAATAATGTACCTTTCAAACAGTGAAAGAATTTTTCAAATAGGTACAGTGGTTCTGAAGATTACCCTCCACGTACAAAATCGATCTCTCTCTTTATATATAAGTATAGATAGATGAAATTTTACATTAATTATTTGTACGCAAGTACCAATAAAGTATTTGTTTATTGGAATAAAACGATACTAAGTCACGTACTATATGTTGCATCATAGTGGATGAACATCGGCGAATACAAATTTCAAATTACTTTATTCGAACTCCTGTTATTTCTCCATTGAAAACACGGACCCAATTAACTAAGACATAGGCGTAGCGGGCTTCTAACTTTTGAGGGGGGGGGGACACGAACGGAATTCACTTAGGGCCCTCCTCAGCGCATTCACTGCCGGACGGTCCTTAAAATATGAATTATTATGATTTTTTAAAAATTGAGTAACAATAGAATTGATTTTTGAGTAGTATTCGAGAGTTATACAATGAGAAAAATAAATATAAATAAAATGAGATAAAAATTATAGCATTGAATTTTTGTTATAGATCATATCATTGTTAAAAAAATATGTTACGGCTAAAGACATAATTGGAATCTTCAGTTTCACTGTTTGAAAAAGTATGAAAAAACCAACTTTCTTATAAGTTTTTTACAATTTTCCAATTTTAACTTAACTTCTATTAACGTTTAAATTTATTTCAAGTTAAGTTGGGGGCCACGTGCCCCTGTGCAAAGGTTAAGCATTGAAATAAATGCTCATCCTACAGCTAAATCCTTGTAACAGGCTATTTTCAGAGGGATTTTTATTTCGTTCTAAAACAATGTAACGAATTTTACGAATTCAAATATAATGATTTCTACGCGAGATACAGTGAGCAAATAGAAAATTTGTATTCGTTAGGTTCAAAGCTTGGGAAAAGTTGGAAGTGAAGAGGAATTTTCAACATCGCTCCAGTCGTCTGCGTTAAGTTCGTGAAGCATCCTCCAAAACCACATTTGGAGTCACTCCACTCCATCTATCTCTCCTTTTCGTGGGAAATCACACCTTTCCGAATCCGAATTACCATCACTACAATACACTTACAATCCCCCCCCCCCCTACAATAACAAGGTCCTCTGAAACACACTGGCAGGCGAAAAGTAAAAGGGAGTAATGCCCAAATCAAATTCACCGCTCATCCGAAAATAACCTTTGAAAAACGTGTCACTGCATAAATAATATCAGTTAAAAGAAAAAGGTGCCCGCGTGCCCATCAAATGGTTACCATAGCAACCGTGGTCCCGTCACGTGGCCCACGTCACTCTACCTGATTGGGCCACACGACACGTACTTCGATTGGGCTCTCAAGAGATTGACGGTTATGTGTATTGATGATACTAATTTTTTTTTTTTTTTTTTCATTTGTGGTGATGTGGGAAATCGTTTAGGTTGTTCCTCTCAGTACAGCATTAATTAATGGAACACCTGCAGCGATGATGAATGGATTTAATAACTTGTTGAATACACTTATCTGCCAATTAAATTTCTGTGATTGAGAGAAGGACAAATGCAGTTAATCATCAGGGTGGATACACTAATTTATCATAGAAAAAAAATCCTCCAAGAATAGAAAAAGTTCTAAATGCAATAAAAATAAGACATGCAACTTTTCATCCGAATCTACAATTTTAAAATATTTCCAGCAGATGAGCAAAGCATCATCTACAGCAAAAAAGCTTGAGAAAGAATTAGAGGAAATCCAGCCCAGTACAAGGATAAATAAGCATTTCTTTTAAAACAAAACCCATTTTTAATAAACCTTAAACAATCATACACTTACGAGGTTCAAAAAGAGATCAAGAAAGACTTATTTGTCATTAAATTTTAACTTTTTTTTCCCTTCCAAAGTATCACTACGTTCCAAAACATAGTGCTACTTTGGAAGTTTCAAAGTATCACGAATCTTTTCCGCTAACAAAGAACTGCGTTACGGAATGCAAACTACAATTTAAACAACTACAATTTTTTTTAAATATTATTTGTGTGTGTGTGTGTGTGTAAGTAAGTAAGTAATATAATTTACAATATTAATCTTATCTTAAACTCTAGTAATCTTTTTCATAAGAAAGCTAGCCCCTAGTAACAGAAAGTTGACTTCTGTCACGTGTGCAATGGATATGTGTAAAACCCTAGAAATTTCCTTCGATTCTAAAATAGTATTTTGCTGCCCCTGGGATGACGATAGAGTTGATTGCCATAGGGGAAAAAGATTCAGTTCACCTACAAATGTCGGATAGTTAAGACGCATGTTCTAATCTAAGGAAATTCACCTGCAAAATGTTCTTTTTCCTTTACCATTTTTAGTATTGTTAAAAAAACGTGATTTAGAAGTTTTACACTCAGTGATTATTAATGTCAGCAATTGATTCTATAGAGCGCGCGCATGCAAACACGCAC
>OU015502.1:86936042-87001042 GCA_907164885.2 Dolomedes plantarius | reverse complement strand
TTTTATCTAACATTATTGTTAGGAATATTTGAAAATGTTAACTTAAATTTTCTCTGCTAAAATCAAAGGAATACTTATTTGAATATAAAATGAAGGAAGTTTTTGTTTTATAGCTTTTTTCCCTTGTTATATTTAATTACTCTGAAATTGTTAGCTATTATATCTAAATACTGAATAAGTAAAGAAGAGTAAAGTTCTTTATGTATTTAAAATGCAAACTTATGTATTTAAATGGAGACAAATGAAATAAAAGGCATTTCATGTCATAAAATATTTAATACCACGAATTATAAAGACTTTGAATGCATTGAATTTTTTTTCTCTAGACGAAATAAGAGATGTTTTTCAAAAGACATAATTAAGTTTAGCTTGAAAGTTTCAGAAACTTTGAAATGTAAATTCTACTACTTCTATTCTCTTCTGAGATTAATTCAAAATATTCACTTCAAGGCTGCTGTGTACTTACCCTATTGGATTCGCTCACCTCAGTGCTAAATATTTTCTATAACATCCGCGATTCTATAATGAAACGAAAAATGTATGAACTAGCGCATTTAGTTGGATATTAACTGTCGAATGGTTTACATGGAGAATTCATACTTGTATGGTTTTACTACATTATGTTTCAAAGACCGCCGCATTGGAGCACTCAAAGCGATTCTCACTACTTTATTTTACCGTTTGCAAAACTCCAGTTGTTACCACTCCACGTATTTTTGACTCTGTGGTTCCTTCACTGTACTGTTATTTTAACAGTGAAATCAGACGAATTTTACTGTAGATTTTTAGTTGGTTATTTTACTTCAAGGAAGAAATTATCTTTTCATAAAAAAAATACCAATTAAAAGGTGAATTAATGAAAGTAATGCCATAAGTCACTATCAGAGGCATAGTAAAATTACCATTATCGGCTTCCTTCACTTGATTTTAAATCCATAAAAATCGCTTAACAATTCTCCTACCCTTGTTATTTACCTCTTGTAACAAAAGGTTACCGTGGAGCATTCAATCAAAAATCAACCACCATCCAATCACAGTTTCTTCTAGGCATATTTTATAACATTAAGGAATACTAACGATGACAATCATTTACGAGTTATAAATGCTATTAATCATTTTAAGCGTAAAATAAAAAGAAAAAGTCTTTTGTGAGCAACTTTGAAATGTATGGTACACTTTTTAAACAAAAATTTGACCAGAATCATAAATGAAAAATCAACATACGTTTCTGGACTTTTTTCAGCCCAAAATAACTTCGGCAACTTTCATGATCAGTTTTGAAATATACTCGATAGTGTTTGAAATTAGACTAGAAATATAAAGGATAAAATATAATAGACCTTTCGTTTGCTATACAAGCATTTTCAATCTCATATAGGAAACTAGCTGAATACCCGTGCTTCGCTACAGAGTAAATTCAAATTAAATACATCGATCAATGTATGCAGTTAATGCCAAGAAAAAACAAAAAAATATATTTATAATAAATACAATGATCAATGTATGCAATTAATGCCAATATATATATATATATATATATTTATAAAAAATCGTAACGGATATTTTTACAGACAAAATAATGTAGAAAATATTGAAATTAAATCTAATAGAACATACTAAAGAATATAGTACAGTTAATATAGTACAGATTGAGGAACATTTCTTTTACTGTATTTTAATATTTTTCTTGATAATGTCCAATCGTCTGCCGCATTAGAAAGAAAAAAAATATTGTCAATTTATTTCGTTGTTATGCACGTGACGCAAAATTAATTTAAAGTATCACAAAAAGAAAAGAAGCCACGTGATCAGCATTTAATAAATTAAATTCTAAAAATTAATCTTTAAAAATTCACCAATAATCAGAAAATGGAAGTAAAAATTTGAAAAAGATTTCATTTTAAAGGAATTTTTATGATCTTTCTCGTTATATAAATTTTATAACCCTAAGATTATTATTTGAAATGCAAACTTTAAAGAATATTACATAAACAGCTTAAAAATTTAATTTAAAAAAATCTAAGAGGAATTTTTCAGAAATCTTTCTTAGTGCACCCCTATACTATAAGAAGAATCGCGATGCAAAATTTCAACCCTCTAGGTCCAGCGGTTTGGTCTGTGCGTTATCTGTCAGTCAGTCAGTTACAGAACTGTTTTATATAATATATAGATTACTAAGGGAAAATTAGCGTTCTAATAAAACAACGGCCTGTCGATTTTGGGTGTCAGAATAGTATGCTCCTATTTTAAAAGAATTTGAGTTAAAACTATTAATAATTCAAATATTTTCATAGCCAAAATGTTTTTTCTAAAACACAGTAGCATTAAAGACGACCAAACCTTTACCCTGAGAAATTCTTCGTCAAGGAGCACTATCCTATGTTAGTATCAGTACCTGTTAAAAAAATATATACAATAATGCTAACAAAACACACGCAATGGATTGTACATTTTGATTGTTGATGTACATTTTTAAGTAATCCATTAGATTCAGAAAAACCCCTAAAAGCGTCCTTTCTCTCCCCCGTATGCCCGCTTGATACTATCTTTATATTCCAAACATATTTTTCACATTGGCTCTCGTGTACAAAATACACGGTCCTTCCAATTTTCTATGTATTAATAGCAGAATATGATGATAGCATCTATATGAGAACCATATCAAATTCAGCCCGGTCAAAAAAAATGCTCTCCACAATGCACATCGTCTTTTTAAAATGGGCCGTCTCGGCTGAAGAACCCACTCGGCAGCATGGTAACTCATGGCGAGATAAACATCGCACACGCGACAAGATTTCGCCAAGAGATAGTGCCAATCACGAAAAGCGTATGCCTTTTGTGTTTTGATCCCCCCCTTCATATTGCATTGACGATCCCATGGCGGCATATTATGTGAAACAGGATGGACTTTCCATAAGGGCACTTAGGCGGCAAAGTACACAAAACTGCAGGCCTGCATTGTTGGAGCAACGTTGCGAGTTATTGGGCTTGTTTGTGTCGTTGTCTGAGTGCGCTTTTTGCTGTTCCGTGAGAAAAATGATTTCTGATGTTTTTAAAATGGGGTTTTTATCGATGCTCAGTGTTGTGAGAAAACTTCTGATATTTGTCCGTAGAATAAATGAAATTAGATTTTTTTTTTTCTGTTGATGGCGAAGATGTCTACAGAATGAATTACCACACTCGAGAATTAATGCTCAGTTATTATGTGTTTTAAAATTTATATTTTTTGTTTCATGGTGGGATTTACCTAAATATTTTTAAATGCACCCAATTTATGTGAATTTTTAAATTACTGAAATGATAAAGCAGAAATTTTATAATTCATATACGTTTTCTGGAATATAAGGTTACATACTAAAATCAATATCTCTCTTTAATCCCACAGTGTATAATCTATATATATATAAAACAGTTCCGTAACTGACTGACTGACAGATAACGCACAGACCAAACCGCTGGACCTAAAGGGCTGAAATTTTGCATTGCGATTCTTCTTATAGTGTAGGGGTGTACTAAGAAGTGTTTTTGAAAAATTCTTCTTAGATTTATTTAAATTAAATTTTTAAGCGGTTTTTGTAACTTTTTTTAAAGTTTGAATTTAAAATAATAATTTGAGGGTTATAAAATTTATATCACGAGAAAGATCATAAAAATTCCTTTAAAATGTAATCTTTTTCGAATCTTTACCTCCATTTTCTGATTGTTAGTGAATTTTTAAATATTAATTTTTAGAATTTAATTTATTTAATGCTGATCACGTGGTTTCTTTTCTTTTTGTGATACTTTAAATTAATTTTGCGTCGCGTGCATAACGACGAAATAAATTTGCAAAAAAAAAAAAATAAATAAAATATGGTACAAGATAAAATTTAACCACTAGACTAATTGAGAGGGAAGTATTTTAAGAATTTAATTCAAATTAGTATGTTTTATGGATATTAAACATAACAATTAGTTGCATACATTGACCGTTGTATTTAATTTGAATGCACTCCGTAGCGAATCACGGGTATTCAGCTAATTTTCAATAAAACGGGGAAATTATTAGGAAAAGGGAAAAAAGGAAAATGAAAAATGGAATAAAGGAAATGAAAAACAGATTGTATCTACCGTCAGTGAGATTTTGGATTTACATAAGAAAAACTGAGCAGTGAAAAATTGGAGGATCAAACGAGAAAGTGGTATTACAAATAAAGAAAAATTTCCGATTGCTTCCTCTTTCTCTGGAAGGATTCAACCTTTAGAGGAAAATTTCAGAAAAGGGAAAATATTGGATACTATGATAACAAAGGAAAGTTAACTTCTTTTGAAGACTTTAGAGAAAAATTACTTTCACAGTAAAACCTCGTTTATCCGAACTAACTGGGACCATAGGCAATCTGGACAATCAAAAATCCGGATAATCCGGGTAATAAGCAAAACAAAATCCTTAACTAAGCAGACTTACCGTTTATTACGATAAAAAACTGTGTTTTGTAACAAAATTACATAGCATTGTTTACAAGACATTAAAAAATATTAAAAAAAACATTTTATATTATTTCGTAACAAAGAATTGGTAAGTATAGTAAAGCTTTCTAAAACTCAACAAAAAGCATTTTATTACCATAATTTATTGTATAATCTATATAGGAAGTGTACATTGAAACAAACTGAAAAGACAAAATTTGGCGTACTTGTAGTTGAGTTCTTGCTATCATAGTTAAAAAATTATTATCTAATGTGAACATTAAATAAAAATGTCTAGAAATCTGATCCGGATTATCTGGAGATCCGGGTCAAATGAGGGCCGGATGACGAGGTTTTACTGTATTTGAATTGATGTTAATAATGATTCTAAATCTTAAAACCCATCACGTTTAGCCTTTTAATATATTTTATTAAACCGAGAGCGTCAAAACATTGCACCATAATATAATATATACCCATACATGTGCATACGCAAACATCTGTATGAGGGTGCAGTATTTTAAATTTAGTTTCTCATAACCTTGTAATCACCTGTCCAACCCATTTTATTCGTAGATGATCTTTTTATAAATACCCATCATGATGAACTTTTATCTTTGGACCTGAAAATGGACAGTGTAAAACGCTTTATTATATATATAATAGCCGTTGTCTCTGTATAACACTTCCGGGCTGTACTCATCTTTCAATTGAAGCCCTCAGTAAACAAACGGCCGGTCAGGCTTAATTTCAATTTCAGATGTGGATCAGTATTTTTTCTTACCTGAAAACTAATATCTTCTCCATCAAATCACGTTTGTTCAGCCTATTTTTCTATAAAACATTCAGAACTAAAAAAAATTGGATGTTTTTAGCTGTATATTTAACAGTTTTTAAAAATCTGTTTACTTTTGCGATGAATTCTGAAAGTAAACAAACTTGAATGTGAATGAATCAAATAGCTCAAGTATTCATATCGCGTAGTGAGCTATAAAAAACTGGATGGCAGTCTACTACTCCAATCGCATGAAAAACTAAATAAATAAAAAATAATGAAAGGGTTTGTTTTTACCAGGTGTGGATTAAAGGCAATATTGTTAGATAATGCGGGATATTTTTTAACTTTCATATACTTTTTCCATTATGACGTCATTATTAGTATTATGACGTCAAAATGACAGGTTACCTTCTAGTATATAATAATACTTGTTTGCTTCCTTTCCCATAAAAATTTAAACTTCTCTCATATTTAAAACATGGAATTTGGCATTATATTTTAAGAATAAAGTTTAACGGCCACAGATGAATACCAAACGCTTAAAACCTATAACTGCAGATGTTATATGCTATTTAATATTATGTGGAAATATTAATATAAAAAGCCGAAAATTTTCAGTAGAATACTAAAAGTAAATTAATAGAAATATAATTAATTTAAAGGGATGGTGAACATTACAAAGCGACTTTTGAAATTTTTATCTCAGAGATTTGAAATTTTACATATATATTCATTAAAGTATAAATATATTAAACACCTTACAAATTTTAATAAATATTTAAACTTTTTTTAATTTTAAAAATTGAAATTATTTATTTATTTTTAAATGCTCTTTGCGATCCAATTTTTAACTTCCCTCCTTAATTTTGCATTTATACTGCTTATAAATACATTTTGAAAAGAGTTATGCAATACTTAGTGCTTTCGTTGAATAGTTAATTTTTAGGAAATATTTTGATGCTTGTACTCTTGATTTTCGTGAAATTTTTGCACTTTTCTACACTTAAGTTAAACTTTGATAGTCTAAATGATATCGAAACATAAAATGGATACAAACTATTTTGATGTATTACAGGAATCTTTATTATAAATTTTATAAAATTTCGTAAAAAATTATAACGCAAGGAGCATTTCAAAAACTTGCAAATCTGAAAATGACTCATTTTGAGAAAAAACCATTTAAAAGATGTTTTTTCACTTACCATTAATACTTATTTTTTTTTAAGTCACCAAGTTTTCATTTTACTTTTCACTACACATTTTAAATGCATTTTATTCCAATATTTACATATTTTATAAATTTTAAAAATTTCTAATTTTTGTTCAATTTTTGAAAATTCGAATGTCCATAAACTACTTATGGGGACAGTACACCTTTAAAATACACTCATGTCCATAAATTAAGGATAATGCCAGCTCCGGCAAATAAATGTTCAGAAACAAAACAAACGTGACTTATTCATAAAGCTCATTTATTAAACAAAAGATAAAGAACAAAAAAGATGGTGTATGTATGATACCATTCATAAAAACGATTTTTGCTCCCTGGAGCAATTGTAAAAAATATTTCCTTTACAAAAACTTAATATTACATGGTTGGTATGATGGTTAATACATTGTATGTGTCCCATGGGATGAAATACAGTCCGTACAACGCCTAGGCATGCTGAGTATCAAATTATCGAGCTGATCTTGGGGAAGATTACTCCACTCAGCAAGCAATGCTCTCCCAAGTTCCGGTACACATGTAGGAGGTGGCTGACGGGCTGCAACTCGTTGGCCAAGCATGTCCTACACATGCTCTATCGGATTCAAATCAGGTGAGAATGCTGGCCCTTCCATACGGTGATATCCTCAGATTGAAGGCATTCGTTTACGATGTTTGCTCGGTGAGGACGGGCGTTGTCATCCATAAACACAAATTCTGCGCCCATGGCATCCCTAAACAAACGTACATGTTGTTCCAGAATGATGTCCCGATAAAGTGGTCGTTCATGGTTCCGGTTTGAACATGCAGATCTGTTCTGGAGCCCAGTATAAATCCACCCCAAACGAGCAATCCTGCACCACCGTAACGGTGTCGTTCAATGGCGTTTTCTTGGTGGTAACGGGTACCTGGCGTGAAAGTCCGACATTAATCAGACTGCAAGCTAAACCTGGACTCGTCGGAAAACATCACACAAGCCCACTATGACGATGTCCACATTGCATGTTCTCTACTCCAGGCTAATCGCTTTTGACAGTGAGTTGCCGTGAGCGGAACACATCTGACAGGCCTGCGAGCATATAGACCAATATTTCCCAAACGTCTGTGCACGGTTTGCCTTGAAACTGTGGTACCCGTGGCTGCAGATAGCTGACGAAACAGGTCGGATGCTGTGCTCCGTCTGCTTCTTTTGGCAGTTACTGCCAAATACCGGTCTTCATTCGGCGTTGTAACTCCGGGGCGACCTGTATTGTAACGTCTACTGACATTTCCATCATCTTGGAATCGTTGCCAAAGCCTAGAGATGACACTTAGGGCAATTCCAAGTTCCTCGGATACTTCCATCTGAGTACGCCCACATTCCAGGCGGCCGATAATTCTACCACGTAAAAATCATCCACATGCGTCCTCTCTGTTATAACTATTATGTTATGGCTCTGAGTGGCTATACCAACCATGTAATATTAAGTTTTTGTAAAGGAGATATTTTTTACAATTGCTCCAGCGAGCAAAAATCTTAGTTTTTATGAATGGTATAATACATACACCATCATTTTTGCTCTTTATCCTTTGTTTAATAAATGGGCTTTATGAATAAGTTACGTTTGTTTTGTTTCTGAACTTTTATTTGCTGGAGCTGGCATTATTCTTAATTTATGGACATGAGTGTAGTTAAAAAGAAATTGTACTCATATTTATTGAAACTCGGATTTATTCTGAACAATTTGGTACCACTCTTTTTTTATACAATTATATCATGAAATATTAAAGTAATTGTGAATATCCAAACAGCGATTTGTATACAAAATTTTAAATTTAAATGTATTTATCTCAAAATATGATTTTCTGACTTGCGCGTATATTTCAAAAACGATTCGAAATAAATGCGTGCAATTTTCTACACATGTTAACCTTCTACATAACACTCTACATAATTACTCATGATATATTAACCTTCTACATAAAATGCCCTAACAGCTAAGAGTTGTCTTAGGTAATAAAAATTTTGCAAAGAGGTTTTATGAAAAAATTTTTGTAAAAATTTTTTTAACTTATTGTTAGTTATAAATATTAAAAATGAAGGTAATTAAAAGATTTTAGGTCAGTATGTTAAGCTAAATGTTTTCTTTAAATTGAAGTGTGCTTGGTGTTAATAAATTAAAATTATCATGCGCGCAGTTACAAAGGGTAATTATGAAAATAGAAAAACAACATATTACTTAAGTTTTCCTAATTAATTTAAATAATTTACTTCAATATGATATTTTTGTTGCAACAAGTTATGTTCATCTAACAGTCCAGAAATTTTCATTAAATTTGCTTCTTTGGTTAATTTGCTAAAAATTATGAAATCTTAGCAAATTTTCTAACATTTTTCGCAGGTCTACTGTCCCTTTCAAAAATGGTACAAAAACAACAAATTTCCAATATGAAAATAGCATATACTTTTACTTGATTTATACCTTTAAGGGGACCGTGCATCTTTATTTGAGCAAATCTTTTCTATTCTGATATTGATTGTGTTGTTGTAAGAATATATTATATTATATTATATATTATATTATATTATATTATATTATATATATATTTTTGTAGGAGAATAGAACCAAAATAGTTTTTATTTTTCAAGTAAAAAATCATTTATGAAGCTTCTACGAAGTAAGTAATTAAGGTAAGTGTAGTAATGAACTTTAAATCTGTTTTTCTCAAAACAGATTTTTCAAGGTTTTTAGATATTTTAAATGCTCCGTGCGACTTAATGTTTGTTCAAAATTCATGAAATTGATATGGAAAAATCCTGATACTCCATTTTACAATTCGACTTCATTAAGATAATTAAATTTGATTTATAACTTATTAATAGGCAAAATTTTAATGAAAATTGGGATGGAATTCAGAAAATAAAATCTCTCAAAAACCAATTATTAAAGGGATTAACTAATTGATACCCAGATATGTTTGTAATACCGTTTTAAGTGATTAAAATGCAAAATCGAGGAAATATCTCGAAAATTAAGTCGCAAGGAGCATTTAAAAAAAAATTTTAATTTTTAATTTTTTAAAAAATCTGAAAATTATAATAAGATTGGAAATTTCTTTTAACGTATTCTATAAAATTAAGGTGAAATGTGTATATATATATATATATATATGTGTGTGTGTGTGTGTGTACGTACGTACAAAATTTCATATCTCTATGATAAAAAGTTTTAAAAAAAATTATTTTAACGTCCACCGTTCCCTTAATGACAAATGTCTTTAACTGCATTTTTTTTCTACTACTATATTACTAGCCTCAGAAACCGTAACTATGAGATAAATTAACTACGTGTGACAATGAATTCAAAATTGCTATATTAGTTCAACTTCACTCGTATCATAAAGTTTAACAAATAAGTGATGAATTAACGTAAACAACCTCTCACGGGAATCCCCAGCGAGTAAAGTGGCGAAGCCCTGCGTCAGTAAATGACGGAGTCATGTTCCTGTAAAAACTCGGGACATATTTCACTCGCTGTAGATGTTAGAGATATAAGCAGCGCTTCCCATGCCAGTAACTAGAGTGATTTCCACGGCAATTTTCAATTAGAGAGGCACACGTTGGAACATCTGCTTTCTGAATTCTCACGGTTATGCAGCGCCCCCTGGTGATCTCGCGAGGCAATTTTCTGAAAGGATGTAACTGAGCGGTGGGGGGAAGTTTAGATTTGTAATGAATTGAGAGCAATTATGGTGCTGGAATAGATGATACCAGAATGGTGAAGGTAGGGGGGCATGAACTAAACCGTAAGGGATTTTCATAACTGAAATGCTGGAATCTTCCTGTGATAGAAATAAATGAATATGTGGAGATAAATAGCAATTCAATGAATGCACAAAAATTTTACTACACAATTTGCTAAGAAACAGTCAGGAACAAAAATTCTCCTTCCCGATTCAAAGACTTACAACGGCGCATTCTGAAATCCATTGTAGGTATATTGGATGCGTTTATGTCCTAATGAGAAATGTGGTTGCCACGAAAACAGATTTTGGGATCGTTTACATAAAATTTTTTTGCAGTAAGATTTCCATAAGATTTGCTCAAAACACGATTATCTTGCATATCTAGACGATATATGCTTGCAAAAACTCGGTATGATACATACTGGGGATATTCACGTGCATAAATCTTACCCCAGTTAACTGTATTTTCCGATGGCATATTCGCTGAAACATGAAATTTGGAACTTCGGATCCGCTAGCCTACAAGGACCCTCGTGCGACAACCTTAACTACACTATTTGTTTGAGATAATCTCCATTTTAAACAAAGCTTTGAAAAACTGAATTATTATCCTTTTTTCTCTCTTAAAAGGTATCAGAGAAGATTTTACCATTCGTATCAATACAATCTCACTAGTTTTTATAATAAAATGCTGATTCTCGAACTTGTATTACTTTAGATCAGGGGTGTCCAACCTTTTAGCTTCCTTGGGCCACATGGACAGAAGACGAACTATTTTGGGCCACAGAAAAATATACCTCACATTAAAAATAGTTTATGAGTAAAAAAAGTATAATATATAGTTAACGTATTTATTTCATTATAAATTTTATTTATAATTACAAAGATAACTATAGGATTCAGAAAATTAATGTGATATTTGGGATTGAATTTGGGAAACCTATGCATCAATAACTGGGTCAATTGAGGTGGTTGCGATTCTCAGGGTGTTCTCAATATGTTAATCGAATATTTTGGTTCTAATTTGACGCTTACCGTGTTTCACTCTTGCGCATACTATTTTTAATATCATCAAAAGTATGGAATGTTAAATCTGCAAAAACTTTGCATTTCTTTTTTGTGCTGAAATTGATACACAGAAATTGCCTACGGAATTTTGTATAGAATTAAAGATATTTCAAGTGATGTATTGTCGATTTGTTGAATGAACAAAGAGGAATCTGTAATGACCGCCTGTCATCATTGCAGAGGTCAATCAACAATATATTTATATATATTTATATATATATAATGGATATTTTTTCCGCTTCGAGCTCTCTATCTGGGTCACGGGTTGGACACCCTTGCTTTAGATTATGGTTAGAGAGAGGTTGTTAAATTTTCAACGTTTGTCGGAGCCTTATTCATGTTGTTTTTTTACCAAACTTATTTCAAAACACTTGCAACTGAATCTTAAAACTGAATCACAATTAATATATATATATATATATATATATATATATATATATATATATATATATATATATATATATATATATATATATATATATATATATATATATATATATGTGTGTGTGTGTGTGTGTGTGTGTGTGTGTGTATATAGATATATATATAAGGTAGCCCTCTTACAGCACGGCATCTTACAACACGGTTCCGCTCTAACACGATAAGATAAATTGCGGGAACCCTCGTATAACACTGCAACCTGTAACACGGTTTCGCTCTAACACGATAAAAAAATCGGGAAAACCTTTATACAACACTGTACTTCCATAACACTAGATAACATGATTTTTGTTTAACACATTCAAAAACTAAATTACCTTAAAATAATGACGGGAAGGAATAAAGATTTATAGTGGCTTTACATGAAAATGTATACGCAAATTATAATTTATTCATTTATAACTTTATAAAATTACAAGAAGGTCTAATCTTAGCTGAAAATCGTGAATCATTTTTCCTGAATGCTGACCCTTCGGCTGAAAAAAGCCGAAAATTCTAAAGGGAGCTGCAAAATTGTCTATCTCCATACCGTGAATCTACAATGACTTGTAAGAACCAGCAAATAAACCAAAATTACAGATTTTTTAAAGAGGACAGAATGTGCAAAAAATCTAAATGAAGAAAAAGGTTCTCAAAGTGAAGGTGATATCGTTCAATCGAAAAAACGTTCTCGTTTGATTGTACTGAGCAGTGATGAGGAAGAAATTTATTAAATTAAGGTCGCATTAAATGAAAATAATATTTTTTTGTTTCTTTCCGTTTTGTGTTATACATACATTTATATTTTTAATAAAAATTAAGTTACTTATATGGAATTTTTTTTTAAAAATGTTTGTTTTTAATAAGTTTTCAGAACGTAACCCCCTTTTTTAAACTGTCTTTGGGTCTCATATAACACGGTTTCACACAACACGCATTTTCTAGGAACCTATCTACCGTGTTATAGAAGGGTTATATATATATATATATATAGGAAGTACCTAAGTCAGTTTTTTCCAAGATGACTTTGTTTGCTTATGTCTCTTTAAACAAATATTATTTTCAATGTAAGAAGTACCCAAGTCTGCCCGATTCTTTAAAAGTGTTCTCTAAAACATTGTACAGGCCTGGGAACCTCTTACATTGAAAATAATATTTTTTTAAAGCGATATAAGCAAACTAAGTCATCATGGAAAAAACTGAATTAGGCACTTCTTGTACCAAACCCCAGATATATATATTCGCAACCTTTTGAAGTCCAATGATTTGTAAATTATACTGATTTATATTGCTTCTCTCTTTTATTTGTTTTTAAGAAATGTATATAAATCTACACGATGCTGAGGAATTTGCTTTGTCCATACGGATCAAGTTCCCTGTATATGTTTCTTCACCTTCAATAAAGTGTATTTCATAGAAAGCTACCACAATATTCAGTAGAGAAGCAGTTCCGAGAGAACTAAAAATTTTTGAGGATTTGATTTGAAATTTTTATAAAAACTGATAAGAATATTACTGCTTTATTTGCAATATTTTCAAAGGTTTAGGTTTATTATAGTTGATTCTGTCTCAATTATATTTTCTATGGCAATTTAAACTAAGGAAATATACTGTAAACTTTTTTTAAGAATGCATAAAATGTTTCCCTTATAATTTGGGAGGAAAATATTACCATAATCCTCAAAAATATCTATCATTTCATACGATAGCTTGCTTAATGGAAACTTTAACCGCATTTTGTGGAATGTTAAATGGGTATCATTTCTCTTCGTACTGCAGGTATTTTCCTATTAATAGCCTTAGATTATTCGATTTATGTATTTTATTAATTCAATAGTAATTTAAATCAATTTAATTTTTATTCATCTTATAAGAATAAAATAGGTTTTTTATAGATAAAATCATGCAATAATTTATTTTTAGAATTTGTTTCGTCTATTTTTCATTATTAATATATTTTTACTTACATGTATTCACATTTTGATAGCGCATCCGAAACTGTATTGGGCATCAAACTATACGTATTCACTAGCTGAAAACCCGCACTTCGCTACGGAGTACATTCAAATTAAATACAACGGTCAATGTATGCAATTAATGCCAATATATATATATATATATATATATATATATATATATATATATATATATATATATATATATATAAAGATCAATGTATACAATTGATGTTAAAAAATATTTATAAAAAAATCGTGATATTTTTATACAAAAAAAATGTAGAAGAAAATATTCAAATTAAATCTAATAGGACATACTAAAGAATATAGTACAGTTAATATAGTACAGTTTGAGGAACATATCTTTTACTGTATTTAATATTTTTTCGATAATTTCCAATCGTCTGCCGCATTAGCAAGAAAAAAAAAATTTTTTTTGTCTATTTCGTTGTTATGTACGGGACGATAAATTTATTTAAAGTACCAGAAAAAGAAATCACGTGATCAGCATTTAATAAATTAAGCTCTAAAAATTAATCTTTAAAAATTCAACAAAAATCAGAAAATGGAGGTAAAGATTCGAAAAAGATTTAATTTTAAAGAAATTTTTATCATCTTTCTCGTGATATAAATTTTATAACCCTCAAATTATTATTTTAAATGCAAATTTAAAAAAAGTTACTAAAACAGCTTAAAAATTTAATTTTAAAAACATAAGAATTTTCAAAAATCTTTCTTAGTGCGCCCCTACACTATAAGAAGAATCGCCATGCAAAATTTCAGCACTTTAGCTCCAGCGGTTTGGTCTGTGCGTTATCTGTCAATCAGTTACGGAACTGTTTTATAAATATAGATTACAGCTTAAACCATTTGATAATGATGGTAGAATGCATATTGATTCTATAAATCTGATGAGACAATTTTTCTGATAGCCATAAAAGTAACACATTTGATAAGGATTTGCTTACATAAAAAAAAATTTACTAGCAGTTAAAGCAATATAGAACCAAATTGCTTTCCTATCACAGTTACCACTAGTATTTATTTTAGCAAATTGTCTATAAGAAATCTATAAATAAGGTCATAGACATTATACTCCCGATAAATGATTATAAGAAATTTTAGAAGCATAAAAATCAAAGTTATTGCCTTAAAAAGGATACAAACTTTTAAAGGGAGAAAAATTAATGGATTAAACAGGAGTTTTTTCTTTTCTTTTTTAATTTTTCGTAATTATCGCCTTAAAGAATTTGGTTGAGAGGGCATCAAAATAATCTGAAAGTCTTAAGTTTTGGCGCAATTTACGGAATGTGCAGTTAAAATCTTACTGTACGCAGACCCCAAAAAATAAGCAAATTAACGCAAAAAGGAAGATAACCAATACATTTACATATAACGATAACCTTAATTTTAAAAAATCAAGTTTTTGGGATCCATTGTGTGATATATTAAAACAGAAATTTAAAAAAGTAAGACCTTAGAGATATATTTTTTTAACATTTAAGAGGCATTTGTTCCTTAAACCAAAATGAATATAGAAATTGCCCAACTTAGTAATCCCATACACTGACTGGACCCTTAAAAAATAATAATGAAGGAAATTATACATGCTAACTTTACTGTTTTTGCGCTAAAATAATAATCTTATGCTCTAATCGTTTTTTACGCTGAAGCGGAATGACATAAAAACGGTCTTATTTTCGCCATTTAATAACACTGGAATGGACACATTCCCAACTGCTTCCAGGGTAGTAATAAAACAGTCTTCCCCATTATTTTCTTAAAGCAACAAGTGCGCAAATTTTACATTCATTAGTAGAATATTTTGCTGTCAATAACTGAATTCTCAAGTGAAAGCAAACATTCACTTTTTAAAAATACGAAAAACTGAGTCTCATCATTATATACCAGACTAGCTGAATACCCATGTTTCGTTACTGGTACATTCATAGTAAATACAGCGATCAATGTATGCAACTAATGCCAAAAAACAAAAAATATATATTTATAATAAATGCAATGGTCAATGTGTGCAATTAATGCCAAAAAAATATGTTTATAAAAAAATCGTAAAGATATTTTTATAGACAAAATAATGTAGAAGAAAATATTGAAATTAAATGTAATAGAACTTACTAAAGAATATAGTACAGTTTGAGGAACATTTCTTTTACTGTATTTTAAAATTTGTTTTGGATAATGTCCAATCGTCTGCCGCATTAGAAAGAAAAACAAAATATTTTTTTTTTTTGTCAATTTATTACGTTGTTATACACGTGACGCAAAATTAGTTTAAAGTATCACAAAAAGAAAAGAAGCCACGTGATCAGCATTTAATAAATTAAATTCTAAAAATTCACCAAATATCAGAAAATGGAGGCAAAGATTCGAAAAAGATTTCATTTTAAAGGATTTTTTGTGATCTTTCTCGTGATATAAATTTTATAACCCTCGAATTATTTTTTTAAATGCAAACTTTAAAGAATGTTACAAAAATAGCTTAAATATTTAATTTTAAAAAATCTAAGAAGAATTTTTTAAAAATCTTTCTTAGTGCACCCCTACACTATGAGAAAAATCACCATGCAAAATTTCAGCCCTTTAGGTCCAGCGGTTTGGTCTGTGCGTTATCTGTCAGTCAGCCAATCAGTCAGTCAGTCAGTCAGTTACGGAACTCTTTTATATATATAGATTTGGAAAAATGTACTCATATTCCCCCCCTCCCTCCCCCCATTACACACATGGGCAAACAGAAACAAAACAGAACATTCACCTTTATCCTTAGGCGTTTCTTATTTTGATATAGCAGCATTAAAAAAATGAAAAAGGGCATTGAGATTACCCAGATAACTTAATCAATAGTAAATATGCTTCATTCAACTAATTTTTTGTATTTGGAACGTATAAAGACGAAATGAACTTATAGTCACGAAAGTAATGAAATAAAATTCAGGCTTCTTAAAACAGTTTACATCAAAGTATTTCTGCAGTTTATTAATTAATTTCATCTACTATTTGTAAAAAAAATATTTATTTCTTACCCATATTTTCTGTCTGTAGTTTTATATTTTAAGGGATTGGTGGACCTTTCAAAGCGATTTTTGAAATTTTTACCTCAGAGATATGAAATTTTGCATATATATTCATTAAAGTACAGTGATATTAAACCCCTTATAAACTTTTATAATTTTTTTAAAATTTATAATTAAAAAATTGAAATTAAATTGATTTTTTTAAAAGCTCCTTGCGACTAAATTTTTAACTTTCCCCCTTGATTTTGCATTTATATTGCTTATAAATATATTTTGAACAAAGGTATGTATTATTTTGTACTTTCGTTGAATATTTAATTACCATGTTTTTATTAACTCGCTTTCTTGTTTGTGTGTGTGTTTGTCCAGTACAAATCTTGCAATCGATTTTTAACTAACTTCCCGACCAGCTAGACATTTGAAACTTTTAGAATAGCTCAGAACACGATAACAATGCATTATTTTAATACTTTTAGCCAGGGGTTCTCAACCTTTCAGGCTCTGCGCCCCCCTTTGAACAGTGATGTTAGGTCACTCCTCCCCCTCCCCCACCACCACCATTACCACCATATATGGTCAATGCATGTAGTACAATCGGAATTTGAAACTGAAGCCGGTTATTAAATGAAAATATAGAATAGATAATTTCATACAAAAAATTTAATATTACTACACATATCTTAAGGCTACACAGTACCCTTTTTCAAAAAAATTTTTTGGAGACAGTTACAATAAAAATAATTAATGACTTTGTTTGAGATTATAAAATTAAACTAATTCTGGTAAAAAAAAAATCATTTTAGCAAGCACCATTTTTAAAATTTAATGTTTTTTTAAAATTTTGAAGTTTTTTAAAACTTTTATATAATTTTTTATTTTCAATATTTTTTAGTTATTTTAAGTGATTTATATTCATTGGATTATTGGGAACAAAAGTTAGTATGGAATTAAAGATGTAACTTTTATTTAAATTTTTAAAAAAAATTTTGTAGCGAAACCTGAAAAAACACGAAAAATTTCGAAATATTAACTTCGACATTTAAAAAAAAAATAACTATAACCCTCAGATCTAAATACAATACTAATTATTGTAGTACGTATATATATAAGTGTGTACAAAAAATTTCAAGACTCTATCTTCAAAATAAAAAAATCCTTAGGGAATAGCAAACACTAACATCAACAAAAATAAAAGTCTGAGAAAAATGCATTTAAAGTTTGTAAAGGCAAAAAACAAAAACTAAAAATGTTTGTAGAGCTCTAATTTTTTTTATATGTTATTCCCCACTTATAAGATGTACTAAAACATAATTTTAACTCAATATAATAGAATATATATTTTCTTATTCAAAATATGTTTCTGCACAATATCAATAGCAATGTTAACGACAATGACAGATTAGCTGATATTTAGCTAATATTTTTCTAAAAGTTGTAAAGACAATACACATATACAAAATATTGATAATAAATAATGCAAATTAAAAATAACCAGCTTTCTACAAAGTTTCAAAGATGCACTATAATAAGAGCTGCACAGCAAATTTGTAAATAAATTATTCAAGTTTTCACTATCAACAAAAATATATTTTGATGCAGCAGATATATGTTGAATGTTATCCACAATACCTGTTTTCAAAACATTTATATTCTGAATTCTCACACTTGTATCTGCAGAAGGATGAGTTTTAGAATTACTGTTTACATTTGTCTGCCATCTCTTCAACACATGTTTCTTAGCAACGCGAGAACGTTTTGGTCGTGGTATTTTCTCAATGAAAAAATGTATAAAAACAACAAAATATTTCAATACAAAGCTTCTAAGTTGATAAAACTCTGTGTAAAATCTAATACTGGTCTTGAAATAGTCCTTTTTATGTATATTAGATAGACAGTAATGATCTCTCAAATAGAATCAAAACGTAAACAAACAGAAACGATTTGAGTAGTAAAAGTTGCAATTAATTACCGATTCAGCCAAGGAGTTCATTCATTCCAAATTATTTTTATTTAATTAATTATAAGAATAATTATAAGAATAAATTATAAGAATATTTGCTTCAAAATCAAAATGATCAAAATCAAAACAATCAAAACAAAACTAACCACGCCCCCTCAGCTGTCACATTTTGAGACTGACAACACTCAGAAAAGTTCAAATATCTTTAAAACTATTTGGATTTCAGATCTACAATTTGGAGTCAAGATTCACAATAGTATGGACCATTGAAAAATGCAATTAAAAAAAATTCGATATTTTTGTCAATTTTAGGGTACTGTGTAGCCTTAATTTGGACCATATCATTATTAGAACATATGAAATCAAAGAATTAAATACAGATCAAATATATTTGAGGTAATCAAGGATCTAGATGAGGTTGGCATGTAATAAAAGTCACTTTCACAACATTAATGAGAGGGCTCACAATGTTTGTCCTTGACAAGTTTTTGAATATTAGGTTGTAACTGTTACAAAGCACACATCAGGTCACTTTCAACGTCCAGACGTGCTACAATTATAGTGTTTTTACAATTACGACAATTATCGTGTACGACAATTATCGTATTCGTGTTCGTATGTCGAAAATATGTTATGATTAAATTGTGACCGCAAAATTGAGTACAGTAAATTACAGTTAGTTTTACTTTTTATTTTACTTTTTTAATCACGCCTCCCTTGAAATTCTTCTACGCCCCCCAGGTTGAGAACCGCTGCTTTTAGCCATCTTTAAGCAGAATTGAAATCATTTTCAGTTAATTCTGTTTAGTAGACTGGTGAAGCCATCTATCGGCCGGGACAGGAACGAAAAGTTAAACGCAAGTTAACTTCCAATTAACTTCATTTTCTTGAAAGTTGATGGGATATTTCATTAAAAAATTTTAAAAAGTATTTATTAATACATAGAATTGTCAAGTTTGTATGATTCAACAGAAAATTTAAAAACATCGTATATAAAAAGTTCTTTTTATCTTGTAATTATTTTTAGGAAATATTTTTATGCTTGTACTCTGAATTTTCGTGAAATGCTTGTACTTTTCTAAACTTAAGTTAAACTTTGATAACCTGAATGACCTAAAATCCTAAAATGAATACATAACTTTATTTTGATGTATTACAGGAGTCTTTATTATAAATTTCATAAAATTTCGTCAAAAATTATGACGCGAGTAGCATTTTAAAGACTTGCAAACCTGGAAATTCCTCATTTTCAGAAAAAGCCTTTTAAAAGATGTTTTTTCACCTACCTTTAATACTTACTTTTCTAAAGTCACCAAGTTTTCATTTCACGTTTCACTACATATTTTAAATGCAGTTTGTAGAAGCGGAATGGTTTAATTCCCCACGTTGTGTGGCCAAGAACGAATCTATTGTAAAGGCTGCAGAGGCAGGGATAAATAGGGGCTTGTACACCAGGAGGAAATAGAAGAATAGCTGTCGGTGTGGTCAGTGATAGCGATCTAAAGTATATAAATATTGCAAGATGGATGGTCGTTATTTTATGGCCCACAGTAAAACCTTCAGATGATAAGCGTCAAAGTGGTATTGCAAATGAAAATTATGGTGGGAAGGTACTTCGTAGACTATGGACAGGGGCAGTATAATAAGGAACCAATTGGGGCAGGAACTACTGAGAGAAAAGCAGCCCACTGCCCAATGAAAAAGAGAGGCGGGCCAGAATGCCCCCCCCCCCCCGTAAACGGACAACAGCCCCTCCCAGTAAGAAAGGAAAATGAGAGAACGTCCAGATTTATCTCAGACTTTTTTCTTAGAGCTCAGATGATAGAGAGTCTCGACTGCCTCAGAGTCTAGGAGAAGTGCCAGTAACCCGCCGAGATGTTCCTGTATATGACGTGATTTTGGGTCCCTGTCGTCGATGACATCTTTCATCGCTGCATACTTCAGCTGTACTAAGTTCCTCCCCATAGACTCTAAAAATCATTAATTTGACCATATAGTTTGCCTCTGCTTCTGAGTTCTCGTATGTAAAATGTTAATATGAAAGAGAATATTGTGCTTGTAGCAATTACACTTTAATAGAATTTTGTGATTTATTAAATAAATGTATGTTAAAGGCCAATTCTCTGTCTTCCTTGCTTGCTCCAACACACGCATGCATTCATTGTTTTAAGGTTATTTAATAACCAATACAGTTCATTCCAATATTTACATGCTTTTAAAATATAAATACACTCCCCAAAAACATTCCAATTTTTTTTCGATTTTTGGTAATTTGAAAGTCCACTATCCCCATAAAAAAAAGTTCCCTTTAAATTCTCACTTGTCAAGACTTTTATCTTCAAGCAGCCCACACAACATAACTGTCACTTCCCCTTCATGTTGTGCATGCGCTTCTCCTAACTAATGGGGGGAAAAGCAAACGCATTGTTTCAGATTGTGACAGATCTTCATTTTATCTCTCATACGTTGTTTAGCCACGTATTATTTAACCCATATTATTTCAGAAATATTGTTGTTTTTGTTTCCTTTTTCAATGTAATGTCTACTGACGAAGATACAAGGGAAAAGGAATTATTTTTGTTCCGTATCGCACATAATTAGTTCTTTTAAGGTCGTCAAGGATTAATTGTCCATAATTCCTTCTACATTTTGAATCTCATAACTTCAAACTCTTGCTACTTGGGTAAGAACCGAGTCAGATGGTTTTTGAAAATTAAAAAAGATATCCTTCAGAAACCTTTTTTATATTAAATAGCTTTATTTTTCAAAACAAACTTTCATTACATTATAAATAAACTGATTTTTACACTAAAATTTTATTGAACCGGTTAATTTTTAGAGCAGACTTTTCTTAAAACGCCCTCTTATTCGTAGCCCTAATGAAATCTTAATTTCAAATAAAAATGAAGAAGAGAAAATAGCTGAAAATAAGTACTTATTTTAATATTTTTTGTAATCCTTGGATTTAGAATGCCTTGTTAAATGGTAACACCAATTTTCAATGGAACGATGGCAGAAAAGCTTGGAGACCAAAGTTTACAAACAATCATTCCTACGATAAGATAGATGCTTGTAGCTGTCCGAAAATGGATTGAAACTGTTCTAGACCTTTTTAGCCCAATGTAGTAATGCTCTAAAGCCAATTAACCATCCAAAAGTCCACGGGCTCAAACCCTTTAAAATGTGTTGATAGTCGTTCGACATTAGCTTTATACCGTATGTTCCGATCTATGAAGCTCTCATGTTGATATATCTGAAGGTAGAGACGTTAAAGACAGTCTACTAGTATACAACATAACTCTTTTCCAGTCAGAAAAACAAAACTTTCAACCAGTAGAATAAGAGTTGCTCCAATTCCTCCCTCCCTCCAAAAAATCTATTCTATAAGTGGCTGGTACTTCTTTCAGACCAAGCAATTGGAATCCGTAAATAAAGGAATCTAATTATATAGAATAGAGATAAAAATCATGCAATTATTCTTAAAAGAACTAATTAAAATACCTTTTCAAAATTCACAACTTGAAGAATTAAAAATGACAGACTTAGTTCATTTGTAATGCCTATTATGTCTTACCTGAGCTTGATGTCTATCTGTGTCTCAAAAATTTTGACCTGAACTGATAAACTATCTGCAGTTGTTTCGAAATAACTTTTCGTGCGATAGTCTTCCTTTGACGGAAAAAAAACTTTTACAGGGAATTCGAAGAATAATAGCTTAATGCTAATTGTGGGGAAAATAACTCACGAAAGCGAACTCGCTTAAATTAGATTGGTTTTTAAATGAGGCTCGTTAGTTATGTGAATGAAAATTTGCGTTTTCTGCTTTTATCTTTTAAATTGGAATACTAAGAGTTTCAATTCTATTCCATCACGTAGGAGTGTATTATTCCCTGTTACCTATCACTGGATAAATTATTTATTATTAAGAAATAAAGTTTCACCCCTTTTTCACCAAAAAACACACTATTTTTAGCCCCCAATTAAAAAATTAAAATAGCTAATGCACTTTTCCTATGGCTTAGTTTTGTTAAATCAAATACGAATGAAAAAAAATCAATTATTTTCCATGTTTCCCTTGCCACTTGAGGTCTTTCCCCCAATTCTGCCAGAGTTAATTTAGAATATTAATTGGAATGAGAATTGGATAAACCATTCTCTATGAATCATCTTTTTCTAGATTTATTTTAATTTACTGTAGAACAATTAAAGATGATTAGTATTAGCTACATTTTTAATGGAATCTTGTGAATGAAATGTTCGACATGCTTCACCTGATTTCAACAAAGCATCACTTTCATAACTTTAAAAAACCATAATGTCAATTAATAGCCAAAAAATATTAAACAAAAAGGACATTATTATAACTTTTTTTTAAATTACCAATTTTATTTTTCTTTGGTCGAATCTTAATTTACGTATCGATCGATTAGTAATTTTGATAATTTAGTTATTTTATTAAGATTTTGATACATAAATTAGAAATTGACCAGTACATTACTTTCTACTATTTTACATTATAAAAGTTTTCTTATATTTATTTATTAAAAATTCAACATAAACTTTGGCTTTTCAGCCTAAAGAAATAATAGGAAATTTGTTCGAACAAAGCAACAAAAAAAAAATTCAAACGAACAAATGTTTGTATGGACAAAGGTTTTATTCATCCTCTTTTAAATATAGGCTGTTGATTCTCAAATCTAACTTTTTATTTCTCTCTTTTTAATTTTATACTATGATACTACTATCGACAGAAAAATTGTTAAACAAATTCCACAAGAAAACTTTGATGTTCTAGTCAAAAGGCAGTTATAAAACTTCTTTAGGAACTCAAAACCTTCTTTTTTGAATCAAACAACTTTAAATTCAGTTAGACATAATGTGATTACATATTTTCATTCTTAAAAAAAAGTTATTATGATAACATTTTTATGATTATATATATATATATATATATATATATATATATATATATATATATATATATATATATATATATATATATTTATTTATTTATTTATTTAAATCAGAATATGGAAATATTACTTCTTGCAATACTATCTGCGATGCAACAATAATGCATACTGAAATGTTAGTTCACACTTCTTGATTTGTAGTAAAACAAAAATAAAAATGTTTAGGCTTCTTTTTGCAGCGTTATGACTTTTTAGCCTATTTTAACAACAAATTTCCAAACTAATCGAAGTGTTGTTGCTAAATTATGTCCTCGATTTGAGAAGTGTTGAGCAAACTGTGGGTCGCTAAAAATTTTTTAGGGGTCGTGAATAGTCTGATGTAAATTTATACATATTATTACGCATTAATTAAAAATTGGGCCTTTAATTTGCTATAATTACATAGTTTTAATATTTTTACTTATATTTTCATGTGTTTAGAAATATCTGTGGCGTTATGGCAGATGTTGATATGTCCGAAAAATTTAATTTTATGTTTTAGGTTGATATGTCACACTTAAAATTGGTTCTTTAGTGTGGTAAACGCTGATAGTGGAATTATGAAATAATACTAAGTTATTCGTATTGTCAAACAATGTTATGTATAAAAGAGTTAGTACTTGGTCCCAAATTGAATATTTTAGTCCCTAATTGAAAATTTTCATTGAAGATCAGCCATACGCTTGACGTTGAATATGAGTATTAACTAAAGAATATCTGGATTGAAAATTTTAATTGAGCGATTTTCTATTTCCCAAGGAAAGTTACTTTTTAAATTTGCCGAAAACAGGAAAAAATGACATATCAGCATCTGCCATAATGCCACAGATAAGTGTTATGATGTTGTTAAATTAGGTGTCAAACATTCTTGCAATAAAAGGTTATGGCGTCCATTGTGTAGCTTCCATGGCTTTCATTTTCATCAACCTATCTCTGTGAGACTGGGTTTTCAAACCTGGATATTTAAAATGTGTTGTCAAAATTTGCTTATTTGTTTTTTTCTGTTGTTATTGACATTTTCCTAATTTTTAAATTTTGCTTCAAAAAATTTTTTTTATTGGGTCGTGTGATTTTTTATTTAAAGAAAGTAAGGTCGAGGTCGAAAAAAGTTTGTGCACCGCTGGATTATGGTAGAGTGAGCAGTATGTACTCAGTTATATACCATCATTAGAAAAAAGAAAAAAAAATCAAATTTCAGGTAGTCTCTTCTAACGAAACTACCGCGGGTTATTAACGTAGGATTACTTACCTCTTTTGTATGTGTTATATATATATATATATGTGTGTATCTATCTATCTATCTATCTATCTATATATCTATATATATCTATATATATATATCTATATATATATCTATATATATATCTATATCTATATATATATATATATATATATATATATACATATATATATATATATATATATATATATAAATATATATATATATATATATATATATAAGACAAAGTTGAAAGTGAAAAATCAGTATGAGCTCTAAAACTACTTGCAGCCAGGAACTAAAAACATGAAAAGATAAGTAATAAATAGGTATTAGACAGCATCTCTTCATCAGTGGTGCCTATACTGTCTAAAAACCAATGGATTGTTTCTTATAAGTATGATCTAAACAATAAACATACTTAGACACCATACAATCCATTAGAAACAGAAGAATGTCCTATGTTAATTTAATTATATGTATTGGCTATTCAGCCTTTTATCTATTGTTTGGTCACTAACATATCTTTGTTAATTATATATATATATATATATATATATATATATATATATATATATATATATATATATACATATGTATGTCAAAATTTTGACGCTTTTTGGTTCTTTTCTGTTTAATTGTTTACTGCTTACCCAAGCGATTCAGACTGGGTTTGGCGCGCTGCCAAAATTATAACTCGCGACGCAGGACATCTGAAATTTTGCTTTCCGGAGTACCATTATGGAGGAACGTAATCCTGCGTTAAAACTTAATTTGACTTTACAGGATGGACTTATTTCTAACATGCTTTACGACAGTTCTACTAACTTAAAATACCACTGTTAATGAACCTAAATTTAACCATATGCTGAAGTTAAATATTATGAACTTACGTAGGCTTTAATTTAGCTCTGGTGTCGCCTGCATATAGCTGCAAAGGCCGTCGCTCAGAGAGCCGACAGACTAACTTTAAGAATAACTCATTATTAAGTGTCAGATCTTACGTATCTTTAGAAACTACCCCCTCCCCCAACTTTCCCTCCCACAGTGCGTCTTTGCGCTGCGATGTTAATGATAAATGCGTTCCTTAACTACGACTTGGAAGAGTGCTTAGAGGACCCCTATCAACTCTCTTCTCTTTCAAAAATCAAGAGCCTCTTTTAACACACCTTCCGAAAAGGCGGTCTCCCCGAACAGCAAAGACGACATTCAAAGCTTTGTTCCCATTTTAATGAACGCGCCTGTGGTATTAATTAATTGCAAAACTCCCTTGCCCCTTTCCGTTTCGCAAAAGGGAGAGAGAGATCAAATGGAATCTGATGCTCGAGGCAGACTCATTCCGGACGCGGTCTCGTATTTGGTCTGTGTGTTTGGCTAACACGGGGGCGGGACAGGGCTGGAGCCCCAAACATCGGCCGCTGATTGCGTCAATAAGGCGGAAAACACGCACGACTCCTGGCCTGTGACCGCCGGCGTTGCTGTCATTAGTGCTGTCGTTTCGCGCGCCAAGGGTTGTCGTAAATAGTGCCCCCCTTGTGTTTGGGAGGCAAGAAATAAAAGAATTCCGGGGTGAAAATATCGGTCGAACGAAAGTCAACGGGGATAGGCTAGGCTGTCGCTGGAGGGCTCCAGTTCGGTTGTTTGTACACCCGGGTATGGCACATGCATTTGCTGCAGTCGGTGGTGGCGAATTTTTGAAACAGAAACACTGTTTTCTTAAAAATAAAGTTCAGGAGCTGCGGGATCAATTCTAACATTTTCATTCTTTCCAATATGTTTGCATAGACAGACAGCTCATAAAGGAGATGGAAAGGTCTTAAAGGGAGATCTCAATACTAACATTTGATTTAGGGATAATTTAGAAGTAGGGATACGTAAATTTCGCATAAAAAATATCGAAATTTCACAACAACAAAAAACACAACACATAAAATTTCGCATTAATTCGCAAAAAAGAAATATAAATTCAAAATTTTCGTATTTATTAAAAAAAATTACAATTTTACTTACTTGGATAGGTACGTATCAAAATTCTTAGTTAAAAGCCAACATTGTAGTAATCTCTATATTATCTTTACTTTCTGTCAATAATTACTATGTTGTAGATATTAAAGTATATCAGCATCTACACTGTCAACGGGACTATACAGATGCTTTACATAGCTGCCTTTGCAAAGCTAAGGTAGCAGCTTTCTTTGCAACTAGAAGGTAACCCGTCATTTTGACGTCATAATACTAATAATGACGTCATAATGGAAAAAGCATATGAAAGTTAAAAAATATCTCGAATTATCTAACAATATTGCATTTAATCCACACCTTGTAAAAGCAAACCCTTTCATTATTTTTTATTTATTTAGTTTTTCATGCGATTGGAGTAGTAGACTGCCATCCAATTTTTTACAGCTCACTAAGCGATATGAATACTTGAGCTACTTGATTCATTCACATTAAAGTTTGTTTACTTTCAGAATTCATCGCAAAAGTAAACAGATTTTTAAAAACTGTTAAATATACAGCTAAAAGCATCCAATTTTTTTTAGTTCTGAATGTTTTATAGAAAAATAGGCTGAACAAACGTGATTTGATGGAGAAGATATTAGTTTTAAGGTAAGAAAAAATTCTGATCCACATCTGAAATTGAAATTAAGTCTAACCGGCCGTTTGTTTACTGAGGGCTTCAATTGAAAGATGAGTACAGCCCGGAAGTGTTATACAGAGACAACGGCTATTATATATATAATTAAAATCTGTATAACATCAACAGGAATCTCTTGGTTGACTACTGTAAGTAGCTGAAACACCCCTGAATTTGGCACTCAAGAGACGTTCTTAAATCTACTAAATTGTTCCACAAAACTTGATGGTTGATTTTTACAGTTAGATTTTTAGGTTCGACTCCGGTACGGAAAACTGTCAGGGTGAATTCGGAGCAAATTCGAAGGAGAGCAAGAAAGGTGTTACTTAACACCGATTATTAGCGCCGATTTAAGTAATTATTTAAATCGGTGTTAAATTAGTTTTGCTCGCGTAACACTAATATTTTAATATTTTATATTAAACTAATATTTTAATATTTATTAAAATAAGATTTTAAATGAATATTTTATCTGACACTTTTAAAAAACGCAGAAGTAAACTTCCACACGTAGATATTCTACTAGGACACACTGTAAAAATTAAATCATGCTTCAGGTCGAGAAAGTTACCTTTCTCAGGATGTAATGTTTCTGGGTAGCGAATTTATATGTTTTAGATATCCCACTTTTGTATCTTAAACACCAGGGCCGTTCCAACCCGGGATGCCAGGGATGCGGGGCACACGGACGGCAAGTCAAGGGAGGGGGCGGCAAGTCAGCCGCCCGGTTAAAAAAAAATTTTTAAACTAATTTATTAGTAAAATAATCAATATAAAAATATCATTATGCAAGCGAACTACTTAGAGTTAAAAATGCATTTTACAAGTATAACTGGAAACCACATTGGTTTTAAAAACGCTACTCCACGTCGCAACCAGTTGGGAAATACATTGTTCGTTTTTATTTTAACACGTTTTAACCCATCATCCCATCAAATCGCGTCGTATCGCCGGCATCGCGTAGGTGCGGGTGGTTTTTGTCAGGTTGCAGGAAAATACTTGTTTATGCCCTGAGCATATAAATACAAGGACCGAGATAATTTGCACTATATTAATTTTGAACGTGTCCATCTCAACAACTGAAAAACAAAGCTTTTTGTCTCTAATTTTTGTGCTCGATTTTGTGATTGCTGACCAATAAAAATATTTCACAGGTAAGTAAATTTGATATTTTTTCTTTTGCGCGGTTAGCGGTTCGAAATTGAAATAATACATTTATGGTTTGATATTTGTTTTGAAAAAAAAAACTAGGATTCATTACTTAATTCTATTTTATTTTTATTTTTTATTTTGCAAATGTTAAACATATACTACAGAAACAAGTGTAAACTTGGATTTTTGAACTGCATCACCTTATTTCTTCAACAGGTGCGTGAAATATGGCAAATTTTTCAGAAATCGGAAAAATAAGATTTTTTTATTAAAGTAAACGTAGGGGGAATTGTATTTAAAATATAAACAAAATTAAAATAAAATCGATTTGGAACTTTTCTTTGCAAAAGTCAATCTTTATTGAGAAACAGCTTAACTTACATTGCGCCTCTTTTATAAGTTCTTTATTTGACTACGGATGTAAAGATGAGGCTCCAAAAAATCCAGAAGACCAATTCAAAATTAATTTTTACTTTGTAATATTGGACACTGCATTATCAAAAATAGAAGAAAGGTTCGAACAAATAAGCATCACACTGTTTTCAGTTATCTCAACGACCTAAATAATTTCCTTGAAACAGATAAATCAAATTGGTCTACAAAATGTAAATCTGTGGAAAGTATGTGACACGATCCATTTAAAAACGAAAAAGAAATTATAGCTGAAGATTTATGCGATGAAACTGACAACGTTGCACCCTATATTTCCCCTGAAATGAACGCGTTAAATGTGATTCAATACCTATTTACAAATAACCTCATCTATCTGTTTCCAAATTTTGTGATTGCCACACGAATTTTTTTAACATTACCTGTGACTGTGCCTAGCGGGGGAAGAAGCTTTTCGAAACTTAAAATAATAAAAATTTATTTGAGATCAACAATGGGACAAGAAAGACTTTCAGACTTATCTATTATTAGTATCGAAAAGGACATTTCGGAAGATATAGATGTATCAGATATTATAACAGAATTTACATTAAAAAAGGCAAGAAAAGCAAAGATTATTTAAGTTTTTTGACTGACTTATTAAGTATATGTATTAATAGATATGTGTTGTATGTATTTAATATAAGTATTGTAGGGTTCGCGTGTTGCTCAGATGCAAATTTCTGGTAGCTGCGCAGTGCAGGCCAGTCGAAGTGAGTTCGGAGCAGGTGTCTGGTCTATTTAAGTGACACACGCTGAGTTGGCAAGAGCCCAAGAAGGGAGTGGAGATTTGTACGGTAGTACGTTACGCTATTAGCAGAGATACGAAAGAGTCGAGAAAAGTTAGATTGAAGGCGATAGCGGTATTTAACTGATAGAGCACGTATTAGTATTTAGCCTAGGTGGCTGCACGATTTCCATAGTTAGTTCAGAGCCCGATGGTTATGGGTATTGCTAGTGAAAGTATATTCTACTTGAAAGGGTTCATTACGACTTTAAAGTTCAGTTTCTTAGTACCGCAAGTTGCGGTACTGTTGTGTTATTATATGAAGGAAGTCGGTCTATGTTAGTCTACCTCTACGTAGAAAATAAAGGAATTATTTATATTTATGCCTATTACTTTATAGTGTGCCTGGACCGTTAGAGGATTCACAGGGTACATAAGATACAGAACCATATAATATCCATTTGGTTATTATATCAATACATTAATAATTATTATGCTAGGTTGTAAAATTAAAAATAAACTGAATTTATAATATTTTCTGTAATTCGTTGTTTCATTTAGGGTAAAAATATTTCAGAGAAATTTCAATTAATCCATACGGTATGAGGGGGGGGGGGGGGGCAAGATTATTCTCGCACACGGGCGGCAGCTACCCTAGGAACGGCCCTGTTAAACACGTTTTCGTACCCTTCCAGTTATACTTCCATTTTTGTAACATACCTAAAACAGCATTTCATTTTTACAACGCACTTCGTAAAGAAATCGATTAGAAACTTCTCTATTTGATATTTATGGTTGAAGAATATAAATCAATAATAATATTTGTAAATTCATAAATGATATAAGTATTTCTAACAAACAGTACTTAAAGTTAAGTAATATATGGTAGAATTTTGAAATAAAAAATTTGCAAAACACAATTTTTTCAAAGTCTGAATATATATGCTTCCTCCATATATATATTCAAAGATGGCATATCCATATACACATGCCATCTCTTTTTTCTCTTTGTTTTGTGTAAATACTACCGTCAACTAGGGTAACTTTGGCCCAACAAACGAAAAAAGATTATATGTGCTGTATCTAGACAAAGAAGAGTAATTATCACTTATTTATTGCAAGGGCCAATGGGTGGGTTAAATATAATAGGTATAATAAGTATATAGGTATATTATAATAGGTCTGTTGGGCCAAAGTTACCCGCAAAGGCCAGAGTTATCCCAGTTGACGGTGTGCAAACTATTGTAAACTGCATACGCATAAGAGCCATAAGTAGAAAATTTAACTTTTTGAATTTATTTCGTTTTTATATGGTTTTATCCCTGATTAGGACAATTTGTACAAGCAATAAAGCATGCAAAATATGGTAAGTGACACAGGTGTAACAGCAGGTTACTATTACTTGAGATATATATATATACATTATTAAAATTATAAAACAAAAGAAAATATTTAAAGCAAAATCTGAGATTCGGATCCACCGATTATAAGTTTTAAATAATTGATTTTATTTTATAGGCTCAGAATATCAAATAGAGTATTTAATCATTAGTTGACATGGTTCTTTAGTAACAAAGTTTAAAGGGTTTTTCTTTTCATTATGATAATGGTAATCAAAATTGCTTACATTTGGTTTCAGTATAAGTTTGTTCCCCTGTAGTTCACATATAATAGATTCTAATTTAAGTTTTAATTTGTAATAAAAGTTTTAACCTGTAAACAATTCCTAGTTCTTTCCAAAGGTAGAATCTTTGGAAACAGTTACACAGTATCTACAAATAAGAAAATTTATTTAAATTTATTTGAAAAACAACAGTCTCATATCTGAAATCACGTTGCCTTGAGGTATCCGTACACTTTTCGAGGTAATTTTTCGATTTTTTTAAAAATTTTGTCTTTATCTATTTTTCATAATGAGGTGCAAGTTAAAACTTGGAAAAATGTAGGGGAACCCGGGGTAGAACGGGGTACGAAGTTGAAAATGTGTTTTAAAAACACAAAAGGGTTAATTAAGAGAGCTAAAATTTTTTCTATGGATACATTGTAATGCAATAATCCCAAAAATACAATAATATTGTAAGAAAATGAAAGAAAAAAATATTTTTTTCAATTACAGAAAATTATTTCATTTGCCCCGTTCTGTCCCGGGCACGGGGCAGAACGGGGTGGTAAGGACAATTAATTATAAAAACATATAAAATAGTGGAAATGCATAAAATATAAGTTTGATCGATATTTATTTAGTTTTAAGGGATTATTAAAGTTTAATTAAGGTTACGGTTTTCATTGATTGTGTCCTTTTCTTAAGCCTATTCACAAAATTCACACACTACAGAGGCTGTTCACACATTTTTTAGACGATGTATATTGTATTCACAAAACTAAATTACATAAAATTCTTGTGTTTTAAATGTTCTATTTGACATCCCTTATTCTGAACTATCTTTCGACACCGCAATTTCCAGGATAATAATGCCTTTTGAAGTGTCAGAAGAGGTATTCTATCCCATTGCTCCTGAACAGCTTTCCAGAGTCCTGTGAGGGTTTTGGGACGACACTTGGATAATGCAGATTTTAAAAGTCCGAAAGCCCAAAAATCCATAGGGAGATTTAGTAGGGATATCAGTGAAGGGTATGGCCTTGATACAAGTTTTTTGTTCCATTTCTTTTAGGAAATTTACAGTGGATTGTGATGTGTGACTGCTAGCTTTGTCCTGATGGAGTCTCACAGATTGATGGCACTGTGGGTAAAGCGATGGTATTTCATTCAGAAAAATTGGCGATAAAATATGCTCCTGATAGTATTTGGAGTTAATCTTGACATTTTTTTCCACTCTCTTTATTTTTAACTTGCCATTATAAGATAAACCAGCAACAATCATGAATCCCTTAGAAAAACTTTCTTTCGATTCTTTGAACCATGTACTTAAATTTTTTCCTCCCCTTTTATGATAATAAATGGCTCTTTTTTTGTTGCAATCATTTAAATACACCCATGATTCATCTATTGTGACAATTGTTTTCCTTTTTTCTTTGGATAAGTGTTTCTCATATAGAATTCTGCAGCGTGTCCTGCGTTCAGCGATATGATTTGGAAGAAGACG
This sequence comes from Dolomedes plantarius, assembly GCA_907164885.2. Lineage (NCBI taxonomy): Eukaryota > Metazoa > Arthropoda > Arachnida > Araneae > Dolomedidae > Dolomedes > Dolomedes plantarius. The sequence continues at coordinate 86,968,223 of OU015502.1, read as the reverse complement.
ATGCACAATGCGTTTTTTCGCTTTCTTAAGATTTAAATCAACGTTTATCATTTTTTTACAGTGGACACCGAGCATTTTAATGATTTTGCAACTGTCCTTTGACTAGGGGGATTTTCTTTTAACATTAAACAACGTACCTTTGCAATAATCGAAGATGTCCGTTTTTTCCTTGGATACTTGTTTGGAATTTTGTGCCACTTGAGGCTCCAATTTGACGTTTTTTTCCTTTCTTGTTGACGATATTACCTATCGACGCTTTAGATATCACAAAACCATGACTCTCACATCGTTTTTGGATAACGGAGTATGCATATTTCGCTTCGGAAAGAGCATAAATGTAGTCTTCGAACCACTGCTTTGTTAAAAACGCCATTTTGAATAAAAACAAAACTTTCAAGCCGTAGACGATAATTTTGATTTTTAAAAACATAGTATAATTGCAATTATTTCTTTTGCAGCAAACGATTTTTTATTACCGCTTACCAAAATCGTCTAAAAAATGTGTGAACAGCCTCTGTAGGACAGCCTTATCATCTTGGCTGTCTATTGCCGCACAGGAATTGTGTGCTCATTTTTTGCACATGGAACAAGCGACCCAACTTTCAACTAACTTTGAGTAAAATTCACCGCAATATAAACACTCGCAGTCAGAACAATCCCCAGAATTTTTTTTTCTATTTATCTTCAGGCCTTTTCCCTTGTTTTTTTCCATGCTTAATTTTGTTCTCTTTCTTAAATATTTTTATCCTTGCTCTTTCATCTTTAGCAAAGGTCTTTTCTTCTTTTTCCTTAATAGCGGCTTCTAACACTTTTTTGTATGGGGAATCTGTTAAGACAGTGGTCTTAACACCTTTTTCTATTCGTCCTTTTCGTGCTTTCTTTAACTTTTGGAATAGGGATTAGAATTCTAGCTGAAACATGGAATGAACAGGCCCTGTTGTCAATTGTCATCCAAGAGCAGCCAGGAGTGGCACAATTAACGTCATCAAATCGGACCTTCCAAACCGGCGTGTCATTAGAGTTGGCTGCAACCTTACCAGCTTTATCATCCAACCTGATATGCATGTGTTTTTAACTGGTGTGGTAGACGAAGGCAATTCCAATTGTTCAGCTCCGGATGTTATCACCTCTTTACTTGAAGGCCTACCAAGTCCGATGTCAGTTGTGTCTGCTGGGAGAAAATCTGCGTCGGTGAATATGGATAGGTCAGTTGACCATATTCCTGTAGCTTGGAAACCACTAATAGCAGTTTTCATTGTTGCGCTTTGGATAAAAGATGATCCAAAAAGCGTTGAAATTTGAAAGAAAGTTACGACGTTCCCTGGGTTACTTCGTAGTCATTTTCGAAGCTCATTGCTGTAATGAAGATTTAAAGGCTTCATAAAAGAAACATCAAGTGGCTGAAGTCTGTGAGAGCAATGTGGTGGTAGACATAGCAACGAAAGTCACTCTCCCTCGCGCTGTCTATAACCTCAAGGTTCTTCGTATGTGTTGAGTGGCCATCTAATATAAGAAGAACCGGGAAGTCTTTTGATGCTTTTGAAAATTCCCCAAATTTTCGAAACCATACAAGAAATGACTCAGCAGTTATCCATCCAGTGCTGTGCACCTCAACCCTACCTCCTGGTGGCAATCCTAACTCAAATTCTTTCTGCTTCTTCTTTCGAGGAAAAATGAACATAGGGGGGCATGTAAGCTCCGCTTGCCGACATACAAATAAGGCAAGTTACTGTTTCGTCCCTTTCTGAGGATGTAAATGATCCAACTTGACGTTTCCTCTTCCAAGCTATGATCTTTGATTGGTTTTTAAGGTTGACTGAAATGCCCGTTTCATCGCAATTAAATATATGAGAAGCCATTAATTTGTGCTTGTCGAGTAAGTTCGTTACCAACGAAAATAACTATCGACAGCTACTTTATTAAATTCCATGGCTCTTGCACCAGATGTTGCCTCGGCTTTGCGAACAGATAAAGTAAGATGTCTCTTAAGGAATCAATTGACCCAATCTTGGCCTGCGATTCCATTTTTAAATCTATGACCAATGCCATTTCTTACTGCCAACTGATAAGCTCAGTTACGCAAGTTCTTCGTTGTTAGACCGAATAGCCTCGTCTCAATAGTTTTTAAGTAGTTAACGAGCACAAGTTCCCGCTCTTCTGCAAATACGTTTTAAATTTTACAGCCGTTTTATCGATATTGTAGTCAGGGTTTTCCTTTCTTTTTTTAACATATCTTTCCAGAGTAGACTGGAGAACATCAAATTGGTTCGAAGCCTTCAAATACCCAACTTTTCCAGAAATAACCGCCTCGACAGCATTGTTATTGCCTCAGTAGACCATTATTGCCTATTTGTTTTTTTCTTATAGTCTCGAACCATTTGAAATCGAGAGAAAAAAAATTAGGGGGGTACAAAAAACGATCTCTTAGTTAAAAACATTGCGGGGCAGAATGGGGTACTATCCCATTCTGCCCCACCCGTTCCGCCCCAGGAAAACTATTTAGGTTAGGGCGTAAGATCACTCGAGAAAGATACGTAAACAAATGTTTAACTATAGGAAACTAAAGACAGTTAAACGTAATTCAAGCATGTACTAACTATAGTTGTGATGTAAACAAGTATGTATACCTCACCTTGGTTACAAAATCATCAAAAGTTACAATACAGGAGCAAAAAATCACACAATGAAAACTGCACACACCAACACTCGAGAAAACTATACTAAAATGGCTGTCGAAGTTGAGCAGCAGTACGTTAGTCTAGTTGTATTTATTGCCGGTGGCTGGCAATACCTCCTTGACACCTAAAAACGTCAAACTTCATTCCGCCCCAAACCTCGTTCTACCCCGTGTCCCCCTATAAAAAAATTAGCTCTTACATAAAAATAATTTTTTCAAAGGGAAAAACTGAAAAAATGGGTGCAAATTTGACATTTCTGCAAAACATGATAACTCAAAAATAAACAAATATAATATTTTATAAATTGGAGAAAGACGATACTAACTTTCTCTGGGGAGTAGAGTATTCTCGACATAATATTCTGTTTATCTCAGAAGCTGTAGCAGTTTAAGTACTGATGTACAGAAAATTTGCTTAAAATTCGTTGTCATTGGCAATTCATACCAATGAAAACAAAAAACATAGGTATGAATTGCCAAAACAAAGCTTAATCTTCTATGTTTCTAATTTTGTTTGAATTAGAAACATAAAAGATTATGCTTTGTTTTGGCAATTCATACCTATGTTTTTGTTTAAGCCTAATCTTTTATGTTTCTAATTCAAACAGAATTAGAAACATAAAAGATTAGGCTTTGATATTATTCTTTATGTGGAAAATCGATTTTTTTTTTACTTTGATCAAAAATGCTGTTTCCAAGATGTGCGGATACCTTAACATAATACATTAATTGAATATTATTTGTTAAACTGTAAAATTGAATTAGTTTCCATAAAAAGTAAGCAGCTTACACGCGTCATATTTTCTTTATACAAAAATTACAGGAATGCAGAATACGTTATTCTTAAAAATAAAAGAAATTAAATGCCCCGTTGACCGAGAGGAACTTCAAGCAAACGATATTTTAGCAATTCAGTGACAGGAAACGATAAAGAAAATCCAGTATAAAACTCTCCTGATAGGAGACATGTATGAGGGCGTAGCGGAGCTTGAGCAAATCTGTTCACGAGACTGTCATAGTAAAATACTGGGATTCTACTAATAAACATTTCTGCCCACTTCTTTTGAACAATTTCTGCTGGTCAAGTATATGAGTTTTTAAGTTATTTTCCTGATTATCTTAAACAAATTGTCCTTTCTGGATGAAAAAAGAATATAAAATTTTAAGCAGCCATATCGATATTATAAGAACTACATGCTCTTCATCATTTGAAAACAGTCGCCAGAAATATATAAAACCTTTAAATTGCATAAGTTACTCACTTTTAAAGATATTATTATAGTTTTGACGCATTAAGAAACAGCTCTGTAAACGTGTTCATCGTCGTGTTCACTCGAAATGTGATGACGCCCAAGTATGCTCACGTTCATCGTGTGGCTTCTTCATTGTCTAAATTAAATAAAAGGACAAAAATGACAATACTTAACTGTTTAAGAATAACAAATTCTTAGTAAAAAAATATTTCAGGTAGTCTCCTCTAACGAAACTACCGCGAGTTATTAATTAACGTAGGATTAATTATCGTTTGCTTACTTTTTTTTCTCTCTCTTTAACGTATATTGGTACTTTTCTGTTTAACTGTTTACTACTACTGGGTTTGGCGCGCTGCCAAAATTATAACGCGGGACGTAGGACAATCTTTTTCTCTCCGAACGACCGTTATTGAGGAACGTAATCCTACGTTAAAATGTTAGATGAAACTGTAAAGAATACAGTAAAAAATTTTCGTTCAGTTTTCTGCCACAAAACCAGTTACTAATCCAACCACGAAAGATTGTTAAAAATCTCTACCTTAGGTCTAGGATAACTTTATGAAGTGCGTAGCTTAATACCTCTTTTAACAGGATAAATGTGCATTCATTGTCATATCTCATGTGAATCCAAGCAATTTTTTAACCTAAAATCGCGAATGGTAAATGTAGGATATTTTCACCGTCATGCGAATTCAATGCTTGTGATCACTTCATCTTTCTGTGATAGCAATTATGCCAGACTTATACTACAAAGAAAATTTTTAATTGCGTAGAAACAATTTTGTATTTTGATTCATTCTATTCCGAATTTTTAACCTGTAATCGGGAATGTGTAAACAACATGTGAAGATTGTCAGCACATACTTGAAGGTCGTAAATGAGATAGATGACTGAAATTTTCTTTCCGTACTCTCTAACTGCCTTTACAAAATGGCATTGAAGCATACTATATAAGTAATATCGCAGCCGTCCACACCCGAAGGTTATACGGCCCTTCAATAATAAAACTAATCATGCCGACTGCAATCCAACCCAACCGGGTCCCGAAGTTTTTCTTTTTGCAATTCGTTTACCTGTCTTTTTTTAAAATCTGAGGGGCTATCCACCTTCCCCTTGTAGGGGGAAGTGTATATTCATAAGTTCCTGCATAATATTCTTGATGTACTTTCTACAATAATAATCCGTAAATAATTTACTAGGGGCCCAATCTTGAAAGCCCAAAGGTAGGTTTTTTCGTGCTTCAGCCCATTTGCTACAATTGTATATACAGTGCTTTATAGTTTGTATATTGCCACACTCACAAAGATCTGTTTTAGCAAAAAATCTGTTTTGATAGACTCCTATACAGCCATGTTCAGTTATTGCTTGATTAACAAGGAAATCTGCCTACAGTCTTTTCGTAGAAACTCTAGGGAATACCTCAAATACTTTCCTTCCTACACTGCTTCTCTCCCAATTTTCTTGCCATATATTTATGTAATAATTCTTAATTTTATTCTTAATCTGTTCTTTAGTTAATTTATAATTTCCTGTGATTTCATTCAGTGTTGTTGCTTGTTTAGCTGCTGCGTCTACCATCTCATTTTCATTAATGCCACAGTGGGCTGCATTGAAGCATACAAGCAGAATGATTATTTTCTTTCATTACTTTTTTAGATCGAAAATCGAACTAGGTAAAACTGAATCGTACGGTCCCATATTCTCGCCAAGCCATCTCCCGCCCCCCCCCCCCCTAAAGGCTTGCTGGGTTTGCTAGAATGGGAATTATAGGCACTGCTGATTTTCCCTTCGTTGTTCTTCATTTCGTGTTGCGAAAAAGCCAACTATGGCTGGGGCGTATCGCAAGTTCGAATACAAACGCAATGCTTTGCAGTAGTAAAGCAAACTTACCACTGGCTGTATAACGGCCTGTTCACACTGAATGCGAAGCGTTACATAGCGTCTGCAATAACAGTTTCAACCAATTACAGAGCTCAGTTCATTGATCACGTGAAACGTCAAACCAATCACAGGTCATGTCAACAATCTCGGAGCCACACATCTAGGCAACGCAACGCTCTGGAGGCAATGTGAGCAGATCTAAAACCTACATAGTAGCCTGAGTTTTCATGTTCTTTAGTGCTCACATGGCCGCCTCCGCTGAACTGCGGAAATACTGTTACCTCACGTGGATCCGTCTACCGCTGGTTACGCCATGAATATGCTCTCGATATATTCTGTAAAACAAAACACGGTGTACATTGGGTTTGGTTGTATAAATTTCCTTGCCATATTTGCCAATAAATCCCATGGGAGCGTACAATACAAGGTTAACCAACGAACGTTTTCAACAATCTGCTAATTCTTATACTTATAAAAACCCGTTACGTCATTTGCAAGATAACACTCATATTTTATCTAAAGAGAACAAATAAAAATGCGTACTCAACTCCAATATCTTACGAATGTAAAATATACAATATCAACCTCATACGAACGAAGCATTACCGAAAAGAGTTAAAATTTTATAATAACACTCTAATGCTAAAAAATTAAGGATATCCCTGCCAAAATACCAAAATTCAGCTCCTTATCACCTAATTTGGCGTCTTTAAAGAAATCTCAAAACTTGGTGCCATGTGGCGGTAATCGCCTGGGTTTAGCCTCGACAATTCGGTTTAGCCTCGAACTAAATTGTTGATAAATCTTCAAGCAACTAAGTACTAATTTAATGTCATTTCCTTGATAAAAGTTCAGCGTGAGATATTCAGAAAATAAAGCAAAAGACATGAAAAAAGAACATGGGGATCAAAAGGTGGGGTTCGTTTGATGTGAATGTCTCGTGAATCAGTTCAGTCATATAAACAATCTAAATTTGTCTTTTAAACTTTTTTAATATCCACAGGTGCTACATCAAGGGATTTACTATCCAGGTAGGGTATGTTTCAACCCAAACAGAACAGAAAATAGGTATCTCTCAACCTAAGCATAACAGAACATTAGTAGGTATCTTTCGACCCAACAGAGCGTGGTGGTTCACACTTTCGGTTTCAAGAACACACTAACTACGCATAAAAAGCAACAAACAATTTTTGATACAGCGCCGTCTACCGGCGAGCCAATGAGGAGGTTGGGGTTATTCAACAGACATTAATATCGTCTTAAAGGGCACTATCCATTGTCAAGTTAAACTGCAAGTAATTTTTGAAGAGCTGCATAATCCAGCCGCGTTTACATTTGCCACGCTTTCTCAAATTACCGAAAACAGATTTCAAAAATATGCATTTGGCAAACCTGTCATTAGAAAAATGCTTAGCGGAAAGCTTAACACTGGCGGGAGGTGAAAATCTTCGATATCAGCTTATGTACGGCTTAATTTCATGGAAACATAGCAGATGATCCACAGTAACAGCGTCAGTTTTGGGAACTAATGCTGAAAAACCAATCTAAAGGCCTTAAATAAGGGGGTGACCTCAAAATAGTAAGGACATGAAATCAAGGGGAATAGGCGAGTTGAGTCCGTCACAAAACAACCTGTATTTTCTTCTGGGTCCTAAACAGTACCTATGCGAAATCTGGTACAGCTTTATCTAAGGCAGTGGTTCTCAACAGTGTGCCCGCGGGCGTAGGTGCGACCGCGAAGGTGTTGCAATGCACCCGACTTATATTTTAAAATTTCTTTAACACATTTTATAGAATTGGAAATTTTGGATCTACAAAACGATATTCTTCTCAAAGCTAGTGCGTCTGATGAGAACTTTTGGAATATCGTTTACCGTAAAAAATTTCCTAATCTTAAAAATTCTTCCTACGAAATAAAATCTTACTTTAGTTCAACATATCTGTGCAAAGCCTTATTTTCAGCAATGAATATTACAAAATCAAAACGCAGATCTGAACTTATGGCCTGTTCATATAGAATCCGCCAGCGTTACTCATATTGACATATTTTAAACAAATCACAGACCCTAACAATTTCGTGGCTAATCGTTTGGAGGTTTTTAGTTGGTTAAATATATTTCAATACGAGTAACGCTAACGCTTACGAATTCTATGTGAACAGGTCCTTACTGATGAACATCTGGACGATTGCTTAAGGACGGGAATATCATCATATATTCCCAGTTACGAAAAATTAGCTACTAATTCAGTTCAAAGTCAAAAATCTCATTAAATTTTAAATAAAGTATTTTTAAGTTATAAACCCATTTATACTACTTATTTATACTTATCTTTTTTACTTATACTTATTTTTTTACTTATTTTTACTTTTTGAAACAAAGTTCTTTTACGCGGCTTACAGTAGACTGAACTGGCAAGAATCGTCACGTAATGAAAAAGCGTTATGCCTCCTTCAGAAGACCTTTCTTTCAATGGACACCGTGGCTGAATAGTTATCGCATCGGACTGCGGAGTGAGAGGTCCCCGGTTCAAATCTTGCACAAGCGCTACGGACAATTTTAACCCTTCACTGCATACTGTATCAACTTTGATACATAAGTTACTTTCCCCCTTTATATTCAAAAGCAATATTTTTTATCCACTTGTGCACCTTGTATTAATTTTGAAACTTCATAGCAAAGCTTTTAATCACTGTTAGTTACATTTTCATAGGATAGATGGCAGCAGGAATACAACTGCGATCTCAGTAAAAGGTAGCCGTTCAATTCATACCATACCTGCCTTAGTATTTGCTATATTTTCAGTATTTTAAAGTCAGTTTACATCTTTGAAAGTTTTATAAATATATTTTAGAGGTACGTAGCCTTTATAATTATTAATAAAATACTTCTTTAATCTTTTATAAAAAAAATCAAGTATGATTTAAATTTTATGTATCGAAAATGATACATGGTGTGCTTACGCCATTTTTTTAGGAAATGGCAGGAAGAAAGTTTTTAACGCAGAAAGAAATTGAGAAACTTATGAACAGATCGTGGAGTGATCATAGTGAAGATGGATCTGATTCAGAAAGCGGTGGCATCACAGGTGATCCTAATTATAAACCAAACAAAGTTTGTGATGAAATTTTTGATGGTAGTAGTGATTCGGAAGATGAGGTATCATTACTTGATAATAGCGATGTTCTTGATCTGCCTAATGGTGGGAACATGCCAAAAACTAATAGAAATAATACAGGGAGAACAAAGCCTGCAATCAACTGGAAGAAAACTAATTTACTTCTAAATGATGATGAAATTTTATTCCGAGGTGTCGAGAATCTCTCTCCTGAAATTATGAATTTAAACACACCTCTAAATTTTTTTAGTTATCTTTTTACAGAAGATTTGATTGAGCATATAGTTCAAGAAACAAATTTATTCAGTGTGCAAAAAAAAACCCAGAAAAGTGTGTCAATGTAACGAATTTAGAAATTAAACAATACATTGGTATTTGTATAATGATGTCTATTGTACATGTACCAAACACTAGGGCATATTGGTCACCTGCCATAGGGAATGATGTAATAAAAGAATGTATGTCATTAAAACGCTTTGAAAAGATAAGACAATTTCTACATTTTAATGACAACAGTAAACAACCACCACATGATGATCCTCAGCATGATCGTTTATATAAACTTCGACCAGTTGTAAATTCTTTACTTGAAAGATTTTATACCTTCCCTATGAATCGCGTCTTTCTGTTTAAACTTATTTTTCGTTTGTTATTCTTTTAATTCACATGGGATTTCTATTGTGTCGTTAATTTATTTTTTGTTGGTGATTAAATAATAAAATTAATCCGATTAAAAATTATGCTAGGTAACATCTAAATCAAAATAATTAATTTATATATTAAAATTATTAATTTTAATAAAAATAATTAATTTATATATTAAAATTTTTAATTTTAATAAAATAGAGAGAGAGACAGAGAGAGAGAGAGAGAGAGTAGGTTGAATAAAAGGGGGCTGTGCTTTTTGACGTGACAAAAATACACTAATATAATGAATAGAAATCTACATATTAAATCAACGTTTAGTGTTGAAAAAATAACGTAAGGAACTTCGTTCCTGACGGGGGTCCCCCGACCGCACAAATTTTTTTATACATATTTTTTTTTCCATGTACCTACTTCTAAAATAAAATAATCAAAATTTTAATTATGTTTCTTCTTTTTTTATTATTTTTCAAAACATAATCATTGTAATAACATTAGAAGGTTCGTAATGTACTGTTGAATAAAAAATATCTGTAATATGTAAATAATGACCATCGGTGATACAAAAATCCTTGTCCCCGCCATGCTCTCTGAAAACTTCGATGTGCCCTCGACCTCGGGAAGGTTAAGAACCACTGATCTAAGGTTTAAGGAATGTTCTGAGAGCTTACAGAATTTCGATTTTATTTATATAGATACTGAAGTGTGTGTGATTAATGTCATTTTTCCATTTAAACGTCCTCGAGGGATCTCTTCTTATCCATTAATTATAACGCTCCTTTTATTAATGAGCTTTTAAAACCCGAAATAATAAGAGTGGTTACCACTACAGAACTCGTGGCATTAAAGAAAGGGTTACTGTTGAACCCGCACACATACATATTTGGGGCGATAAACGGCCAGATATAGAAATTCTACCGCCACATCGCCCCACTGAATCCGTCTTCCACAAGTCCGGGAATTAACAAGCCTTTGGTTTACTTGCTCGTTACAGCCGACTCCTGACACCTCCCAATCGGCGAGCTATCTCGTTAAAAGAATATCCCGCCCTGACGGGTGACACTGCACCAGAGAGAAGGGAGGGAGGGGGGGGGGGCTGTACACCTCTCCCTGGCACCCCCCCCCCTCCCTACCTCCACCCCTTCCTCCAATCTATTTGATCCGGGCGAAAGAGTGCCAAATGTATGCGATTGCGATTTTCTGTGCGTGCTTTTTAGTAGCGAGCTCTTGACATTTGTTACAGAATGATCCGATGAGGCGTTGAAATTGTTATGGGGCGGCCCAGTTCGATTGTTACAGCGCGATAACGAATGTTCATAAAGCTGTCTCGGGGATCTATGAGTCGGAAGAATTGAAATAAAATAAATAAGGCGGGAGATTGCGGCGGAAGTACAAAGGTGTGGATTTAATTCGTAAATGAGGCCATGTTGGACAGAGGTGTGCAGAAAAAATGCAGGCGTTTAGTTATCGCTGAAATAAATTTGTTCAGTTCGCCGCACAAGGAATCTGACCTTTGAAGAGAATGGGGTTTCTTTCAAACACAAAGTCAACAATCAGACGAGGATAAATTTTCTCGGCATTTACCGGCTACTCCAAAATCCTCAGTTTGAAGGAAACTAAATGGTAAAACAAGAACAAACAGGTTCTTGCCCCAATAAATTTTTATTGTACGTTTTAAAAAGTTGTGTGTTCCTGGTCTACGTTTTCGACGAATAAAGAAAGACTAAATTGTGAGAAACAGGAATATACAGTGTGTACATAAATGAATATTCCAACTTTGCAGGGCTATTGAAAGAAAACTAAACAAAGTACAAACTTGTTCATTGGAAATCAAAAATAACAAATGAAAGTTTAAATTTGACACAGTTATAAGTGTTCAATGTGAGCCCATTTAGTAACACGAAGGATATCGAGGCGGTACGATTACTCATCCCACACTATTTTCATCATGTCTGGTGGGACAGTTTGAAAGGCTGCAGACATGCGTGTCTTAAGTTCCGTCATCGTCATTTGGCGCGGTGGAACAAACACCTGATGTTTGATGTAGCCCCAGAAAAAAGAAAAATCGCACGAAGTGATGTCAGGGCTGCGAGGAGGCCATTGATGAAGAGCAAGGTCCTCGGGTGCTCGGCGACCAATCCACCAGTGTGGCAATTTGTCATTTAAAAACCCAATCTTCATGAACTTTCAACTGTAATTTTTGATTTCCGGCGAACAACAAGTTTGTACTTTGTTTAGTTTTCTTCCAATAGCCCTACAAAGTTGGAATATTCATTTATGTACACGCTGTAAAAACAACCATTAATGAAACTTACCGAAAGGCCAGATTAAAGTTTGTTAAGAACAACTTCCATTGATCAACCAAATAAATTCAGGAACTTGGTTATGTTTCGAGATGGAAGTAATTACAATATTATGTAGCTATAATTTCAAAAACGTCCAGCAGGAATATTATTTTCTTTCGATTTTTTTTCTTATAGTTTGCAACACCAATCTAAGTTGATGTTAAATCATCATTCATTTAACGGCAAATTAAATGTTTTCTCCCCGCTAAAGATCCATTTAACAGAACAGAACAAGAAAGAAAAAATACGAATATCCTCTTTAGGGGCACTACCCATTAACGCCCTTTACACGTACGTTCTTTCGCGAGTGCTTGGAGCGTACGGGATTGAGCGCACGCTCCAAGCACTCGCAAAAGAGCGTATGTGTAAAGGGCGCTAATAGCACCCTTTACACGTACGCTCTTGGAGTGCTTGGAGCGTACGGGATTGCGCACGGGAAAACTTGCAGTACGCTCCAAAGCAGCGTTCCCTTCCTCTCTGACACCTTCACACGTGCACTCAATCGCGCGGGATCATGGTTTCACGCGGGAAAGAACGTACGTGTAAAGGGCGCTACTGTCTTTTAGACATAGGCTACTGAAGTCCCGCAGTAGCAAAAATACAAAAGGCTAAAGTCAGCCATTCAGTAAAAACTGCTTGCGTTTTAATTAGTACAGTACGCAGTACCATATAAGATGACATTCATGTCCTTTTCTTCATTTTTCTGGATACCTTCTGCTGAAACTTTCACATGAAAAGAAGCATTGCATTTGACATTAGTTACTGAAATAAATACTAACCCAAGACAATAATCATTTTGTTTGTCTGCTTTGAGGTCACTTTGAAAATCCATTTAGTGAGTTAGTGTTTTGCGCTAAAGTATTTATATAAAAAGAGCTCATTTGCCACCTACAAGTATGCGGCGACAATCTTCATAGGTTGTTTGTTTACAGTTATGCCGAAACCTTATTGGGAAACTAGCAGTTTTTGCTGAACGGCATATTGTAGTCCCTTATTCAATTACCACTGCATCACGTCATCAGTCCATGCCTTAATTTGGAGTAGCAATTATTGCGGTAACCAACCCAAGAAGCTATCGATAAAAACAATGAAATATGTGCATACGTTCTGTTGTCGAATTTCAAATTTCTACAAGATAATTAATCTAAACAGGCTAAAATAGCACAGCATTCGTCAGCAGTAATTTCAATATAGCAAAAGTAGTGCTGTCGTGTTTTTCCCCAGTTTACTATTAATATGTTAAGTTTTGTCACAATGGGTCCAGCCCACAACAGAGAGAACCATCGTCTATCACGAATTACGGTACAAAATTCAAAGTGCTCGACGATGACAAAGTGCATGGAAACAGTCGTCGTGCGATGGGCCACAATTTCAAATATATACACCTCCAGTGATTCCAAAGAGCTTTGGTCCTAAGTTTCGCCCTTGTCATGCTGGAGGATCAAGGTCAAGGAAGTTCGTTTCGCGAGGGACCTGGCAAGAAACAAATGAAGTTCTGCCTTAAACCTCAGACAGTAAGAATAAATAAAAACATATACATGGGTTTCGAAAATAAAGTATGCCAAGAGGCAATCGAAATTGGGGGGATAAAAACACGCGGTATCTGCGTAGATCAGATAAATTGTCCAGTAGGGCGAAGCGTAAAAAAAAAGTTTTCGATTTTGTTTTTGCCCTAGTGCGGAAAAGTTGGGTACTGGTGGGTAGGTCACGTATGCAAAGTTTTGGAAAAAACAAAAAATATCTGCCGTCTCCATTTCGGCCGTGATTTTTAGCAGATTTTTATCATACAGCTAAAACTGTGTATTTCCATTGTTTCGTATGCAGCTTTTCGCTTTTTCTGAAATAAAATTCAGAAAAAAACCCAGAACTTACCACGGGGAGGTGGCTGCATTGCGAGTTCTATCCGTGCTCACCTATCCACCCAACCATATCGCACTTAACTACTTTGCCCTTACAGTTATTCCGGTTTTACTCGGTACTCGCATTTGGTTCCAAATGATAGCATAGCTTTTCTCGACTCTGTTCGGGTTCTAACTAAACCGTCACACTTATTTTCTCCACACACAGCCGCAGAAACCTCTGTTACTAGTTTCACTAAACGTTCAACACTTTGTGTGTGGCAAGGAAATTTTAGACTTCCAAGGTGTTAAGCTACAGACTATCCACTGGAAATCAAATTTCTCAAATCATCTTCTTTCAAGTGAGGTGCTTTTGGGGGTTCCGTCAAATTACATTTCTGCCAATCAATAAGGTCTATATATGAAACTGCCTCGAAGTTGAGTGGCTGAATGTTGTAGTGTCTGATTCCTTTCTTTTTTTCCTTTCTTGCTCGGAAAATCCTACGTAGTCCAAGTTCTCGAATGGACTGTCTGTCGTCTGTGATCATTGACAAGATTATTGCTTCCAGGTGGCCAAAATAGCCATTTCTCTGGATAATGGGATCGACCACAGTCTTTAAATCGTTTTTAAGATAGCGTGAGACGTTTATTGTCTTCCACAAATTTCGTGGACCATACTTGCAATATGGATTTAATTTGACTGCAAACCACATAGGTGGGTACACTTTCATGATGAACTCTGCCAGAGTTTGAAGTCGGTTTGAAGGCTCTGACGAGCTAGTGTATAAACGCTTTATTCGATTTGCAGTTGTTAGCCAACGTGCATGAGACATTTTCCCAGGGTGCTTTTGTGACAAACTTGATGAGCAATTTCTAATTGTGACAGCTTGACAAATATCCCAAAGCTATCGCTTGTGTGTGCTAAGATCCTTTATGTCGATTTTCGGAAATTCGCTCGAAATATCTACAAATCTCACAACTGGGAGGTCTTTACAATTTGCCAATGCTTTCCCAGTAGGACCAGAAAATGCATTAGGGCCACTCGTTCCACCATCCAAATGCTGCACTAAATGTCGAAGTGGCAACTCATTTGCGTGTAACTGGCAGATAAACCAGTGCAAGGGTTTCCCAATGGCTTCCCTAGAAAGGCGAATTACGCCAATTTTATAGTCAGCATTAAACACTGTTCCATCGCACCCTATTGCTACTAGTTGATGAATGTCAATATTCTTATTCTACATGAATTGCAGCATCATTTGAGAAATACTAAAAGCTGATGATGAGGTTAGTGCTATGTGTCCAAGGTACTTGCTTCCAGGTTCCTTAATTATTGTAACGTGTTCTTCCAGGACTGTTTTCTGGTACATCTTTCCCCCTACGCTCTCTTGCATTAGAGTTTTGTCCTTCCTTCCGTCAAAATAAAGTCTCTTCAGTGGTTCCAGCTGTCTTTTATTTCCTTGCTGATATTCTTTCAGAATTTTTTTTCCTCTCTCTTCTTATTTTATGTCTATCAATTACATTTAAAGTGTGTGTTTCGGTAATCATCCCCAAATCTTCCAAAACAGCGCTTGCAATGATGGCTCCAGCCCAATCTGAAACTCCGGTTCTGTCACAAGCTATAGCTACTGCTTGGTATCGACTTGATCGTAACTTCTTTTTCCCTTCAGATTGAGTCATCCTGGATGTGGATGGAGAAGGCTTCAAGTAATCTGCATCACTATCGGAGTTGTGTGGATCCACGTCAGAATCTGGATCAGGAAATATGAGCCTAGATGGAGTAACAGATGGTGAAACATTTATTTTAAGACTTACTGCTTCTGTCTCTTTCTGCTTCATATCGGCCCGTTTCATCAGCTTTCAGTTTAAGCCAACTGCGCCTATGGACATTTGCCTAAGTGCCCGTGGGTCTATAAGAACAGTTCTTTCCATTTCAGGAATCCTTTTATGGTTTGGGCAAGAGCATTTGTTAAAAGAAACACACTTACATGAAGAAATGTCGAACAATTTCCGTGAGTCTTTCACGAAGGTTTTAAGCTTCGTTTCTAAAGTTGTTGTTAACAATGTTTTCATGCCAAAATATTTCTTTACCTTTCTGCACGCAGTGTGTCAGCTGCTGCCTTTATGTATTAAGTTTCGAATTACCTCTGTATTTTATTTAAGAACAAAATGACGAGTTGCATACAAAACAATGGAAATACACATTTTTAACTGTATGGTAAAAATCTGTTAAAAATCACGTCCGAAATGGAGAAGGAAGATATTTTTTGTTTTTCCCAAAACTTTGCATACGTGATTTACCCACCAGTACTCAACTTTTCCGCACTAGGGCATAAACGAAATCGAAAGCTTTTTTTTTACGCTCCGCCCTATTGTCCAGGCAGAAACAAGTGCGAAAAAACCGTTACCACAAAATCTTGTGGCAAAACGAGAACGAAAATAAACCTTCACGATGAGAAATCATGCTGGAGGATATACTAAAGTTGTATATGTAGTACCGATGGAGTAGATATCCAAACATGATCAGAAGGCCGTCGGCGTTACAGAACATAGTTCAGTTGGTCTCGGGAAAGCTATGGTAATTTTTCACTTCGCAGGGAGTAGTAAAGAGATATTTCAGCTTTAACAGGATTCTTTTTTTCTTTTTCCATACTAAAATTAACTCCTACAAATGTATATAAAGTTACTGAAATACGACTCTGAAAAATATTATTAAGATAGAAAAACTATGATGAAGAAACTTACACTGCACCAGACTCTGACAAGCTAATTATTCGGTAATTTAGAGATTTTAAGTAAAACGATTCTTTGGAATTATAATTCTAAATTTTTGTAATTCTGAAGTACAAGGTGCGGCCATTAATTTCCAGGACTGATCTAATAACTCCAGAAATTATTACATGAAATACATACCCATTTAATATGTTTCGAAGTAACTCCCACCTGCCGTAATGCACTTCTGTGCTCGGCTGTATAAGTTTCGGAAACAACTTTTTAAGTTCTCTTTCGGAATGCTCTTTAATGTGGACGTCACCGTTTTCTTGATGGCTTCGGCATCCTCAAAACTTGTTCCCTTCAGCGAATCTTTCAGTTTGGAAACAAGAAAAAGTCTGCCAGTGGTAATTCCGGAGAGTACGGAGGATGCTGCATCTCCACGACCTCATGCTGGGCCAATTTGCTGAAGGGAACAAGATTTGAGGATGTCGAAGCCATCAAGGAAACGGTGACGTCCACATTAAAGAGCATTCCGAAAGAGGACTTTAAAAGTTGTGTCCGAAACTTATAAAGCCGAGTACAGAAGTGCAGGTGGGAGTTATTTCGAAACAGATTAAATGGGTATGTATTTCATGTAATATTTTCTGGAGTTATTAGATCAGGCTTGGAAATTAATGGCTGCATCTTGTATATTCTTTACGTTATAGTAGAAAAATTTTAAATTTAAACTTACTTTAAATTATTCAACCATAACATCAAGGGGTTGCGTTATTTAAGGAGAGATCACCTTTGACTTGCGGAAAATGTTAGAAAATTGACTAACTTTTCATAATTTTTAACAAATTAACAAATGAAGCAAATTTAATGAAAATTTATTGTTAGATGAAACATAACTTGTTGCAAAAAAAATATCAGACTGATGTAAATTGTTTAATTTAATTGGAAAACACAATTAAGTAACATGTCGTTTTCCAATTTTCATAATTACCATTTGTCATTGCGCGCATGATAACTGATGTTAATTTTAATTTATTATCATAAAACACACTTTAATTGAAAGAAAACATTTAGCTTAACATATTGAACTAAAAAATTTTAATTACCTTCATTTTTAATATTTATAATTAACAATTAGTTAAAAAATTTTACAAAAATTTTCTCATAAAACCTTTTTAAAATTTTTATTACCGAATATAACTCTAAAGGCTCGGCAACACAGAAAGCGGTCTGTCGCGGCGGGAAGCGATCCAGCGGTCGTCGCGGTGGTCTGCGATATGGGGTGTGACGAATTAAAATAATTCGCACAATTAAAATATACGCAGCACATGGCTGGAATTTGTCGCAACTGACCGACACGTCCCCCCTTTAACGTATAGCAGGTGACAGCGAGCTGGAACGAAAGGAACACAAAGCGGTTGGAAAAACGTGACATCTTGGCGGAACAGAAATTCGCCACGGTGCTCCAGATTAATGGAGCGGGACCACCGGGAAACCACGGACATTTCAACCTGGCCTGCCAGCAAATCGAAAAGTCTAGAATGACATCACGATTAGCAGATCCAATAGGAGACGAGTTCTCTGGACGGAGCGAGAGAGTCCAAAATTAGACGAGGCGAAAAAAAGTCAGTTAGCGACCTGCTAAGCTGTGGTAGACTCCTCCGACCATCCAGGGTCGAAAGAAAAAGGCTATACCCGGACTTGCGTAGTTGGCGGTTTATTTCTCACGAAGAGAACTTTTAGCTTCGGCTAGGAAGCTTGGGTACAGTTCAACGAAATCATCAAGGCCGGATCATCCGGATCCTATAAAGTGCCTCGCAGTCATCCGCCATGCAGGGAGTGAAAATCGAGGGACTTGCTCTAATTTCAACGAACTATTCGATGATATTGAATTAGCGAAACTCAAAGTGGTAACTCCTCCTAACGGACTCAGTCGTCATTTTAGAGGACTTTCATTAACTGTGTAACGGATCTTCAATCTCCAAATTTTCTCCTCCGAATTGAAATAAATTCGTCGATTTTAATTTATTTGGCTGTGATTTTTTGTTGAGTCGATTGCTACCTCGATCAACGCGTTACAGCCTTTATATTGGTGGCAGCGAAGTAGGATCAAGAATCGTCGTTTAATCAACAGCGACGGCCCACGACATTGTGCACATTATCGACGAAGATAGATGTAGGACGCCCTGTCCAGGAAGCACCCCTGTTAGGACACCCCGTCCTGGAAAGTAGAAGTACCGGGAGCCTCAGCCGATGGAAACCGCCGTGTACTAATATCCGTTGCCGTGCCGACAAAATTCCGCAAAGGAGCCACAACATTGAGCTGACCGACATCGATTGCAGAACGAGGGTCGTCAGAGAAGGTAAGCCTGACTCATTCTCAGAGGCAAAGAAATTGTGTAGTAAAAGTAATATATTCTAATTTTAAATTAAAGATTATTCTTAGTTTTGCATGTATAATTGTTGAGCGGTGCTGTAAGATAAATTAGAAAATGCACTTGATTCTAATCGAAAAGTAATTGTGTTTGAATTAAAATATGTGGAAAATATTAGAAGTGAAAATTTAGTAGAATTGTGTTTTTTATGTGTAGAGCAAGATTTACGCGCAAGCATCAGTAACTGTTCAAACAGTATGCAAGTCTGAATTATAAAATTAATTGAATAAAATTTTAAGGTGGCCTTAATTGCAAAAGTTCTGAGTGTATTTTTGAATTGTGTATATTACGAATTAAATTAGCCAGTGAAAGAATTGAGTTTAGTGTCGTATATGAAAAGTGTTTATTGCAACTAAGTGTTATATTGATGTTGAAATGATATTATTATTGCTAGTAATCGAATTATTGATTCTTTACGGTATGTTGTAATTTGAAAGCAAACAACGATTGTAGAGGTTAAGCTTTTCTACCCTACTCAAAAGCAGTTGCGATTGAATGGAAGAACAGTTCCTTTTCTTCTGCTAAGTCGATAAGAGAATTGTGTATTATTGTATTTCTGTGTGTATTGTATTTTGTGAAATTTTGGAAAGGGAAGCTAGGAGTGTAAAATTGTCTAGTAAACTTGTGTTCAGTAAAATTGTTAGATATTAATATGGCTTTCTTAAAACGGCATAGAAAAGCCGATCTTCAAAACCTCGCTAGGGAATTTCGATTGGGGGTGGGGGATGAAGAGACGATAATAGACCTCTCTAAGAAAATCGTAGGGACCGAAGATTATGATGAAGAAAGTGCCAAATTAATGCTGGAAACCATAACTGAGGATAGACTAAAAGTTGAGGCTAGAGAATTGGAATCGCAAAAGTTAAGGGACGAACGAGAATTGGAATCTCAGAGACTAAGGGAGGAGCGAAATTTCGAACTTGAGAAGTTACGGTTAACGCAAAGCGCCGAAATCGCTAGCGTAGCCTCTATGAGTACTGAGAGCGCGAGACCCCGCAAAACCCTTAGAATGCAAAAATACGACCCAGAAAAGTCCGATATGGCTTTATTTCTTACATTATTTGAGCGCCAAGCTCGGAAAATAGATATTGATCAGGCTGATTGGGTAACCGAATTAATTGAGTTGCTACCCCTAGAGATTGCGCAGATAATTGTTAAAGTGCCGGAAGATAAATGGGATGATTATGACCATGTTAAATCCGTGTTGTTAGAAAGATTTAAGCTTAGCTCAGAGGCCTTTAGAACAAAATTTCAGACACACAGGAAACAAGAAGGGACGCTATGGCAAGATCTCATCTTTGAGTTGCGTAGCTACCTAGAAGGTTGGTTAGAGGGAATCGAGGTCATAGATTATGAGACTTTGAAAGACCTGATGATAGCGGATCAGTTGAAAAAACGCGCCCCTAATGAAATGAAAGAACATTTCATAGATGACTGGGGAAACTTAAATGATCCGGATGATCTAGCAAAGAAACTAGACCATTATGAAGCATCTAGACGCTTCTTAAAGAAATCCCAAAGTTTTAAACCTACGGAAAAGAGAGTCGTAGACCGCCCGAAAACTGAAAAACCCCAGGTTGAGAAAAGGATTGAAACTAGCGAGAGCGGGCAAAATAATAGACATAGTGCTAGGAATATAGATCCTGAATTTCGAACGAGGGAGTTTGAACGTAAGAAGGAAATCGTATGCTATAATTGTAGTCAGCCAGGGCACATTAAACCCAATTGCCCCGAACCCAGGAATGAGGTGAGAATTATAAATTATCTGGCGGTGACGAAAAATTTTTATCCCTCTTTTAAACCCTATTTAAGCCAGGCCAAGGTAAATTCTAGGGAAATGACTATTTTACGAGATACAGGTAGTAGTCTTGATTTAGCTCCATTACTCGTGACTAAACCCGAGGATTTTACAGGGGAAAAAATATGGGTAAGGCAGCCCCTAGAAAATGAATTGAGGTGCTTACCGCTAGCTCGGATAAAATTAGAGAGCCCCGAATTTGGAACCATTTTGACGAAAGCAGCTGTCGTAGGGAAATCCGTAGAGATGAACCATTATTTATTGGGGAATTCCACCCAAAAATTAATTGACTCCCGTGAAAATAATTTTCAGAAAATTAATGCGATAGTGACGCCAGAAAGTCGACGCAAAAAGGAAACGAATCAAGAGACTGAGTCAAAATTTAGCGAAGGTATCCTTAGGGAATTCGTAGGAGCCGAACCAAATAAATTACTCTATAAGAATAGAGAAGAATTTCGGTCAGGCGAAAGGCCGGAACTTGCGTTTTGTCACAGGATTGAAACAGGAATTGAGGGAAGTTCCCCTGCAACTGTTTTTCAGGGATCTAATTCTGACCAGAGGGAAACTGGTTTCGTGAAACCGCACACACTTTTGACGAAGGCGAGTTCAGAGTCTTTGTGGGCATTTCTTTCCGAGTGGGAGGTTTAGGAAAAGTCATTGTTGAACCTCCAAGCCAGAGGAGGAGCGCTAATCCGCCCAACATTGATTGTCCGGTTTCGACGGAGTTTAAGGGAAACGCGAACAATAGGGTCGAGCGTGGTATATCTCCCCAGGAGAATGGAATAACCAGATGTTTCAGTAGTGACGCTCTGAAAGGGGGGTTGCATAAGACTGAGACAGCCAAAAATGTTGAGTCCCCAGGAGTAAATGAGAAACCGAAAGAGGAACTCAATAAGCTATTATTAAGAACTCGAGGGCGACGCGAAATGCGTGAGGAAAATTTGTTCTGGGCTTATGAGAGCTCAAAATTTGGAAATGAAAGTAAATTAGCCAAGAAGGCACAAATTTGTCTAGGACTTAGGTAAAAGAGAAAGTTGAGGAAATTTTCTAAGATAAAGGGAACAGTTGACTTACCGAGACCCAGTGAAAAGTTTTCTTGGGCACTTCACAACAAGTGGGATGTGAGTCAGAAAGTTACATCCAAATTGAAGTGGTGTAGATTCGAGAAATTCGAACCTTTCAAACGAAATTTTTAGAGTCAAATGTAGTTATAATGATCTAGGTAATCCGTGTAAATCGGAAACCTAGGAATTTAATCGTATTGATCTAATGTGTTGATTTTTTTGTGTTGTTAATTGAATTTTAAATTGCTTATTTTTATGTAGGGAAATTACTTAATAATATGTCCAATTACACTGCTGGCCACTGTAAATGCAACACCCTGAAGGAAACATGCAAATAACATGAAATTTACAACATGCATTAGCGGAGGTGAGATATGCAAATGATTAGAATTTCAGCGCAGACGCACATCACGCGCGCCTGTGGCGCCACTTCAAAGCGCTATTTAAGGTTTGGAGATTTCGACAATTTCAAGTTCGGCAATTGTGTTTTTCTTGTGGTTTTTTTTCAAAAAAACGATCAATTATGCCTCGTCGAAAACAGCGATCATCTTTTGATCAAGTATCCGAGTTCGACAGAGGAAGGATAGTGGCCTACCGAGATTGTGGATTATCTTTCAGGGAAATTGGTAGTCGTGTTGAACGAAACCAAACAACTGTAATGCGGATATGTGATCGTTGGATGCAGGAGGGTACGACGGACCGGCGTGTTAAATCGCATCCACCTCAGCGAACCACTTCACGTGATGACAGGCAAATTGTGCGCATGACAGTGACGGATCGCTCAGTCACATCACGAACCATAGCACAGCACATGCAGTCTGTAACGCATCATCCAGTGTTTGCACGTACCATTCGACGCCGTTTACAGCAGAGTGGTCTGTCCGCAAGACGTCCATTGCTTTGTCTACCCTTGACGCAGAACCACAGACGTCTCCGCCGCCAATGGTGCGATGACAGAAGGATGTGGACGGCAGAATGGAACGAAATTGTCTTTACTGGCGAGTCACGCTTCTGTCTGCAACACCACGGTGGTCGCATTCGAGTCTGGAGACACCGTGAAGAGAGGATGCTGAACAGCTGCGTTATGCACCGCCACACTGGTCCTGCACCGGGTATTATGGTATGGGGCGGTATTGGATATCACTCTCGCACACCTCTAGTACGCATTGCCGGTACTTTAAACAGCCAGCTCTAGATCTCCGAGATGTTGGAGCCAGTTGTCCTTCCTTACCTTCAGGGCTTGCCAACAGCCATATTTCAACAGGATAATGCGCGACCACACGTGGCACGCATTGTCCAACGGTTCTTCGTCAATCGCCAGATTGAACTGCTTCCCTGGCCGCCTCGCTCTCCGGATCTTTCGCCGATAGGAAACATGTGGTCCATGGTTGCTCTACGATTGACCCAGATTCCATCCCCAGCTGCCACAGCAGATCAACTTTGGCAACGTGTGGAAGCTGCTTGGTCTGCTGTACCCCAAGAACTCATCCAAAGTCTCTTTGAATCAATGCCGAGGCGTGTGGCAGCGGTGATATCCAACAATGGCGGCTACTCTGGCTACTGATTTTGGCAGGAACCACACTTCACAGAAGTCTATAAATTTAATCATTTGATACTTGGTCAACATGTTATCTACAAAATAAATTTTGTTGTGATATCTCTTGTCTTTCTTGGTGTTGCAATTTGGGTGGCCAGCAGTGTATATAACTGTTCTGTTTTTTGTTAAAAATAATGAGACAGTTTTTGTGAACGCCGCTAGGCTTTCTGAAGGGAATTTAAATTAAATGACTTGTGTATGGTATGTTTTACTAGAAAAGAAACATACAAGAATTTTGGTTAGTGATAGATTTCTTCAATGGAAATTAGTTAAAAGGATGTGTATTTTGCTATAATTCTCTGAAAAGGAAATTCAACGCAGACTGTTTGAGCAGGATGCTGTCAGAATAAAAGAGTAATTTAATAATGTGTAATCAATTGAATAATTTAAGAATTTGTAATTAATTGACTAATTTAGTAGTGTATAATTGCATAATAGTGTTGCAAATAATGTTTTTTTTTTAAAGTTTTTAAGTACTTAATTTTGTAATTTTAAAGATTAAATTATGATTGCCTCTAATGATGTTGTCAGGTGAGCCATGTTAACCTTTGTCTCTAGATTTTGCCTGCAAGACAAAATCTCCCCAAAGGGGGAGGGACAATTAAAACACGCACAATTAAAATATACGCAGCACATGGCTGGAATTTGTCGCAACTGACCGACACGTCCCCCCTTTAACGTATAGCAGGTGACAGCGAGCTGGAACGAAAGGAACACAAAGCGGTTGGAAAAACGTGACATCTTGGCGGAACAGAAATTCGCCACGGTGCTCCAGATTAATGGAGCAGGACCACCGGGAAACCACGGACATTTCAACCTGGCCTGCCAGCAAATCGAAAAGTCTAGAATGACATCACGATTAGCAGATCCAATAGGAGACGAGTTCTCTGGACGGAGCGAGAGAGTCCAAAATTAGACGAGGCGAAAAAAAGTCAGTTAGCGGCTTATTTCTCACGAAGAGAACTTTTAGCTTCGGCTAGGAAGCTTGGGTACAGTTCAACGAAATCATCAAGGCCGGATCATCCGGATCCTATAAAGTGACTCGCAGTCATCCGCCATGCAGGGAGTGAAAATCGAGGGACTTGATGATATTGAATTGAATCGATGATATTGAATTAGCGAAACTCCAAGTGGTAACTCCTCCTAACGGACGCAGTCGTCATTTTAGAGGACTTTCATTAACCGTATAACGGATCTTCAATCTCCAAATTTTCTCCTCCGAATTGAAATAAATTCGTCGATTTTAATTTATTTGGCTGTGATTTTTTGTTGAGTCGATTGCTACCTCGATCAACGCGTTACAGGGGACGTCACACAGGAAGCAATACCTTTGTGTGAAAGGTCTAGTCTCTGGTCGTTTTCTTCTCGAGAACAGGAAGTGCGTTTACATAGCTTCACTTTCGTTATAGATCAGAGGTGGGGAACGTGCGGCCTCAAGGCCGCACGCGGCCTCCGTGATCTTCTCTTGCGGCCTTCATAAAAGCTAGTGTAGAAGTGAAAATGGTATAATTCCCCACGGTATGTGGACAATAAAGAATGTATTATAAAGGATGCAGAGGCAGGGGTAAATACAGGATTGTAAACCAATAAAAAATAGAAGAATAGCTGTCGGTGTGGCCAGTGATAGCGATCTGAAGTCTAAATTTTACAAGATGGATGGTCGTTATTTTATGGCCCACAGTAAAAACGTCAGATGAGAAGGGTCAAAGTTGTTTTGCAAAATAAAAGTATGTTGGGGGAGGTACTACATAGACTATGGACAGAGACGACAGAGGCGGTATAATAAAGAACCAATTAGGGGTAGGAACCACTGAAAGAAAAACAGCCCACTGCCCAATGAAAGTGAGGGGTGTGCCAGAATGGCCCCCTTGTAAACGTACAACAGCTCAGCTAAGGACGGAAGGAATCGGAAAAGAAGGAGACGGATTTTAGTTTGGGTTCCTGAGAGTTAGATGTCGGAGACTCTCGTCTGCCCCATAGCCTTGGAGAAGTGCGACTATCCCGCCAAGGTGTTCCTACACTGGTGATGATACTGGGTCCCGGTCGCCGATGCTACGATCATCGCTGCATACATCCGTTATAGTAAGTGCCTCCCCGATAGACTCTAAAAATCATATTTCACTCTATAGTTTGCCTCTGCTTCTGGGTACCTTATGTCAAAATGGTTAATATGAAACGGATTGTTATACTAATAGCTCTGACAAGTTAATTGAAATTTGGGTTATCAAATAAATGTATGTTTAAGGTCAATGCGTTGTATTCCTTGCTTGTTCCAACCCATGCATGCATCCATTGCTTCTAGGTAATTAACTCCTACAGCTAGCACTTGCATTAATTCATATTTAATTATATAGATTACAACAATTTCCAAATCGATAGAATTAAATAAAGAACGGCATGAATGTATGTACAGTGTCGGCCAAAATAAAGTTGACATTTTGAAATTGTTGTCTAAGTCACTACAATTGTATATTTATCCTAATGAGCTTCGTTTACCTTGATTGTATGATACTTTAACCACACTTTATATGTAATTTAATGCTCAGAGTTTCTTAGCAATACTACCAGACATGTTATATGATCTCTACACAAAAACTATTTTCTTACTATTATTGTTGTGACTGACTCCATGTACGTTAAAACGTATTATTTTTTCTGCAAAAAAATATAATTAATGATTATCGTTATAACAAGTTTTTATCCTTATGTGAATACAAAAATACTTTATATTGTACCTTTTTATGTCAAATAATAAATAAATAAGGATTTAATTTTTTTTTTTGTTACTTTTCTATATAATGCACCAAATTGTTAAAACTATATCTAACTATAATAATTTCATAAAAGTCGCATTTATATATTCATCAACTTATGCGGCCTCCTTTATTACTACCTATTTACATGTGGCCTCTAATGGTCAAAAGGTTCCCCACCTCTGTTATAGAGTATGGGCGCGGACGAAGAGCAACTTCTTCTGCTATTAGCGTTGCGAAACACAAAGAAGAAAAAGAAAAGACGATGTTGGGTACTTGAAACCAATAAAGGCTCGGCCACACAGAAAGCGGTCTATCGCGACAGGAAGCGATCCAGCGGTCGTCGCGGTGGTCTGCGATATGGGGACGTCACACAGGAAGTGATACCTTTGTGTGAAAGGTCCAGTCTCTGGTCGTTCTCTTCTCGAGAACATGAAGTGCGTTTAAATAGCTTCACTTTCGTTATAGAGTATGGGCGCGGACGAAGAACAACTTCTGCTATTAGCGTTGCGAAACACAAAGAAGAAAAAGAAAAGACGATGTTGGGTACTTGAAACACAGAGAGCGGTCTACCGCGGCGGGAAGCGATACAGCGGTCGTCGCGGCGGTCTGCGATATCGGGACGTCACACAGGAAGCGATATCTTTGTGTGAATGGTCTAGTCTCTGGTCGTTTTCTTCTCGAGAACAGGAAGTGCGTTTACATAGCTTCACTTTCGTTACAGACTACGGGCGCGGACGAAGAACTTCTGCTATTAGCGTTGCGAAACACAAAGAAGAAAAAGAAAAGACGATGTTGGGTACTTGAAACCAATAAAGGCTCGGCCACACAGAAAGCGGTCTGCGATATGGGGACGTCACACAGGAAGCGATATCTTTGTGTGAAAGGTCCAGTCTCTGGTCGTTTTCTTCTATAGAACGGGAAGTGCGTTTACATAGCTTCACTTTCGTTACAGACTACGGGCGCGGACGAAGAACAACTTCTGCTATTAGCGTTGCGAAACACAAAGAAGAAAAAGAAAAGACGATGTTGGGTACTTGAAACCAATAAAGGCTCGGCCACACAGAAAGCGGTCTGCGATATGGGGACGTCACACAGGAAGCGATATCTTTGTGTGAAAGGTCCAGTCTCTGGTCGTTTTCTTCTATAGAACGGGAAGTGCGTTTACATAGCTTCACTTTCGTTACAGACTACGGGCGCGGACGAAGAACAACTTCTGCTATTAGCGTTGCGAAACACAAAGAAGAAAAAGAAAAGACGATGTTGGGTACTTGAAACCAATAAAGGCTTGGCCACACAGAGAGCGGTCTACCGCGGCGGGAAGCGATACAGCGGTCGTCGCGGCGGTCTGCGATATGGGGACGTCACACAGGAAGCGATATCTTTGTGTGAATGGTCTAGTCTCTGGTCGTTTTCTTCTCGAGAACGGGAAGTGCGTTTACATAGCTTCACTTTCGTTATAGAGTACGGGCGCGGACGAAGAACAACTTCTGCTATTAGCGTTGCGAAACACAAAGAAGAAAAAGAAAAGGCGATGTTGGGTACTTGAAACCAATAAAGGCTTGGCCACACAGAAAGCGGTCTGCGATATCGGGACGTCACACAGGAAGCGATATCTTTGTGTGAATGGTCTAGTCTCTGGTCGTTTTCTTCTCGAGAACGGGAAGTGCGTTTACATAGCTTCACTTTCGTTATAGAGTACGGGCGCGGACGAAGAACAACTTCTGCTATTAGCGTTGCGAAACACAAAGAAGAAAAAGAAAAGGCGATGTTGGGTACTTGAAACCAATAAAGGCTTGGCCACACAGAAGGCGGTCTGCGATATCGGGACGTCACACAGGAAGCGATATCTTTGTGTGAATGGTCTAGTCTCTGGTCGTTTTCTTCTCGAGAACGGGAAGTGCGTTTACATAGCTTCACTTTCGTTATAGAGTACGGGCGCGGACGAAGAACAACTTCTGCTATTAGCGTTGCGAAACACAAAGAAGAAAAAGAAAAGGCGATGTTGGGTACTTGAAACCAATAAAGGCTCGGCCACACAGAAAGCGGTCTGCGATATCGGGACGTCACACAGGAAGCGATATCTTTGTGTGAAAGGTCCAGTCTCTGGTCGTTTTCTTCTATAGAACGGGAAGTGCGTTTACATAGCTTCACTTTCGTTATAGAGTACGGGCGCGGACGAAGAACAACTTCTGCTATTAGCGTTGCGAAACACAAAGAAGAAAAAGAAAAGACGATGTTGGGTACTTGAAACCAATAAAGGCTTGGCCACACAGAGAGCGGTCTACCGCGGCGGGAAGCGATACAGCGGTCGTCGCGGCGGTCTGCGATATCGGGACGTCACACAGGAAGCGATATCTTTGTGTGAATGGTCTAGTCTCTGGTCGTTTTCTTCTCGAGAACGGGAAGTGCGTTTACATAGCTTCACTTTCGTTATAGAGTACGGGCGCGGACGAAGAACAACTTCTGCTATTAGCGTTGCGAAACACAAAGAAGAAAAAGAAAAGGCGATGTTGGGTACTTGAAACCAATAAAGGCTTGGCCACACAGAGAGCGGTCTACCGCGGCGGGAAGCGATACAGCGGTCGTCGCGGCGGTCTGCGATATGGGGACGTCACACAGGAAGCGATATCTTTGTGTGAATGGTCTAGTCTCTGGTCGTTTTCTTCTCGAGAACGGGAAGTGCGTTTACATAGCTTCACTTTCGTTATAGAGTACGGGCGCGGACGAAGAACAACTTCTGCTATTAGCGTTGCGAAACACAAAGAAGAAAAAGAAAAGGCGATGTTGGGTACTTGAAACCAATAAAGGCTTGGCCACACAGAAAGCGGTCTGCGATATCGGGACGTCACACAGGAAGCGATATCTTTGTGTGAATGGTCTAGTCTCTGGTCGTTTTCTTCTCGAGAACGGGAAGTGCGTTTACATAGCTTCACTTTCGTTATAGAGTACGGGCGCGGACGAAGAACAACTTCTGCTATTAGCGTTGCGAAACACAAAGAAGAAAAAGAAAAGGCGATGTTGGGTACTTGAAACCAATAAAGGCTTGGCCACACAGAAAGCGGTCTGCGATATCGGGACGTCACACAGGAAGCGATATCTTTGTGTGAAAGGTCCAGTCTCTGGTCGTTTTCTTCTATAGAACGGGAAGTGCGTTTACATAGCTTCACTTTCGTTACAGACTACGGGCGCGGACGAAGAACAACTTCTGCTATTAGCGTTGCGAAACACAAAGAAGAAAAAGAAAAGACGATGTTGGGTACTTGAAACCAATAAAGGCTTGGCCACACAGAGAGCGGTCTACCGCGGCGGGAAGCGATACAGCGGTCGTCGCGGCGGTCTGCGATATCGGGACGTCACACAGGAAGCGATATCTTTGTGTGAATGGTCTAGTCTCTGGTCGTTTTCTTCTCGAGAACGGGAAGTGCGTTTACATAGCTTCACTTTCGTTATAGAGTACGGGCGCGGACGAAGAACAACTTCTGCTATTAGCGTTGCGAAACACAAAGAAGAAAAAGAAAAGGCGATGTTGGGTACTTGAAACCAATAAAGGCTCGGCCACACAGAAAGCGGTCTGCGATATCGGGACGTCACACAGGAAGCGATATCTTTGTGTGAATGGTCTAGTCTCTGGTCGTTTTCTTCTCGAGAACGGGAAGTGCGTTTACATAGCTTCACTTTCGTTATAGAGTACGGGCGCGGACGAAGAACAACTTCTGCTATTAGCGTTGCGAAACACAAAGAAGAAAAAGAAAAGGCGATGTTGGGTACTTGAAACCAATAAAGGCTCGGCCACACAGAAAGCGGTCTGCGATATGGGGACGTCACACAGGAAGCGATACCTTTGTGTGAAAGGTCCAGTCACAGGTCGTTTTCTTCTCGAGAACAGGAAGTACGTTTACATAGCTTCACTTTCGTTATAGAGTACGCGGGCGCGGACGAAGAACAACTTCTGCTATTAGCGTTGCGAAACACAAAGAAGAAAAAGAAAAGACGATGTTGGGTACTTGAAACCAATAAAGGCTCGGCCACACAGAAAGCGGTCTGTCGTGGCGGGAAGCGATCCAGCGGTCGTCGCGGCAGTCTGCGATATGGGGACGTCACACAGGAAGCGATATCTTTGTGTGAATGGTCTAGTCTCTGGTCGTTTTCTTCTCGAGAACAGGAAGTGCGTTTACATAGCTTCACTTTCGTTATAGAGTATGGGCGAGGACGAAGAACAACAACTTCTGCTATTAGCTTTGCGAAACACAAAGAAGAAAGGAAAAGACGATGTTGGGGGCTTGAAACCAATAAGGGCTCGGCCACACAGAAAGCGGTCGTCGCGGCGGTCTGCGATAGGGGGATGTCACACAGAAAGCGATACCTTTGTGTGAGTGGTCCTGTCTGATCGCTTTCTTCTGGCGATTTTTAAGAGGTATAGGAGCAGATGTTGAAAATGCGGATTATATTGTAAAAGCAACTTTCTGTTTGCACAATTACGTTTTATCAAATAATAAGAACTGAAAATGTACAGCCACAGAAACTCAAGAAGAGTGTGGGCCTATATGCGCATTTGTGGAAACTAGATTAACAAATCGAAGGTCAGCCCAAGCTGCAATTCAAATTCGCTAACGCTTTGCTGATTTCTTTGACAGAAGAAACAGCACAACACAAAATTAAATGTAATTTAATTTTTTTATTAATAACTAGTTGTCTGCCATGCGTCGCCCGGGAATTTGGGACATCTCTGTTTATCTCGGTCATTTTGGATATTTTATTTTCCACCTTATCTCACCCCACATGCCGATGGGGGCTGAATTTGGATTTAAATGGCATCGAGAGTGTCACTATTCATCTCAGAGACCCCGAAAACTATGGATTTGTCACTAATATCAGTCATTTTCCATTATTTTCACATGTCACCCCCTTCTCCCCCCCCCCCCCCGGGGAGCTTGAGGTTACAACATTTTTGTAATTTTTGTGTGAACTGTCAAACAAATTCGTACATTTACGAAAAGTTTCCGTAAAAATTTTCGTTTTATCACTCATTTTAAATGAAGGCGGCACGGGCAGTCGCACGACAAATTTGTAAAATGGTACAACCGGATCGCTTGTCGTCGCGACAAAAGCTAGAGGAAGGCGGTAAGGTTGCTGTGTACAAACCCTACTGGATTCGCTCACCTCAATATTAACCTATGGAGAAAATTTGTCTACTATTTACAGCTACATAAATTTTGGTAATCAAGTAAAAATAGTGTTTTCAGATAGCCTGAACTTTTTCGCACCTTGCAACAGGATTCACTTTATAAATTTCGTCCACCAAAGGAATTTACAGGCGTTTCAAACACACTATACTAGATTTTTCCCCGAATAATTTAAATTTAAAAATATTATTTGCATTTAAAAAAACGAAAGCTGCTCCAAGGTGTAAAATTTCATTCTCGCTACGCCACTGAAGACGGCAACCCTTGGACAAATTTTCTCCATGAGTTAACATTGAGGTCAGCGAATCCAATAGGGTTAGTACACAGCAGCCTTAATTAATCACAGTTTGGCATTCATTGCATGACATTAAGTGGAGGAAGGGGGGGGGGTGGATATTTACGACTTTAATATCTAAAAACTTTTCAAACATAACATGGGTTTGATTTTATTCAGAATAGTTAAATGCATGAAGAATATAACAGAGGAAGAATCAACCATAACATAGTGGCTATATTATTTAAAGTAGTAAAATGCGTGAAGAATAGAACACGTATTTAACTATTTTCTATGAAAAATCCTTCACAAAGCGAGTCACTAAATTCTCAACAACGTCAAAAATATCCAGCCCTTTCCCGCTTCTTAGTATCATACAATGCCAAATTGTGATACATAAAAGCAGGGAATGAGAAAAATAATTTTAAAACATTCTTTAATAGAAGCGAGACCTTTTCAGACGGCTCCTTAACAATCATGAATAAATCATTCTTAAAATCCTCTACCTCAGAGCGATCGAAGTCCGATATGCATTTTTATCGTATGTCGAGGTATTCCTGTTTAAAATACATTTGGACTCTTTTAGGCAGTGCAGCGAATGATTCTCTC
>OU015502.1:86756042-86933542 GCA_907164885.2 Dolomedes plantarius | reverse complement strand
TAATTTTAACTTACCGTACTGCGCAGATAAGTTTACATTTTTTACCATTGCAATCGGCTAGAGAGCGCGAGTTACGGCAGTTCACACTGAATCCTGGGCGTTACGAACCGTCAGTGTTAGAAATTTCAACCAATTACAGAGCTTAATTTACTGACCATGTGATACGTCAAACCAATCACAGGTCATGTCAACAATCTCGGAGTCAACGCAATAACGTAACGCAATGCTCCGGATGCAATGTAAACAGGCTTTTAACGAGCAACGAAACAGATCTCGTAAAACATGACCGTTTCATAATTTATTATTATTAGGCGATTTTGCATTAATATTTTTAAAAGACCTTCAAATGGAAGAACGAAAACAACAACACACTGAAATAGAGAATGTACCAAATCAATTTTACACGGAGCACTTGCACGTGGACGATAAAGACGCCGTTAATGATAATGGTTCCGATTGTGATAATGATACAGCTTGTCGAGAAAAACATTTAATGGGTTTGTATAATTAGAAACATCAAGCGATAATGAAAAGCGTAAGACTGAAATTAATGTAAATACATCTATTTACAATTGAGGATGTTAATAACTCGAGAGTAAATTTCTCATCAGATTATCAATGAGATAGTTCTATCCGAAAATCGGAACTTCATATTGGGAACTATGTCAAAAAATATCTTACCGAGGGAAAATATAATACCTATTATATAAACTTTTCCATTATACCGACATGTCGCCAACCTCTCGGCGAACAAAATTGATATTTATTAAGCCGAAATTAGAAATGGAGTTTGCGATACTTAAAATGTAGATTTTAAAATATATGTGATGAACTTGCACTTAAACGGCATCGAAATTGTCACTGTTCATCTCAGCGACCCCGAAAACTATGGATTCGACACTAATATCAGTCGTTTTCGATTATTTTTACATGTGCCCCCTGCCCCGCCCTCCTAGGGGTGCTGGGGTGTTACCCCCCCCCCCCAGTGTTTCTTTCCAGATTGTAAGTGATAGTACCAATATTGGTTGAAAATGCTCCAGGCGTCCAGAGTGATGCTGGTACGAACACCCACACACACGGAGTCCATTATTATTACCACGGATATCCATTTTTATTACCATGTTTTTATTACACTGCTGGCCACTGTAAATGCAACACCCTGAAGCAGTGGCGCCGGAAGAGTCAAATATAGAGGGGGGGGCAAAGTAAAATAGATTAAAACTTTTACACCTTTATTATTAAGAATACATATATACGGTTATAAAAAATAAACTTTTATGCTATTTTATGTTATATTATGCCCTATCACACGTCAACGTGTACGCGTTTCAAATGCATCGGATTCAAGATTCCCTTTCGCGATGAAAAACATCGTGTGGGTTACTTTCGAATCGCAAAAGCAAACGTCTGGAATTGGCGTTTAAACGCGCTTACGTACCTGAAATTGGCGATTAATCGCTCCTGCGTATATGGAATGACGTTTATCGCGCTTGCGTTAACGAGTGTGAGGTTGCAATTTAGTATTCAGTTTTGTTAGGCTTTATGATTTTAAATGAAAATTCTAATATTTTACGAGCGCTAGCTAGGTCGAAACAAAAAATTCAATTTTTCTAGGGGGGGGGGGGGGGCAAGGGCCCTCCCTTTCCGGCGCCACTGCCCTAAAGGAAACATGCAAATAACATGAAATTTACAATATGCATTAGCGGAGGTGAGATATGCAAATGATTAGAATTTCAGCGCAGACGTACATCACGCGCGCCTGTGGCGCCACTTCAAAGCGCTATTTAAGGATTGGAGATTTCGACGATTTCAAGTTCGGCAATTGTGTTTTTCGTGTGCTTTTTTCAAAAAACGATCAATTATGCCTCGTCGAAAACAGCGATCATCTTTTAATCAAGTATCCGAGTTCGACAGAGGAAGGATAGTGGCCTACCGAGATTGTGGATTATCTTTCAGGGAAATCGGTAGTCGTGTTGGACGAAACCAAACTGTAATGCGGATATGTGATCGTTGGATGCAGGAGGGTACGACGGACCGGCGTGTTCGATCGCATCCACCTCAGCGCACCACTTCACGTGATGACAGGCAAATTGTGCGCATGGCAGTGACGGATCGCTCAGTCACATCACGAACCATAGCACAGCACATGCAGTCTGTAACGCATCATCCAGTGTTTGCGTGTCCCATTCGACGCCGTTTACAGCAGAGTGGTCTGTCCGCAAGACGTCCATTGCTTTGTCCACCCTTGACGCAGAACCACAGACGTCTCCGCCGCCAATGGTGCGATGACAGAAGGATGTGGACGGCAGAATGGAATGAAATTGTCTTTACTGACGAGTCACGCATCTGTCTGCAACACCACGATGGTCGCATTCGAGTCTGGAGTCACCGTGAAGAGAGGATGCTGAACAGCTGCGTTATGCACCGCCACACTGGTCCTGCACCGTGTATTATGGTATGGGGCGGTATTGGATATCACTCTCGCACACCTCTAGTACGCATTGCCGGTACTTTAAACAGCCAACGCTACATCTCCGAGGTGTTGGAGTCAGTTGTCCTTCCTTACCTTCAGGGCTTGCCCACAGCCATATTTCAACAGGATAATGCGCGACCACACGTGGCACGCATTGTCCAACGGTTCTTCGTCAATCGCCAGATTGAATTGCTTCCCTGGCCGCCTCGCTCTCCGGATCTTTCGCCGATAGAAAACATGTGGTCCATGGTTGCTCTACGATTGACCCAGATTCCATCCCCAGCTGCCACAGCAGATCAACTTTGGCAACGTGTGGAAGCTGCTTGGTCTGCTGTACCCCCAAGAACTCATCCAAAGTCTCTTTGAATCAATGCCGAGACGTGTGGCAGCGGTGATCTCCAACAATGGCGGCTACTCTGGCTACTGATTTTGGCAGGAACCACACTTCACAGAAGTCTATAAATTTAATCATTTGATACTTGGTCAACATGTTATCTACAAAATAAATTTTGTTGTGATATCTCTTGTCTTTCTTGGTGTTGCAATTTGGGTGGCCAGCAGTGTAACTTGCTTTCTGTTTGTGTGTTTGTTTGTCCAGTACAAATCTTGCAATCGATTTTTAACTAACTTCCCGACTAGCTAGACCAGGGGTTTCCAACTTACCCCTGGTCCCTTGTGGCTTGCGGTAAGTACCTTGCGGCCCTTGGACAAACAAGTGTCCAAGGGCCGCAAACGAAAACACCTGTCTAGTGGCGGGCCGCAATTTAATCAGGACCATACCCAGGACTTTTTTTCTTGAGGGAGGGGGATTTGGAGGATTTGTGTATAGTATGCACTATGAAATTTTAAAAAATTCGAGGATGAACCTCCAACAACGACCTTGATTATAACTAGCCAACTTTCATTAAATTACACAGACACACACAAAAAAAGTCAAATAAGAAGTGGGTCAAATAAGAAGTGTGGGGGGGGGGGGGTAGTATGAAATAGAACATGAGTGGACACCCTACTTTTCATAGAATTCGAGGAAAATCAATCTTTTTTGTAAATGAACAGCATTTGAAAGCAATAAAGATTTTTACAAAAATTTTTTTCGGTAACTAAGAATATCTAAATTGATGCTGCAAATTATTTTCCTATAAGTCTTCGCGGGCCGCAAAAAAAAAGGCACCGCGGGCCGCCAGTTGGAAACCCCTGAGCTAGACATTTGAAACTTTTAGAATAGCTCAGAACACGATGACAATGCATTATTTTAATACTTTTAGCCATCTTTAAGCAGAATTGAAATCATTTTCAGTTAATTTTGTTTAGTAGACTGGTGCAGCCATCTATCGACTGGGGCAGGAACGAAAAGTTAAACGCAAGTTAACTTCCAAATAACTTTATTTTCTTTCAAGTTGATGGAATAATTCATCAAAATTTTAAAAAAGTATTAATACATAAAATTATCAAGTTTATATGATTCAACAGAAAATTTAAAAACATGGTACATAAAAAGTCCTTTTTATCTTGTAATTATTTCCATGATTTTATTAACTCACTTTCTTGTTTGTTTGTGTGTTTGTCCAGTACAAATCTTGCAATCGATTTTTAACTAACTTCCCGACTAGCTAGACATTTGAAACTTTTAGAATAGCTCAGAACACTATGACAATGCATTCTTTTGACACTTTTAGCCATCTTTAAGCAGAATTAAATTAATTTTCAGTTAATTTTGTTTTGTAGACTGGTGCAGCTATCTATAGGCCGGGACGGGAATGAAAAGTTAAACGCAAATTAACTTCCAATTAACTTCATTTTCTTTCAAGTTGATGGGATAATTCATCAAAATTTTTTTTTAAAGTATTTATTAATACATAGAATTGTCAAGTTTATATGATTCAACAGAAAATTTAAAAACATGGTATATAAAAAGTTCTTTTTATCTTGTAATTATTATATATATAGATTGAGGACCTAACAAATATGAATATTAGACAACTATAGAGCTCGTAGTTGGTTTCTTTTTCTTCTAATCCAAACTATGAGAGCACACGCACACAAATGACTCCTCATGGTAAAGTTTTCCATTTAATTACAGTGTATGTAATACAGGACAAAAGATTTTTTTTAAAAATATTTATACTACTTTGAACTAAATGTCATGGATCGCATAAACATATCAGCATTTTTCACTTATTCCAGCACATACCACAATTCGTCCTATCACGGTAAAATTCCTATACTGCAATGAATGCTATAACAAAACCTGGACTCTGAGTTTTTAAATTCATTTCTAATAACATGCATGATAAAATAAGGTTTTCAATAATAAAATTGAGAGAGTAAGAAATATTTCTGTATGATTGTAAATCAAGAAACTAAAATCTGAATTAAAATGATTTCCTTTGTTTAAACACATGTCAGCATAAGATAACAATGTCAAGAGAAAACTTTAAATCCCTTCAGATTATATTTAAGCAATTTAAACTGTATTTAAATGTTCTTTACAATGAAATTTCCTGAACACAATCAAGTATATTAAAATTTGTAATGCTAAATATAGTCACTATCTACCCAAGAGATTTCAACAAATATATAAAATAAACATTTCCTTTTTAATCTTTGAAATTATTCCTCATTCATAATTAGTGGCATTACCTTAAAAAACTCAATAGTTTAATCTGAAAACACCTCAAACACTGATCTGTGCATTTCAAATGAGCTATCAATTATAAGAACAAAAACAAAAAAAGTCGCACCTTATCAACATTTCTTTAAATTCCATAATAAATTTAAAAGGATGGCTACAAGTTTCAGACTACTTAATGGACCATCAGACTTAATACTCATCAGACCAAGGAGCATAAGGTGTGATTATCGCTATGAACAATTCACAGATGCTAATTCAATATCATATTAAATTAAATTTATTGTGGCATTAAAGCACTGTTGATTACACGTGAGTTTCCCACAAGTTCCCTCAAGTCTCCCAAA
Organism: Dolomedes plantarius; assembly: GCA_907164885.2. Lineage (NCBI taxonomy): Eukaryota > Metazoa > Arthropoda > Arachnida > Araneae > Dolomedidae > Dolomedes > Dolomedes plantarius. The sequence continues at coordinate 86,928,093 of OU015502.1, read as the reverse complement.
AAGTCAGTTTGTGATTTTTAAAATGCACCGAGATGTTATTAATTAATTTTTTTCATTCTCTATTAAAAGTCAATGCATTGCTATATAACTTAATTGGAAATTTTGGAAAACTTGAAAGAGGTAGATATGCAGATCTGACAAACTGATAACAATGGGTCCTTCTTCAGCACGACAGCCTGATACAGGCCACAGCAGTCCATCAGGTTTCTCCATCTAGCCCAATCAGACGTCAATATTCTCCACCCCTTAATTCCAATGATCTTAAGATCTCTCTCGACACAATCAATCGATCTAGTACAGTGATTCCCAACTGCTGGTCCATGGACCACAGGTGGTCTGCAAGAGCCTCGAGAGTGGTCCAGCACCACATATAAAAAGGTTGTCAAATAAATGGGGATTTTGAAAGCAATGTTCATTGAACTAGATGGGCCAAATATATCTGATGACTATCAGGTGTTGAATTAAAATTTCTTAAAAGTTTAACATTATTTTATCATTAGAATATGACACATAAGAATGTGAGTATGTTAATCCTGTATCCCTTTTGTTTGAGGGATATTCTATACCCCCATATCCCCGGAAGGTTCCACCCCCCCTCAAGTCGGTGGGGTGGTCCACATATGGTTCAATTTCTGGCTTAGTGGTCCGCAGATTTCTACCGGTTGGGAACCACTGATCTAGTATATGATCTCCCCCTTTCTTCTAGTACTTTCCCTTTTATAAAAAGTCAAGTTTGTATATCTATAAACAAGGCTGAGCCATCTGATAAGATAACATTTAATTACCCTTATAATATTTGGTTGCTTATATTTAAGGTATAATTCTTGGTTATAATGGTCTCCAGATGTCATTTTCTAGCACTGTACCATAAATTCTACATAGAAACTTACAATGGAACTTATAAGTATGAATTATAATAATGATAATAAAGTGAGATTTAGAGAACAGACTGACCCAATTAGTAAGATTTCAAGATAAGAATTTCACAAGATGAAAGAAAAATAAATACCACTCATATTTAAAACGCATTTATTCCAAATTAGTGTCATCATTAAAAATACTCATTAGCCTGTAATTTAACATTACACATAGGTATGAAAATAACTGCACACATGTGCATTAATATACATAACTTGAGATTCCCCATTATAAGTCAATATTTAAGGAATTTGTACATTTGAATAGCAGTGCAACATCAAGAACAGTATCAGACTTTGTAGTTTCCTTATTTTACAAAATAACCATTGCTTTGGCAGCCCGTAACAGCAGCTGTATTATGGGGGAAAAGTAATTAATGTACAGATACATAGAAATTAATACCAAGTCATCTGCTGAAGTGGATTAAATCCTAAACGAGATGGCACTTTAAGATGGTCTTGCAAGTATATACACAAATTAATACAAGATACATTTAAATATTATAACACAAAAGACAAATCACACACAAATAATCATGGTTAACACACTATTCTACTAAAAAAAAATTTTTTTTAGATATTTATGGTTTCAAAGACTCATATTGCTTTTCAGAAATAGAGACCCTAACTCAATACCTGTCACATTACGCTTATTAACAGAGAGAGGTTCAGACTGAAGTTAAAATATACAATATTGAAGATTTGGAAAAACCCTTTCAGGACAGGAGAGTTTAAAGAAAGGGGACCAAGTATAAAAATTGACAATAAAATGACAACTGATGTTTACTTGAAGCATTCAACATTTCGATAGTTCTGAAAAGTTTTAATAAAATATAAAGGAACAACTAAATGTAGGATTATCTAAAATTTTTGAGGATTAAATGTAGGATTATCTAAAACAGATAAACAGATTTCATATTTTTCAGAAAGTTTTAATACTTATAAACTTTTCAATCTGGATAAAATAATGACAATTATTAAAGAATGTTATTACTTACATGCATATAATTATAAATTCAAAGAAATAACTCAGCAACATCAACAAAGAAATAAAAATCATCACTATATAACCTTTCTTCTCTTAGTAACCTTTTCAGTATTAAAGATCATCAATTTTTAATTATTTTCTTCTGAAATAAAATAACATATGATAATTATATTAAATGCATAAACAAACAGATTCAATTTCAATAAGCCATGAGTACAATCATCTTAGTAACCAATCTATCCATAAAATTAAGAATTTATAATGCCACTAACTGCCTTAAAAAATGTTCACTTTTAAAATGTTTAACACGAGTTGTTAAAAACATTATACATAGTAAGAAAATGAGCAAGAACAAGGTAAATATTTTTTACTAAACAGCAGACTTCATAATATACAACAGAAAATTTTTCCATTTGCTAATAACTGCTTGAAAAGTCCATTCCAATCCATATAGTTTATTTCCCAGACAAAGCAAAGACTTTACAAATTATGACAGATATAGCTTGAATACAGAACACTAAGCACACCATAAAATAAAATTTTAAAAAAATCAGGGATTATACACATATTTGGTATAACATTAAGGAGTTTTTAAATCACACTCCAATTTTTAAAACATTTTTACTTTTATCTGTTTATGACATATTTGTTAATAATGCATTATGTGCTATATTTTCATGCTAATTAATGACTAACTTTTAATTGATTTGCTGTAAATGGAAACTATGGATCTTTATTCAATTTTCACATTATCTAGCATTTTGGAATTGAGGTTGTAACCTTTTCCTTAGGTTAAAAAAACACCGACAAATCTAGTTTGGAAAAAAAAAAAATTTTTTTAATGAAGTTTTTAGCCAAAAAAGTTTTAAAAGCCCTTCAAAAAAAAAATTCAAATTTAAGAAGTTTTTATGCACATTGCAATAAATATTTACATGGCATATATAATTTCCTAAGATTACATAGAGATAAAATTACAGATGTTTGCATGTCTTAAAACTGAATTTCTTTCTAAAAAGTCAACTTTTCATATGCATTGATACACTATAAAGTTGAGATGACTCCATTTCACTCTAAATAATGCAGAACAGACAGGCATTGAGCAGATAAAATGTAACATTAACATAAAATATTTATGAAACTTATTCAAAATTAACTTATGAAGGAAAACACATTAAAGATTATTTTAAAAGAATCTTAAAATGCTTAAAATGAATTAAAAGCATTTAAATTTTTGTTTAAAATTAAAACAGTTTTCCGATTTGCCCAGTCCTGAAAGGGTTGCATGAGTATTGTTACATGGCTTAAAACATAAAATTCTACAGACAAACTACTAGCTTACAGGATAAGAATAAAGAGAACAAACCCAAGATCAGCTTCAACCAATAAAGTTATGGCACTCAATCAATCTACATAATTCTATAAAACTGCACACAGTGAAACATTCCGTATTTTTTTAAAAAGGGAAATAGTATTGCACAAACATTTAAACACATACAATTTTCTTCGTATGTACTATCTCTCATGTATAAAAATTCAAGCTAATGCACATTTATGATACATTGGCAGTGCATGGCTGCATTTTATAAAAATGCACTCCATAAGGCAACATACTGATGCTTGTATAGTATATACAATACTAATACACAAAATTAAATACTCATATTAAACAGACAAAAATGGATGAAATCATACTGAAAAACAGAACTCAAAAAACATAACTAAATTTCTAAAAAATGCGACATTCACAGAATAAATTTTAAATTGTGACCAACTATTTAAAATACTGACATTTTAAAAATTAACAACACCAGAAAAAAAAGAGTTTGATATGGTAAATTGATATTTTTAGTACATAAACATTCAATAACTTAATAAAGATCACACTGTAACATGTTTGACAGTTTAAATCTAACAAATGCCATAATTATTTCCATATTTTTACAAAAAATAATAATAATAATAATAATAATAATAATATCCAGCCTTTTTGTAAATACTTTTACAATAATTTTACGTATGTAGTACAATATACTATGAGGTACTGATTCAATTTACAAGTTTAATGATAATATAAGAACATGCAATTAAAAACTCATTTCACTGTAACTAGTCTTTTGAATTTTAGAAAACATGAATAAATAGAAAAAAAAAACAACCTAATACCACAATCAAACAACTGTGTGGTCCCAAACACTCAATTTAAATGATCAATGTACAAAAATGAACATTAGATGAGTTTAAACACAGTTTTACAGAGAGTTGACATGAATTGAATTTTTAACTTTGTAATACAGTTAGCTATTGAAAAAAAAAAAGGATGTATACTTCTATTTAATCACTTACTGAGCATTCCTGTTACAGAAAATCAAATTAAAATGACTTTTTAAAATGAATTAAACACAAGCACTACAGCTTTACTTCAATTAGAGGTTTCTTACTCAACATTAAAGTAGCAATCACATTTTCATAATTACAAAAGACTCGACTTCAACATCATATATTAAATAAGCTGCTAGCTTTCACATGTTAATAGTAAAAGTATTTAAAAAATTTTGGCAACATCTTAAGCATTACATTATTTTTTCCACCTCTTCAAATTAATAGCAATAATCTAATGAATGGCACTAAGCTATCCATGTACTGCAAATGGGCATTTTGTTCACAATGAATTGATTCTGGCTCAATTCTCTAAACAGAACTGAGTAATAGCTACTGCATAACTAAGACAGCAGCTGAACCCATTCCAAAGGGAAAGGTGATTTTTTTTTTTTTTTAATGCTCAGGTAAGAGGTTCTCTAATTTTTGATTGTGTACAACCCTACCCCATTATGGATTAAATTAATAAGCAAAACAAATGTAAGTCACTTAAAGCTAATATTTTATCTTGTAATATCACTATTCTAAGAGCCAACATGCAGGCCTTTGGCAATGAGATCCATAATCCAACCAGGTATTTGGAATTGCTAACAACACTAAATACAAAACATCAACATGAGTCAAATATCACATGAGATAAGTACACTGCAGACCTTATATAGTACAAGTTATGAACAGTTAAAAAAATATCTACACACAGAGATAATGAATATACTAACTTATCAAACTATCCACTAGATAAAAATAATTTATTAGTAGATGAAAGCTATCATAAAGACATTAAACTATATTAAAAAGGCTATTTTCTTAAATGACAAATTTTAATGAATTATATAAATAAGCCTAAATTACATTCAAACTTGAATATAACATACTTAGTTCATAAAATTATATTCAAACTAGACACCTGCCATATTTTATTTTAAAAATCTAGTGTCTTCATTCAACAGAAAAAAAAAAAAAACTAAGTGGAATATATACCCAGACTTTGATAGTTTATCTTTTCCACAAACACACTGACCCAAGGATTCTGAACACCCAATATCAATTTACAACACTTCTAAAACAAACAAAAATAATTGTTAGCAGGGCCTTAGAGGCAAACCACAGATACATAATTGTAATTTTACATTTAATTTTGAAATTTAATGCAGAGAATAAAGACTTCATATTCATAATTAAAAAAAAAGATTGTTTTTAATTTTTAGAGCTAATAAAAGCATGGCTCCCCATAATTAGAAACTATTTAACAGTTCTTACTAAATGAAAGGTTATTAAAATAACTAAAATTTTTCTTTCAAAACACAGGCTAACAAAAATTTACTTATTGCCTACTTCTTTTAAATTTGCTTTCACAAAATTTTTTATGTTTTTTCTTTTTTTATTTTCTTAGTCTATTTTGAATGCTTTACATGGAGTTTTTTTATATATTAACCAAAACTAAAATAATTAGGAATGTTCTTGATATAAATATCTAAGAATAGGCAACAGTCCCATTCTTTCATCCTAAACTGCTCTCCTGTTCTCCTACTCCTCACCAATACTCTCGAATAAGAAGCTGGACTTTCTACATTATAAATATACATAAATATATAAGTATTTTACTTTCAAGGCTATACATATAAGAAATCATGCTCATCACAAAACAGACAAAATTTATCTAAGGTATAATTCAGGACCTTTGGCAGGTATACAGTTTAGGGGGATATCAAAGTAAATGAAAATGTTGATTAGGAGTAACTGTATTGTAAATTCTTACAAAGATAAATAACTAGAACTCTGTGTTAGATGACCAAATAGTTTAAATAAATTAAATTTGCTCTTTCATTTTACTTAAATGCTGTGCATCAGAATCATGATCCAAACACCTATTGATTATTAAAATGAATTATGTATAATCTTAAAATACCTAGTTGAACTAAATTTAAAACAGAAATAAAATTCAATATTACATTATTTACCCTCACTTAACCATGAGAAACATGACAAATTTGTGCAAATTTATGGTTCTCTCTTTCCTATAACTCTAAAATTCAAAATCACTTTAGTAGATGTTACTATTGCAACAAAAAGATTAATTTTTTAAAAGATATTTTGGAAGAATGAATCAAATATGCAAAACACTTATGATAAAAATACGAGACTAATACTTATCACTTTAAGGTCTTATAATACTAGTTAATAAAGGCAAGATAAAAACATTTTACTACCTTATTAAACACAGCGTAAATGAAAAGATATATATTCATAAGTAAAAGGTGTATTTATTCTGGGGAATAGTAACATTCGTGTGTGCTTTATAAATTTAGAAAGAGTATTAGAATATATAAATCTGCATTAATCAGTTACAACCTAACAGCTTATAAAAAGGAATTTTGAGTATGAAATACACAAATATATAAAAATACGTAAAATATTAGTATAAATAAATTATTGTATATACAGTGTTAATAAGCATGTTTGTTAATATTTACAATTCATGATTTTAGAGAAAAAGATTATCTTGTACCTAAAATTAAGTTTTACTTAGAAAAAAAAAATCATGACGAACATAACCTATGCCTTAATTTTTATGAAAACTTAAGATTTGATCATACCTAGCTGCCTTTTATGCAATGAGAAAACCCTCCAAACCTATTTTCAAAGATTAAACTATTATAAAGCCAAAAATTTTACCACAAATTTAACAAAAAATAAGACACAGAAACATCAATTTATTCTTAAAAAATTGTAATCGAAGTTCTTGAGTACACACATAAAAAGTCATTAAATATAAACAGAATAATTCTGTAAATGGTAATTACATAACAATCCATAAAAAAGTTATATTTTAATGCAGGTACAAAGAATATTGGTATCTTCAAATGTAACAAGGTTCATAACAACAACAGATGTCTTCATCTTAATCGTACAGGATCAGTGTTTTCTGTGAATGGTATTATTGTACGCTACACTTGGAGGAGTTAAACTTTCTGGGCTGTTGCTCTGAGTATTGTTACTCCTAGCTTCACGTAAAAAGACTTGAGCTATTTGCTTTTGGCTGGGGAATACAAACTATAAAGATAAAGGCAATCAATTATATTAGAGATTGACACCTTAATATATAGTTAACATGTAAACGGTAACATCTGTCTCTCGGATGGATAGAGTTCATACTTTTCCCGCTAGGGTGCTTAATTATCGATTTGAAATCTTCATGCTCGAGCTATGCTCCAATTATTCCATGACCTTGGTTGTGTTTGTTTATCTTTGAGTTTTGTTTACTTTGTCATCTTACATTTACAATTCCAAGAAAACTCACTCCGCTTTAGAGACTGATATTACTTTAAAGGTATGTATTTGGTCCATCTAAGGTCCGGAACACATTTTAAAAATTTTTTATTTATTGAGTTAAAATTCTGAATTTTTTTGTGATGGTTAACCATATAATTTGTAAACAAAATAACATAAAACTTCTTAAAGTTTTTAAAATTTTAATTTAAAATTTTTAAAAAAGAGGGGTAACTTAAAATCGTTATAACTCAAAATATTACTTGTTGAATTTCAAAATTTTTTCATTTCATTAAACAGAAATATATCACTTAATTTTGATTCAGTATTTTTTTAATAGTAATTTAAAAAGAAATTAAAAATATTTAGAGTAAAATTTTTTTTTTTAAATGATGCAAATTATTTTTAAAACACCATATTTTCAAAAGTAAAATTTTTTTTCAAATTTCCAGAATCAAAATTAAAGTAAAATAATTGAAAAAGCCATGCTCCAAGTTTGAATCATTTACCTCTAACAGTTCTTGACTTATAACAATTTAAAGACGAGAAATGGTAAAAAAAAACCTATCATGCAGAAAAATGCATTTAAAAGTTTGAACAAAGTTATATTAAAATTAAAACCAAGTGTAAATATATTTTACAAATCAATAATACCTCAAATACAGAGATAAAATAAAATAAAAATTGGGAAAATTACATAAGTAATGAGCTATGAAATCCAACCTAGTATCATAGACATGTTACTGTTAGAGTGATTCTAACAGATGTTACCATTTACAAGTTAAAGTCAAAGTACATAACTAAACTTTCAAATTTAAAGTAACTGATAAAACAAGGCACTGATCAATGCAAAGAGAAAAGCAAGTTAGGCTATGTATTAAATTTTTTTCTAGGACAGCACAGTTAACAAGAAATTCAATACTTGTCAGTTTTTGTTACAACAACTAGATCACATTCAATAAAGTTCAAACAGCAATTATCTAATTGAATTCCCAAAGCAGATCACAAGGAAATAAAAGATGTTAAGAAAAAATTTGTAAAATAGCATTGGTAAAAAATTTTTTTCAAGGCCCTAACAAAGGTAAACAATTCTATGTTAAAAATAAAATTTTAGACAGAAATTAACAGCCATAAGAGTAAAAACTGATATATCCATCTATTAATCTGATGTGAAGCAAGACTGTCTCTGAGCAGTTAATGTACTAAACAGCAATGCAATGGTGAAGAAAAACAAGTTGCTAGAAGAGTTTGAAGGACCTAAAATTTCTGCAGATTTTTAAGATTTTGTCACCTTAACATACTATTTTGATTATCATAAATAATCAAATTTTATAAATTTCAAATTAAAATTTACTATTCTTTAGCACAAGCTTGAAAAAGAAAAATATATCACCACACATACTGCAAATGATATTAAAATGTAAGTTTGCTCATTTCAGCACTTAAAATTATTTAACTCATGTGTGACCATAGTATGATTTTGATAGTGTTTTGCAATTTTTTGCCCAACTTTTCATTCTATTATCTAATTTTTCCTCCTCATCATCAGACTTTGTCACTGCTAAATGCATATTAGGTACATTTTGCAACCTCAGAGAAGAAACAAGCCTGACAAACATAAAATGTCAGCTCTTTCTGAATTAGTAGGAACTAAACATCTTTACACAACAAAAATTAGAATCAAAATTTTGGTCAAACAGAGTAATTAGGTTAGCATTAACTTCAGCAGCAAAATATAAAAATTATCTATGAGTCATATATAAATGCTGGTCATTCCTGTGGATAAGATAGCTTTCCCAGACTACAAACTCCTTTGATCATAATTTACAGTAAACTTGTGGGGAAACATGAAAAGGGAATACACAGCTTTTTAATTCCACAGTAAAATATAAAAGGTAGGCAACTTGTTTTGAACTAATAGTTATGCTCCTTGGCCTGATGAACTACCAACAGGTTCACAACAAGTTGTCACCCCTTTATTTTTTATTGTGATTATTAACCCTCAAACAGTACAGTGGTTTGAGACAAAAGAGATGGTACAGTCGGGTTCAGATCAGACCCAATATCTTTTTTGATGAGGCTTTTGGTAGAAATAAGTACACAATAAGCATTTTTGCTGTATAATAACATTTATTGATGATATTTTTACATGAAATCAAACCCTTTTTGTAGAAAAAATTACCAATGAAATGTAATTTTGCTAAACAAAGAAAATGTCTTTGGCATTTACATAGAATATATAATTTAGTTAATCTAGTATGTAATCTAGTATATAATCTAATATGTAATTTAGTCTACCTAGTTTTAGAAGTTAGTGAAACCAACTTTCCGAGCACAAAATGTAAAAAATAATATATACTGACATTTTTGGCCTTCAAAATCAAAATTAAAAAATGACTAGTGATCATGAATAATGCTTTTCAACAAAGACACTCGTATTTACTTATTCTTATATCTAGTAGGGGGTTTGGTAGATCTATCTGATAGGGTTCCTTGTAAACTCGATCTCTTGCAATGAGAGGGGAGAGTACGGGAGGGGGAAGACACACCATTGGGTCGGATCTGACCCCTACTGTACCTTTTGAGGGTTAAGAAGCTGTGTTCCCCTTTTGATCATCATAACATATTAGAAGAAATTGAAAGAACAAATTTAACATATTTGCATTCCATGCTGGTTTGAGGATATTTTTAAAAAAGCTTTAATGCACAAATCAAAACCAGACAACAGAACTCTCAACCAACAAAAACAAGAGCCGTTGCCACTTTCACCTATAGTTTACATTAACCAGCCAATAAAATGGAAATTTGAATAAAAGGAAAAAACACATATGGGTGGCTTTCAAAATCAAGGAAAGTCTAATAGGTCTAATTCAAGGTATCTATACCACATTTAAGCTATACATTCAAATTAAACCTCAGAAAACCTGGTGCATACCTGTTCAGAACTGCCTGCATAAAAATATAAACACAGCAGTCAACTCTCTCTCTGATCAGTCACGTGCTTACTCGCTAACATAGGTTAGCTCTGAACATGAATATTAATGTATGTCACTGTATCTGGAAATCCAAAACACAGATTAAGGGGACACATACCTTTTAAAGGCCATGAGACTTGACAAACGTATCCCTATTTTCAATCATCAGTAGTTACTAAAATAATTTATTCAGAAATATGAAAATTTTATGGTAAGTTAAACACTCTTCTTTATAAATATAGCTCTCAGTTTTATCTAGCTTGAAGAGAAATTTTTTAATTGTTTAAAATTTTAACCATTGTTTTTTTCATTATGTCATTTTGCACATGATATCACCAAAACAGTTGGCTAGAATACCATGAAATTTTATACATGGGCAATATAAACAAGTATCATTAAAATGACTTACTGTCCAATCACAGTACGAAGAACCACGGTTGGCATAATGCTAAGACAATTCTATTCACGCTGTAGGTAAGGCTGCTGAAGAAGGAGGGGAAAAATTCTCGTATTCTCTCGACATTCTTTAGAATCTGTTACTAACTGCGCTTGCTTGCTTTTTCCTCATCTGTTATTTTGATTATTATATTAAAATTATTGGATCCTTTACCCAACACAACTGCTCGGAATAAGCCGTTCCGTAGTGATTGTAAACGTATAATATACAATGTAATTAAATTGTGCGAGAAAGAAGCACTAGAAGGAAATGTTATTGTTCCACTTTCGCAATCCCTAAAGAGAGCTAGTGAAATGACCGGGATATCAATGTCCAGTGTAAAAAGAATACGCAGAGAAGCAAAGGGTGAAGAAACTCCAAAATTTGAATCTCCGAGGAAACGTCAGAAAAAAAGAACCACTGAAAACATAGCTTTAGATAATTTTGATTGTGATGTAATCCGAAAATATCCACTCCTATAAAACTCCTATTTTTTAAATAGATTTGCTTCTTTCTTTTTATTATTTTGAAATTATTCACATATTCGATCAAAAATAAAGTTTTAAAAAATAACTTTAAAATTGCGGACAAAAAGCAGTCTGAAATACATTCCGTATTTCATAAACAAACACATCCGAAAATATGATGTTTCCCCCTATTTTCTAAGTAGACTAGCTTTTCTTGCGCATGCGTAACAGCTTCCAGGGACCTTGCTTCCGTGGTCGGACAGTACTATTATGTCATTCCTGCCTTAAAAATTTTAATTACAGTAAAATTTATGAAAAAAAAATTTCAAAATTTTAAATTAAAAGAACTTTTTTTCTATGAAGAACTAAGAATTTTGATTTCATAGTAGTTCATTTTAAAGATATATTACACAACATAATTTTAAAACTGAAAAAGTATGTATATTCATTAATATACGGACGCAAGTCTGGGCGCATTGCCAAAACACTGAAAAAACAATGGTTTTAATTTTAAAAAATTTAAATATTTATCTTCAACTTAGAAAAAAATTGAGAGTCATATTTATAAAAAAGAAAAAGTGTTTAACTTGCAGTAAAATTTTCAGATTTCGGAATAAATTATTTTAGTAACTACTTATTGAAAATAGGGATACATTTATCAAGTCTCTTGGCCTTTAAAAGGTATGGGTGCCCTTAAATCTAAGTTAAATTGTGCTATTCTATGTATATTCTATAAATATTAGCACATAAAGCTAACAGCTAGGTGTAAAAACTTCAACACCAGTTTCAAAACCAAGGTTAGCTTGCATAGAGAAGATAAAAACCAAAACAATATGTTCTAAAACAAAAGATCAAAATTCAATCAATACTTACACTGGTCAATATCATACTAACAATATTATCAATAAAAATTCCAATATGCTGTGCCTCTCCAGTAAACCTGTAATCGAAAATAAAACTTACAAATCTAATAGCTCATTAATTTACAACTTAATCATGAATATTTTCCCAAGTTAAATTTACAAAGTAAAATGAAATAGAACAAGTAGGCTTTTAATATGTAAAAATAAGTATAAGCAATAAATGGTGGAAATAATTCATGACAGATTTATTTACATTAGTAATAACTAGGAATGATAAATAGGGTATAAAATATTCTAACATCTTGGTAAATCAATAGGGGACCAAAAATATACTAAGGTTTGAATTATTTTATTAAATTTATTTGCTGTGAATTATTTTTTTTAAAAAAATGTCTTTTTTTCCTCCATATCAAAATGGAATATAAAAGAATTATACCTGCTAGAAATTCAGAGCTAAATATTATATATTGCTAATATCCCTCAAAATTGAAAAATTAAAATTTCAAAACTGCAATTTGGATGAGGTGGGTTTTTTTATTCAGAAGATAATACAGTAATCTAAAGTTGCATTCTCAATAATTTTTCATAAAAGTCACAAAATACTGATTTTTTTGATTTGTCTGCCCTTGTCATAAAAGCTGTAGACACTCAGTTACATGAGATTTCAGTTAGTTGTCTACCACTGCAGGTTCACCTAATTTATTTAATAAGAAACAATACATGTACAGGTAACCCTCCTATAACACGGTAGATAGGTTCCTAGAAAATGCTGTGTTGTGAGAAACAGTGTTATATGAGACCTAGAGACAGTTCAAAAAAAGGGGGTTACATTCTGAAAACTTATTAAAAACAATTTTTTTTTTAAATTCCAAATAAACAACTTAATTTTTATTAAAAATATAAATGTATGTATAACGCAAAACAAAAAGAAACAAAAAAATATTATTTTCATTTAATGCAACCTTAATTTAATAAATTCTTCCTCATTACTGATCAGTACAATCCAAAAAGAACGTTTTTTTGATTGAACAATATCACCTTCACTTTCAGAACCTTTTTCTTCATTTAGATTTTTTGCACCTTCTATCCTCTTTAAAAAATGTATAATTTTGGTTTATTTGCTGGTTCTTACAAGGTCATTCTAGATTAACGATATAGAGATAGACAATTTTGCAGCTCTCATTTGAATTTAAGGCTTCTTTCAGCGGAAGGGTCAGCATTCAGGAAAAATGATTCAAGATTTTCAGCTAAGCTTAGGCCTTGTAATTTTATAGTCATAAATGAATAAATTATAATTTATTTATACATTTTCATGTAAAGCCACTATAATTCATTATTCCTTACCGTCATTATTTTAAGGTAATTTAGTTTTTAAATATATTAAACAAAAATCATGTTATCTAGTGCTATAGAAGTACAGTGTTGTACAAAGGTTTTTGCAATTTTTTTTATCATGTTAGAGTGAAACTGTGTTACAGGTTGCAATGTTATACGAGGGTTCCCGCAATTTATCTTATCATGTTAGAGCGAAACAGTGTTGTAAGATGCCGTGCTGTAGGAGGGTTACCTGTATATGTGTATATATATATATATATATATATATATATATATATATATATATATATATATATATATATATATATATATATATAAAAAGTGTGTGTGTGTGTGTATATATATATATCTGTGGCGTTATAGCATATGTTGATATGTCCGAAAAATTCAATTTTATGTTTTCAGTTGATATGTCACACTTAAAATTGCTTCTTTAATGTGACAAAAGCTGATAGTGGAATTATGAAATAATACTAAGTTATTCGTATTGGCAAATGCTGTTATGTATAAAAGAGGTAATACTTAGTCCCCAATTAAATATTTTAGTCCCTAATTGAAAATTTTAATTGAAGACCAGCCATATGCTTGAGGTTGAATATAAGTATTAACTAAAGAATATTTGGATTGAAAAACTTTTATATTTCAATTGAGCGATTTTATATTTCACAACAAAAGTTACTTTTTTAATTTGCAGAAAACATGAAAAAATAACATATCAACATCTTCTATAATGCCACACACACACATATATATATATATTTTTATATATATATATCCAAATTTTATATACTATTGTGGTGCCTTATTGACTAAAAATAAAAAATGAAAAAAAATAAAATAAAATGAACAGCAAAGCATATGCCCTCCCATGATTCTTATACCATGTTGAGTCTTCAGAAGGTAGATAAATTATGTTGAATAATGCATTTTGAGAGGAGATGAGTAAAACAAAAGTAAACAAGTGGTTCTTTAACATAAACAAGCAACAACTGAAAATGTATGCCTTACCTACAATATCCCCACAAAAACAAGGCAACAATAGTAATCACCATGAAGAAATTAATTGAAACAGCAAAAGCTTCTAATCCTAATGCTCGGAGTACTGTTGAATTCATATAACAGACAAAAATGACGAACAAGAGTGTTGCTGGAGTTCGAACTGCATGAGCTATTTGCTTGCCATCATTAAATTTAACAAAACTGCTGTACATTTCATCAATTTCCTGGAAGGAAAAAAATGATTTAAATAAATACGAGACACTCATATATAAAGACGTGGAAACATACATAAAATATCTTTTATAACATAAAATATCTTTTATAACATAAAATAGTAAGAAGAAATTTCACAACTAAAATTATGCACAATACACAAACAAAGTTACTTTTTAAACATGATAAAAAAAATTTCATACAACAAAACTCTATGAATGAATATTGTTTATTAGAATACTTATATAAACATAAATATAAGGGTGTCAAATGATTTTATTAGGATCAGTTTTGTAACTTTTTTAGTTCTATTAAAAAATAACCTGACTTGACTATTAACACCCTCAAAATAATTCATAAATTCTAAACTGAAAAACCAATTTAAAGAATATTTAGCAACAATCACATTTCAGATAATTACTAAAACAATAAAAAATAAATGATATAATTGCATTCCCACTTTGATAAGAACTGAGATGAAAATAAGTAGTATGATTTCAATGAAAATTTTTTATAAGCATTGAAACATTTTATTGGCACTGGTATTTTTTGTGCATTTATATGGATTATTGCTGATACTAGAGTCCTAAAATTAAAATACTTTTAATTGAAAAATTACTAATCGTTTTTAAACAGAAATTAGCACAAAGACGGCAATCAGAATATAGCTACATGGTCAGTCCATTTAAAAAATACACAAATGAAGAAAAAAATGTGTTAAAAATGATGTGGGAATCTAAAGTTGCCTCTTAACCTATTTCAACAGATGTATGCTTATAATGAAAACAAGGAGTTACTAAAATAAAGGCAAAAGCTTTAGGGACTGAGTGTGGGATAACTCATGTTGATCCCTTACAAGTAAGGATTGTACACCATGAAAGCTATATCCTCAATAACCAAACAATATTAAGTATCTTTCATAAAGCAACTATTATCAATTGCTAAATAGGTGAAACCCTTAATGACAATCAAATAATTCTTGATAAAAGAAAGCAAACAATGTCTCCTCCTTCACTGTTCAAAACCAAAATTTAAAAAACACACACCAAACTTCAAAATTAAGCTTTTTAGGTAAACATATTGCAAGGTTTTGCAGTCCAGCAATGCTTCATCATTATACAAGAATTTCATCAGCATTGTTCATCTTATACTTAATTAAGGTAATGATCACAGCTTGAGAGACAAGCATATTTCAAAGAAATTTTTTAATATACAGTAGAATCTCGATTGATCGTTCCCCGAATCGAATAAATTCCATAGAAAACAAGCAAAACCAGACCGCATGGATCGTTCCTCGATCCATTGTTTTCCCGCAATATTCATTCAGAATATCGCAGCTTTATATTAATTTAACGGATTGATTGTTTTTTCATAATAACTGAATCTGAAATATAAATGTCTGGATTGAGCTAGAATGATGCTCTAATTAAACAATGAGCAGAACATTTGTGATGCATACTCTTGTATTTTTGTTCTCTCCTGTTTAGCTTGGTTTTGCGTTATCATGCCACTCCCATTATTTGTTAGTCGTTGGTGTTCTTTAATTATTTAGACCCTGGCGTATCCTATTTTTGGCAACTCATTCCAAATTCTCCAACTATTCAACATTTCTGTTCTTATCAGCAATGGCTCACAGTCAGCCGATCTGAGCGGTTCCTGCTGCCCTTTGGCTTTTCTGTTGGCCTTGGGGTGGAGACGCCCTGGTGTTTGGTCTAGGGTGTGAGAAGTTTCCGATTGCTGCAGTCTACACTGGCCGATGAGGGTTTCACCCGGAAAGCAGAACTTCCTGGTGGTCATATGTCGGACCCCATCCAGTGCAATGGAATGGTTCTAGTTACAAACGATTCATGGCTGCCACTTCTTTATTACACTCACACAATAACCAATAGAGAAAAGAAAGCAATTTGCAACAGAAAAAATACTGTTTACTTGTGGTGAGAAAACCACCAAAAAAAAACAAAAAAAAAACAAACGAAGATTAAAGACTTTTATTTGAAGTAAAATTCCTGTGCATCTACGTGTATTTCTTTTTTATTATTATCTTGGATTTCAGTACAACTTTGTAATTTTATCTTCAATTACATTACAGGCATGTATGCATTTATGTATGTGAGTAAATATATTTTAGGGATATCAAACTTTAAGGTATGTTAATACTTTATTGTATGTTCCCGCATCTATCGTTTTTCTGCATACATTGTTTAGTTCAGTCAGTTCTTTCGAAAACGATAGATCGAGATTCCACTGTACATCCTTCATAACTGTTCAGTAAAAAGAGCCCTTTCCATAAGAAAATGAATGACAACATTGGCAGGTAAAAGAAAATAAAATACACTAGTAAGTTTTGGGTAAACAAATAATAATGAAATAATTTCAAAACATTGTTGAGACATGAATAATACAGATCCTGTAACTTACTAACTATAAGTAAAAAAAGACTTTTGCCTTTATAATTTATTCTTTTACATTAAAAAAAATTAAAATGGTAAAACAGCATTCCCACTCATTTTGGAGTAAAAATTAAGACTTTTTAATGACTTTGTTGTTGTTGTTTCCAATCTCCTTGGTGTAAGAAAGCCTATACCAAGTCCAAAGGATCCAGGTCCTCAAATCCTAAGTCCTTGGCGAAGGGTAGTAAGCAGCTTCACTTTAAGGCGAGGTACAACTAGGACTGAAGATTGACAACCTCAAAGAACATGGGTACCGCAATTTTGAACCGAATCAAGTGATGACACCAGAACACTTGACCCCGCACCTCCAGAGGTAAATTTGAGAACTTGAAGGACATTGTAGCCACGCCCTATTTTACATGCCCCGGCCACCATTAGTGAACACGGCAGTGGATTTGCAGCAACGAGCATTGAACCAGGGACGTGTTTTAAAGGCTAAATCTAATTTTTTATATTTTTTTTACTGCTGGCACACTTAACTTAATTGCTCATTAAAACTAAAACCATTGCCACTTTTCCCTATTTCAGCAATGGATCATGCATACGACCATGCAATCTTGCAAAATTACAAGTCAATAACTGATTACAGTAAAACACTGAGCACTATTTAAAAACAACCAAGTATTACAAAACTACAATGAAAATAGTTACTTGTAAAGAATTAACTGTTCAAAATGCTAAGCAAATAGCTCTTTCATGTGAAAAAATGAAAAATATAACTGAGGTTTTGAATTTTTATTGCTATCTACTGGAGAGCCAGTGGAAACTTTGTTAAAAAAACTTCATATTAAAAATCTCTACATTAATGAAACAACACATACCTTGACTAACTTCTCTTTAAATGAATGTTCAAAATCTTCACTTCCCATTTTTTTAGTGTCAGCAAATTTCTGTAAGGCATGATGGCGAATTTCAAAATGAAGTTTATCTAATGTGTCATGGTTAACATACGGACGATCTCCTCCACATATCTAATGAAAAGTAATTCAATAAAAATGTGTTACAAAATATAAGATATGGAAGCATGTAAACTGTAAAATAAGAAAGCAAAAATTCTGAGAATATTGCAAAACTCAGCAAACATGTTAAGTGATCAACATCATAAAAATTACAATAAACAGAAACAGAGCTTGCACTTCACTTGCGTTTGCCACATATCGTAAAATCTCAAGTATAATAGGCACATTTTTTTCACATTTTAGTCTGCAAAAATGAGGGTGCGTATTATACTTGCTTACAAAAAAAAACGTAGTTTTAAACATTGGAACATACAGCAGCTGTAAGACATTGTTGCAACACAGGTGTGTGTACATCTGTACTCCGTGATTCATCCACCCCTTTACTAAGTAGGCATTCCTTTTAAACAAACGGAACTCACAGTTCGTATCGCACACGCATTTGTTTAGTAACAGGTCCCTTGAAACAGTGAATTCCCAGTTGTTACAAGTGCAAAAAATTATCAATTGTTAAACGTGAGATGGCAGTAAGAACGACATATTATGGGAGGATGGGCAGTTGTCATCAAATGAGGATGATGATGGTAATATATATTACGACAGCACCAATACTTATGACATGGACGCAACAACAATAAATGAGCAGTATTATAGTGAAAGTGATTAAGACTAATAATTTTACAGTATTGTTTGTTTAGAATAAAAAATTAAGTTTTTTTCTACTGAATTTAATGTGTTAGTTTCTTTTAATTACAAATTTTATTTCTGCTAATAAATATTTGTGCAATTTTTTTTAAAAATATTGAAAAGTTATGGGTGCGTATTACAGTCTAATTTTAATATTTTCCAAAAATTTTGTGCAAAATCAAGCATGCGTATTATACTCTGTTGAATATTATAGTTGTGATTTTACAGCATATTGGCCCTATTTGAAAAATTTGACTATTAATGTCCATACATGAAAGTAAAACTTTAAAAATCAACACCAATAGTTTCTAGAATCCATTGTCATAGACCTAACTGTTCTGTTAAAAGTTGCATTTCATTCAAATATTTTTATTTTTAAAAAATCTGTTAGGTTATCAACAATCTTTTTTCTATTTTAATTCATTTCAAATTTTATACTTGTTTCAATTTTAAATTGTTAAATTATTTTATAAAGACTTTCTATTACTTTTCATAAATAAATTTTCAAGAATTTTTTCACATAAATTTTATTCATTTTCTTCCAATTTAACATAAAAAATTAATTTTATATGCAAATAAAAATAATTTAGCACTGTAATCCCCTTTCTGCACATTACAGTTTATAAAAAGAATTTATTTAGATGCAACAGGCACTTGGCTCTTACGATATTGGTCCATCAACACTGTAAAGTCTTGTTGACTATTTTTATTAAGGTAGCACCATTCAGGTGAGCCGACATTGCTCCCTATGAGGGGATAACACAGGAACGTCCGAGCCTTACTTTAGATTTGAATCAAAGCTTCTGTGTGAAAGCTCAGGATGCTAACCAATATACCATATGGGCCATACAAAAAAATAGGCAGATTTTGAAACAAACTTAATATTGATATACAAATCTTTAAAAATGACACCCATGTTTTGGAAATGACGCTTTTTAAGTATTGGTAAGTCATTTCAAAAAACTAGATTTTCAGGTCATGAGCAAGCTCATTAAAAAAGAATTAAAGTTAATTCAACTAAACTTTAAAGTATTTTCTAAAAAATTCTTTTACTTTTTTGAGGCTTGTGAAATACTGAGAAAAGTAATTCATATTTCCCAAACTTTAAAAAGTAAAATACTTATTCAGAAAATAGTTTGTTACTTTTACATTTGAGCAAATAAATACTGTAATCTTACGTGGCCTATACCAGGGGTCGGCAACGTGGTGCCCGCGAAACAACTTTAAAGTGCCCACCGTTCAAATTTCGAAAATTTTTAGATATCTGAAAAACAAATGTCTGAAGTTTTAATTAATAATTTTAGTAAAAAAAATTTAAATCGTATAACTGTAAAAAAGGCTGAGTAGCCTGATCTCTCGACAGTGCCACTCTCACCTTGCTTCAATGATAAGTACGATAAATACCTTAAAAGATAAATTGCTCTAGAAATCTCAAATGGAGAAAGATAACACATTTCCCAAATTTAAAAATGGTGATAGAAAATTATTGCTATGGAAATGCTACCACCTATAATTTGCTGAACATTTTGATTCCTTGTTGGAAGAATTTAATACCAGATTTGAAGGCATTCTTGACGTTTTTCATTAATACTTCCTCTCATACAGAGGAAGATGTGACTCATAAAATCGCAACATATTTTGATATTTTCAATAAGGAGGACTTAGAATTAGAAATTATAAATATAAGAAATAACATGGAATTAAAATAACATCATGAAGAAAAATTCTGGAATGTAGTTAGTGGAAATAGCTTCCCATTGTTGAGAAAATGTGCTCAGAAATTGAACCCTTTGCACGTTTACATATGCTTGTGTATCTTTGTTTTCCAATATGAAATATTTAAAATCAAATTACCCATCAAGCCCAAGCCTCACTGACACTCATTTGGACCAATGCCTCAGAACTGGGAATTCAACTTATGAGCCACATTACGAGTCGGCCGCAGATTTATAATGCAAAATATCACATTAATTATCAATTTAAAGATTATTTTGTTTAAATTAAAATTTTAATTTATGTATTAAAAATTTATGTCGCATTAATATTTTAATGTGTAAATATTAACCCTTCCCCCCCCCCTTCTTCAACAAGTGGTGCCCGCCGAACTCCCGTATTTCTGAAATATGCCCTCCTAGTAAAAAAGGTTGCCGACCCCTGGCCTATACCAATAATGAAGGTTTTTATAAATGTACGATAGACAAGTTAAAAAATTTACATAAGGTGTGCGTCCTTAACTAAAAATTTTAATATTTTTATCCTTTCAAAGCAATCCAAGAAATTTATCAAAAGAATGTTACTCATAAATTAGTTCCAGAGGCAGTTTTTTCTATTTTTTTTTAAATCATAGAAGTGAACCAAAATACAGTAAAACCTCGTTTATCCAGACTAACTGGGACCATATGCAAACCAGTTAATATGGGTAGTAAGCAAAACAAAATCCTTAACTAAGCAGACTTAATGTTTGTTACAATAAAACCATGTTTTATAACAAAATTATATAGTATTGTTTACAAGACATTAAAAAACACAAAAATAATTTTTTACATCATTTCTTAACGCATTTTTATTATTGGTAAGTCTAGTAAAGCTTTCTTAAACTCAACAAAAAGTATTTTATTACCATAATTTATTGAACAATCTATGCAGGAACTATACACTGAATCAAACTAAAAAGTGAATATTTGGCATACTTGTAGTTACGTTCTTGCTATCATAGTTAAAAATCATTATCTAATGTTAACATTAAATAAAAATGTCTACAAATCTGATCCGGATTATACAAAGATCCGGATAGAGGTTTTACTGTATAACCAAATGTTGAGATACCAAAACCAACAACATTCTCATTACTTAATGTAAAGCAGTGGTTCCCAACTCGTAGAAGTCTGTTGACCACTAAGCCAGAAATTGAACCATGTGCGGACTCCCCCCCTCTCCGCCTTGAGGGGGAACCTTCTGGGGGGTATGGGGGCATAGAATATCCCCCAGGCAAAAGGTATACAGGGTTAATGTACTCACATTATAACATACCATATTCTAATAATCAAATAATTATGTTAGACTTTTAAGATATTTTAATTCAACTCCTGATAGTCATCGGATATATTTGACCCATCTAGTTCAGCCAACATTGCTTTCAAAATCCCCATTTATCTGGCAACTCTTTTATATGTGGTGCCCGACCACTCTTGAGGCTCTCACGGACCACCTTTGGTCCGCAGACCACTGGTTGGGAACCACTGATGTAAGGGAAACAGTTTATAGCTCAAAGTTGAGATTTCTATAATTTATTAAGAACATTTAATATGACAATGTTCTTGAGTTGAGAAATACCAATAAAGCATTTACTATTTGATATTTGACGGTGCTATAAAACTGAAAGGAGAAAATGGCAACACTGAATAGGGGAACTTATTTCAAGCAATTTATACCTTTTCCATTTCAGCATTGTAGAATTCTTTTGAGTTTGCAACAGCAGACAAATTATTTGCTTCAGCAGTGGCCTAGAACAAAAAGGCATGAAGTTATATTAAACTACAGCCAGTAAACAATTTTATGCATACAATTAACATATCAGACAGAGAAATCCCACTTACAAGTAACATTGATTTCGGCTCAGGAAGTTCACCTCCTTTGAAAATTTCTACATATGCCTAAAAAAGTATAAACTCACACTGTGACACAATTTGAAATACACATGAAAATAAATAAAACATAATATATAAACCAATAAAATTTTAATTAAAACCTATAAAGACATCTTACTTTAAAATAGTTGATAAGATCTTTAGCTGTGACATAGCGTCCACCAATATGTTTAGGAAGCAAATTCGAGGGAGCCAAGAGCAACTTGACCAGATCCTGAAGTGCATCTTTAAACTCAGAACGAATAGCTAAAGATAAAACAGAAATACAAATTTAATTTTTCATTACACTAGTTACATAAAACTGATTTCTTTCATACACAACTAGCTGAACACCCGTACTTCACTACGGAGTACATTTTAGGATAATTACAATGAAAAAATAATGAAATTTCTTTAAGATAAAGCTCTAAATAAGCAGGCTCCATCTCCTACAATAGGAACAACAGTTTGATGAAAATTTTCCCCATCAATAACTAATTTTTTCTCAACCATTTTTTACCCAAAGTAATGGTAAATAAAAGGTAAATGTATGCAAAAAATATATATATTTATAAAAAAAAATCTTAACGTATATTTTTATAGACGAAATGTAGAAACCATTTGACCGTTGTATTTAATATTCAAATTAAATAAAACTGTCAAAGTATGCAATTAATGTAAAAAAACCCAACAAACTATATTTATAAAAAACAGTAATTTCAGGTAGTCTCTTCTAACGAAACTACCGTGGGTTATTAACGTAGAATTACTTATTGCTTTTTTTTGTTGTTATTTGTTCTTATCTGTTTAACTGTTTTCTGCTTGCCCAAGCAATACCTACTGGGCTTGGCATGTTGCCAAAATTAAATTCTAAAAATTAATCTTTAAAAAATTCACCAAAAGCCTGATAAGGGAGGTAAAGATTAGATTAAAAGATTTCATTTTAAAGGAATCTTTATGATCTTTCTTGTGATATAAATTTTATAACCGCCAGACTATTATTTTAAATGCAAACTTAAAAAAAGTTACAAAGAATTGTCATGCAAAATTTCAGCCCTTTAGGTCCAGTGGCCTGGTCTGTGTGTTATCTGTCAATCAATTACAAAACTGTTTTATATATATAGATAATTGTCATCAATTTAAACTTTGTTTGACATTACTATCACAGACAATACTAGATTCACTGCTCTTCTACAGTACAAAATATTTTATTAATTGATACTAAAATTGTTAATTTATACTGAAAAACTCATTTTCACAATAATGATAGCCTTTTACAAATAAAAGGTTAATTACCAGAAAGGCGACCATCAAAACTTGGACTTGTTGCAACATCTAATCCAGGGTGAGGCAACAGAAAGCAATCTACCTCCGAAAAACAAGATCGAATATGCTTACGAAGATGCTGCAGCTGAGGATGTTGCTTATCAGATATCTAATAAGCAGAAAAAATATAAATTTTTATTGTTTTAAAAACAATTTACCCTAATATGCATTTTATTAATGAAAATTCAAAATCTGGTAAATTTATGAAAACATTAAAGGTAGAAATGTATTGAAGTATGTATGAATGTATTAAGAATGTTAAATGAGGGAGCTGGCAATCTGATAATAAAAAAATAATGACAATAATATAGTCTTTCCTCATAAATCACAAGAATTGTTTCAAAATATGGACCTGGTTAATGAGATGGAATAAGAATATCAGAGTTTAAAATGTTCTGTGTCACCATTCAGCAAACTTAAACCGAGAAAACATTTTAATCATTCTTATAATTTTAAAGTAAAACCACGATTAATCCCTTCACTGGTAATTTTTTTACTAGAAATGGTACCTAAAAAGGCATATTTTTTGTTGCATATAATTAAACACCATGCTTAATAGAATAAGAAAGTGAAAGAATTTTTTTTTTTATTAAATTTCAATTTTAATGCTTTTACACTATTTTTTATTTTAAAATATTGGACACAAAACCCCTTAAATGTTTGCTTTTTGCAAGAATGTTTTAACAGATCTTAGGAAAAAATTTCTTTCATACTTACTATAAAATTTGAAGTTTACATTTTTGTGTGTGCATGTGCGTGTGTGTGTGTGTAGTAGGTATAATTTGAAGCAATGTATAATACAAAGTCCTACATCACAATCACGGCAAAAATAATGATCTGAAGAATAATCCAGATAATTAGAAGAGAGTTCTGAATCTGAATCAGAATTCAGTCCATCATCTAACAAGAAAGTATTTTCGTCATTTATTTCATACATAATTTTTTTTTAAATGTAGCGGTTTGAATTCACAAGAGTTGCAAGCAGTAGAACAAAAATTTCTGCGCTTCCATTTAACAAAGAAAAACTGGATGAAAAGAATTTAAATGACATAGACAAGCTATGACATCTGTTAAAAATATTTGTACTAGACTTTGTATTAGTATTAGTCTTTACAAACTAAAAATACAATCAAACCAAAATAGGAAAGGAGATAATATCAATGCCCGTATGCTGTACGGGCAAACTGGTTGGGGCCAGGTGTGAGTAACCCATACGCTGTACGGGCAAACCAGTTAAGGGGTTAAAAATACTTCTACACATAAAATACAAAGCACCACACTCAATTTAACTACTGTCCTTGAAATGCACAGCCAAGGTCTCAGTATTATTTTGGCCAGACAGTAGATGGAAATTTAAAATATATTTACTCAAATGTAACACTTTTTAAATTAAACTACCAAAGTAAAAATCAGGATACACATCAGAACTGCGAATGGGGACAGCAATTTTTCTTTTTTTATATGTTGATTACCATCTCAAGACTGATAAAATGTTTTTAGATTTTTTTTCTTTCTTCTAAGTATGAAATTGACTAAGATCAGAGGATATGTTTATCCTCAACATCATGGAACACTTTAAATTCAAATAAATGCTATTTTCATATTGAAAATTCAAAGTTTCGCTGTCGAACATTTGTATGAGAATATATGACAAGAACTTAAACACTAACAAAATAAATTTTAAGCATAAAATTATAGTTATCTTACTAAAATTCACAGCAAAAATCTCAAATTAAAATGTACAAATAATGATCATGAAGAGTGACAAATATGAACTTCATAATACACAGTTTTCAAATGTTATACGTATTCATAAATTACCTCCAATCTCCTTTCCAAGATTTTGCTTCCCCCATCACTGCCATAAGTAGCTTCATACGGAAAACTCCAGTCTCTTACCAGAAACAGCAGTTTCTACAATCAACAAATGAAAAAAAATGTCAGACAAGTGATGTACTTATTAGAAGTACTTAATATTGGTGCTTCCCCAAGAAATTTTCAGAAGGATGTAGCATCCTGCTCTTTTAAGGTTTAAAAAAATTTTAGCCTACTCCATTTTCAGACAGATTTTATTTTAACTGAGAATTTCGATGCTCACACTATTTTCAGTTATAGTAATAAATTTAAACATCTAGGCAATAATAACGAAAAAATATCATCTATATAAAAAAAAGAAAAACTTTGTCGGTCAGTCGGTGAACAATTCCGGGTAGACTGTTTCCAGTATGGTTTCTGTTATGAAATTCGGCAATGTTTGATAATGTCGAAATCATTTTTTCCCCCCTTCATGGAAGTACATAAATTTTACATATTTAGAAAGAGCTTTAAAAGCTGATAATTTTTTCTGCTTACACTTATTCTGTTACTTTAATAAGTTTTAGAGATATTTCAATTCTAAATGCATACTCCACCGATCAAAACATAACCACCATGTTTCACAATGTAAACACAGCATGATTCTCACTAAAAAATTAATCACTGAGAAGAAATGTTTCATCGTGTGTCTAATTTTTATTTATTTTTCTATTTTTCATACTTTTAATTCAAACTTTTTAATCATAAATAGATCATTTGAAGATGTGCTGATTTTTTGGGGATTTTTTGGCAATTAAAAGTGAAAAAACATTTAAATTCAAGTGAACTGTGATTTGATAGCTGGGCGAAGCCTGGCTAATCTACAATAAATGAGTATCCAGTCCATTTTCTGTTCTGATGAAAAGGTTAAATATAGTGTTTACTCTGAACTTCACTGAGGGCAGGATTTTACCTTACAGGGCACCAAAAAGTTTTTGGCTTAAAGAAGGGTATAGTCACCTCATAAGAGGCCAAAAAATTGAATCCTCTAGCTAAGGATAGGCCCCATAACTAGAATGTTTAATAATTTTTATCTTATCAGGGTTTGTATTTCCCTCCATTTTTAAAATGTCCTGGCCACTCTATAAAATAGGCAATATTAATTACATAATAAATTTTGTTTTTATAGCTTGACAATTGCACTTTCTTTTATAGAAAAACATTCACATTTAGTATGAGAGAAAAAGAAAAAAGTATGAAATTTCTCCTGATATAAATTCTCTAAGTTGCTTTTTTTTTTTTGAGGGGGAGGAGGTCAAGTCCATGAATTTAAAATTTATATACTTTTAAGAATAATTTTTAAATACAAAATTCCCTGGATATGTAACTTTTAATTAAAACAACCACGAAAAAGTATTATGCTAGTATACTTTAATTAGAATAACCATTGTAACAATAAGAATGGATAGAGGCCTGCAAAGTCAATGAAAAATCACTATTTTCTCTGGCCGGCTTGTCAAAACCTTGGCAGTTAGAAGGACTGATGCAATTTTGCCAACAAAACTGTCACAATATGCACAGCTTCACGTATATAAAAAAATATACAAAAAAGCCACAATACCTGCATTTTTAGTGGCAGGACCAGTAGATCCATAAGTATAAATGGGACGAATAGTTGCAGATACTAATGATTTTAGTTCTGAATCTGAGTAGAGTTTATTGCAAGAAGTATAAGATCAAAATTTATTGTGGCAACATTCAACAACTCGGTAATTTGTGACTATCAAAGGCAGTTTACCCACAACAGACATGTCCAGTTGAGAACTATTGTCTGAAATC
Organism: Dolomedes plantarius; assembly: GCA_907164885.2. NCBI lineage: Eukaryota > Metazoa > Arthropoda > Arachnida > Araneae > Dolomedidae > Dolomedes > Dolomedes plantarius. The sequence continues at coordinate 86,900,576 of OU015502.1, read as the reverse complement.
TTAGTAAAAGCGGTATGTTGTGTTTCCAGTCTACACTTTCCTGGTCTATATGAGATCTAGAAGTGATCACTTTTTGTGAAGCACCCAAACCAATACCAGAAAGCCTCTTTGGTAGACTCATTCTCTTGTTAAATTAATTTTTTAAATCTATTTTTTAAATTTTCATTTCCTTCAGCTTATTTTTCTTAAACCAGTAAATTCGACAAAGGAAAATCCCATGAAGTAGTAGCAATTATTTTTCTTTCAATGTTGATAGAGATAAATCAAAGCTTTTTTTATTTAAAAAAAAAAAAGTAGCCAATGAGTTTCACTTAGGCCATACCTCACCAAAATAACATGAACCAACAACAGCAATGTTACATAGGGTGTTTATTGGACTACAGACAATTAAAATCATGATGTCAGACATAAAATTTTAAACATGAATTAATATGGTAATCAAACACAGTACTGCAGGGATATGCATAATACACACCAATTTTTTTTTTAATTTTAAGTACAATTTGCGATTTGAAGTAAAAATTTTATATGTTACCCAATTGATACTGATGCATTTGGTCAAATGTCCAAAGGATAAGTGCAAGCAGCATTAGAGAAAAAAAATTCTGAGTTACAGCTTTCATTTTCATACTACTGAACTTTTTTTGTGAATGTTATGAAAATTTAGCTAGGTTAAGAAACAGTTATTTCTTATAATCTTTACAATAGGACTGTTTGACCAAATTTTTAAAAATATCCAATAAAAAATATAAGTAACATGAAAAGTAACATGAAACTCTGAAAAGTAACATGAAATTTCTTTCATAGAATATTATATAAATCATCTACTTTTATTATGTTTAACCATTTTTTTAATTACAACTCTTTGTAAGATTTAAAACTTAGATTTCACAGTTAGAAAATCATTAAAACTTTTGACTATCAGCAGTTGATGGCCCCAAAGAAAAGTAATACAGTTTATACATTTTAACAGCAACTCATAACAACCAGGTACTCTAAAGAGATAAAATACTTCAAAGGATAGAAATGTACTCTCCTAAAAGAGCTGTTTGCAAACAATAATGTAATAAACTTTTATAAAGTCATACATAACCAAGAAATTTTAATTTCATGTGCATTATTTAATGCAAAGTTTAACGGATTTCTACCTGAAATAATTTACTTTTAAACTTTCAGGGCCAGATGAAAAGCAGATGGTAAATTTTAAGCAATTCTGAATTTGACATACTTCATATTTTATGCAAATTACTTTAAAAAGTCACTTTTTCCTTCATTTATTCCTCTAGAAGTGCCCATATTGACAACAAAAGAAACTAAACAATTCTTTGAGATGTTTTATAAATTAGTTTTCAGCTTCTGTTGATTTTTTTTTCCATATGATAAATATAAGAAACATACAACTGGATTATTAAATACCTGATGAAAAACAGCATTATACGTATTATAAGAAAGCAAACTTACTTCCTATTAAAAAAATAGAAAAAAAAATTACCTGAAATGGCTTGGCATCACTTTCTTTCAGAGCTAATCTACCATACTCTGTAAAGAGCTGAAAGAAAACAAATTACCTCAGCATACCAAATAATAAAAACCTTATTGCGAAACAATAATTTTATACAGTATAGCTTCAAAAATGAATGACTAAATTCATTCTAAAACAAATATATACATACAATAAGTGTAATTATTCTTACCAAAAGAGATATAAACAAGAATTGTTCAAACATAGCTCAAAGCAGTACATGTTTCTGATGGTGATCAAACTTTAGGGGGTAACATCACTAAAATTAAAAACTCCATTTATTTAATCTAACAGGATGATTTTGTTCCCAATGTCTTTAATTGAATGAAGAGCTACTATTATTCAAACCATACAGAGAGAACTTAAAACAAACAACAAAAACATATGCAGAAAAATAAACTTTCTTACTTTTGATAATTACCTATTTAGAAGCATTTTATACTTCAAGGATTTTATTTTAATTTATACAAGAGATAATTAAAGATGTGTCAGATGCCCTGATGCACGAACGCTTACCAAAAAACACCCTGACGCATCTGCCAGTGTCAGTGTACAGAGTTGTTTATAAAATATGCCTTGTGATGTTTTCATCGCAAATAGAAAGTGCAAATAGAAAGTGCACACTGTGATATATGAATTCTGAGAGAAATGTTAAGAGTCAGTTTGATATACTGGGCCTTAGAGAGAAAAATTTATTAAAGTGTCTATTAAAACTAAGAATTTTAACCCACTAAATAATATTGTTGTTACCAATCCTATCTGATCTAGCCGATAGGCTAGACCAGATGAGACTGAAAATAATCCAAGGAGGGGACTTTGCATCAAATCCTCCTTTTCAAGCCCCAAGAAAGAAAGAAGATGGTCAGGGATGGAATCATTGATGTTGCATTTTCCACAAATGGGGAAGATCTTATTGCCTTGATCAAATTTAGGCACTTCAGGTGACCACTTAGGAGTTTTGACAAAGCAGTCTGCTGAGCACAATTGCCCACAAAAGCTATAGCTTCTCCCAGCTCTCTGCCACAATACCAGTCATGTGCTGGAGGAGTTTGCCATGAAAGGGCAAGGGCAGATTTAACTCTTGAGCGGGGCCCACCCCACGCTTTTGAGATAATAACTTGAGAGCTTTGAGCTTAGTCACTAGTGGCAATTTGAGTTGTATTAGGGGGAGTTTTCCTCTGCTTTGGTTGAGTTTGCACTGTTTAATCTACTAAATTTTACCTCCGGCACCTCCACGTGGTGGGCCCTGGGAGTCTGCCGAAAGGTAGACTGCTAACGCCGGAGGAGCGTGGGGCAGCTGTGTGTGAATTGAGCCGCCATAATTATGGAGACTGAAGGAGATAATTGGGAAGAAATGAGAGTCTTGACTGAGGATCTGGTAAGGTTGAAATACCAGCGTATAAATAATGTTGTGAGTACATCTAAGATATCAGCAGATCAGAAACGGCAAATAAATGAAGATATAGCGGAGCTTATTAATTCAATAACTGAACAGCAAAAAATTATTCAATATTTGAAAGGGCAAATTAGTGTTCTCGAGGATCAGAGGGTAAAGACCTTTGCTGATGTGGTAAAAGTAAAACCCTTAGAGAGGAAGAAATTGGACAAGAAATCTAAGAAAGTCGAGAAATATGAGGTGGAAATTACTCCCATTAAGAAAAAGAATTCAGACGATACTAAAAGGGAAATTAAAATGTTGATTAAACCCGATGAACTGGGTATTGGCATAAAGACCTGCAGAAGGGCGGGAAAAGGAGGAATTATAGTTGGAGTGGACACGGAAAGGGATCTGGAAACTTTTCTAACTGGGTTTCATGGTAAAAAGGAATTAAGTACAGAATATGAGGCTAAAATACCGAAACTGAGAGATCCGAACATTGTTATTTACGGGGTTGAAAATGAGTATAAAAATGATGAGTTTATTGAATTGCTAAAAAAGCAAAATGAAGAGGTGAGAGAGATGGATATAGACGTGGTAAAGTGCTTTAAGACTAAAAGAGGAAATAACTGGATACTACGGTTAAAAGGAAAGGATTATAAGGAAATAGAGAGATTAAGAAGAATTAAGATCGGTTGGATGCAACATGCCTGGAAGAACTATGTGAAGCCTGCAATATGCTATAAATGTTGGGGTATAGGACATGTAGCTAAATATTGTAAAAATGAAAGAAAGTGTAAAATTTGTGCAGAAAAAGAACATGGGGAGGATCCCTGTAAGAGAGGAACAACCTGTGGGAACTGTGAGAGACGACAGAGGAGAACGGGACAAAGCACTGAAATGGGGCATTTGCCGACATCGGTCGGCTGTTGCAGCTATCAAGCCGCGGTTGACAGACTTATTGACACCACGGATTATGGACATACTAGGACGAGAGCCGTTGCTAGGACAGACGACGCCGAGACTACTGAGGACGGATTTCTGGATCTGCTGCAGAGACTTAGAAAGAGATAAGAGTTGTATTTGTTTTTCTGTTTAACTTTTTCGTTGTTGGTGCGTGTAGTGGATACACGGCTTTTCACACGAGGTGTGTGATTTTGTATTTGATAGTTACCTGTTGGTTGTTTGGTTCAGCAATATTTTCTGTACAGTTAAGTTTTTTGCACTTGTGGTGCATTTGTATGCTTGTTACAATAAAGTTCAATGAGCGATGTAGAGTGCAGCTGGTGGCTGCGTGGTAAAGGGAATAGCTTTGTATTAATTGAACTAAAAGTAATGGACACAGACGACTAAATTAGGATTGGCTCTGTTGATGCTCTGGCTTGTGGGGGCTGGGAGCGTGCGGTGACGCTAGCTGAACTGGACACTTAGGTGCGGATAGGTATTGACTCGCCCTGCGGCAGTTCCTGAGGTACGGCGGGGCTGCTGTGGCACGACCGGTCATCAGTTACCCATTGGCTGAAACTCCTTTTAGGGAGTGGGGGGCCGTAGGCGTTTAGAATTTAACTCTTGAGCAGATCTTCAAAAAAGTTAAAGTGTTAGAGGTCAAATCCATTATAGTTCCCTCCTTAGCCAGGGTATCAGTCACTTCATTGCCGCTGAGACCAATATGCGATGGGATCCACTGCAAATGGATATCATGGTATTTTGAGAATACTTGCAGTAAAGTCAGAACAGAGATTGAAAATCCATCACCAATATGAGACCAGTTCTGAAGGTGTTGGATAGAACTGCGGCTATCTGTCAAAATCCAGATATCTTTATAGGCTGTGCAGGAAGCTGTAGCCTTGAGACCCTCTTGCAATTAGACAAAATATTAATGAGTAAGATAACTGCTAAATTAAGAGGGAGAAAAAAGCCTATTATCCTGAAACTGTGAGAAAGAAAGAGATGAGCAATTTAGGACTACCATAATTGCCCACCTACAGGTGGGAAATATTTCGAAAGTTAAAAAAAATTAAGAATGACTTGATGTGGATAATAGGGCATTGCCTACTATCCATAGCTCTTTTTTTTTCAGAGACAGCTGCGTCAAGTTTGAAGTTCTGAACATGAGCTACTAAAATATTTTTCTTTATTGATAACAGATGCTGTAAAAAGTATGAGAAAATCTGTATTCAGTCCCTAGATGCAGACCACATGAAATTTTTCCCATAGTGGATAAGAACAGTTACAAGTATTTTAACTTTAATCACCTAAAAATCAAGCCATAATTTATCTGTTAAACAAAAGAGAAACTTTCTAACTAAAACATTAATCATTAAAATATTTCATTTATGAATAACTGCAATTAAGTGATAAAGCTGAATTGTAAACTTTAAAAATCGCATAATTTTTTTATTTCTCTCAAATCTACTATGGTATGGGGTTCCATTACGGACCTCTCAATAAATTGTCTTGCCAGATGGAGCAATAACACCCCTCGCCAGGTGAACCAGGCAATTTCTATGACCCGATGCCATCTAGTCTACGAAATGACGTTAAAAGAGAAAGAAGTCACGCCCAGGCAACACCCTTGGTGGACGTTAACTAATGGTAGTCCCAGTCAGCTGCTCAAAGAGCTGCCATCGTGTCACCACTGACGAAACTAATCAGGGAAGAGAACCCTGACAGCCTCCGGTTGGTCGGACGACCACTGTGACAAGTCCCATCACGTGGTTGGGAGCATGGATTTTCAAGAGAGAAAAGAGGAAAAAAAGAGATTTTAGACTTGGGTCAAATCTCATCCAGAGAAGTCCATTTCTCAGAGGTCCCGGAGCAGCCAATCACTACACTCCATCCCGGAGGTATTTTATCTTCAAAGCAGAATGATCTAGAGGGTTCGTGCCGACCCTTCTAAGTCCTCGGACTGATAATTTATAGGAACCAGGAGAGTTCCTGTAGTAAGAGATTATCTTGCATCTTTTGAGACCAGCACAGTCTATTATATTTGCATACCATGAAAGCACTATTCCAACTTTGGAAAGTTTGATGAATTGTGTTTTGTTGCAGTTTTAGGTAAATTGCAGGCTATGGTGAAGGCCAGTTACCATTATGTCTAGAGGCTGTTAAACGACCTTTGAAAATAGTTGTAAAACTCATCTAATCAAGACTTTAAATAAATGTATTATTAATTCAGTAGATTGGACTCTGTATTCTCCTATTATTCGCTACCCTGAGTCCAACATATTACATATGGCTAAGAGAATTTTGTGATGAAAGAATCTAACAACTTTAAAACTAAAATTCTGATAACATATGATATTCAACACTCAAATTTCAAGCTACATACATTTTTTTTCTTGTTAGTAGAATTAAGAAATATATCCAGATGAAAGAAGTAAATGACTGTGTACTATTTTTTATTAACATAAAAAGAAACAGGAGGTCAGAACAATTACAGAACAAATAATTTTTGTCTATTATTTGAAGTTGTTAAGATATTAAAATTACCTACCCAAAAACAAACAAAAAAAGGTACATAAAACCAGTTAATAAATTCATTCAGCAAAAACCAAAATTACCTCTAGGTGCTGCAGATCATCTTCTTGGATATTTTGTGATATATTGTACACCTTGGGGGAGAAAAAGGAAGAACTTAATATCTTTGACAAATAAACTTGCTCAGAAACATTGCTAATAGGTGGTATATTAAAATGTGCACATATAAATTAAAATTTTTTTAAAGCAATTTTCAATTTCACAAAACAGGGTGAAATTTTTCCACTTTTTATGATAACAATAAAATATCATTACAACAACAATTAAGTATTGTTTTATTCACAATACTTAGATCATGTGTTTCATTTTTATAATTTATGTATTCTTTAGCATGACTCACCTGAAAGTTAATCTAATATATAAAAATGAATGTTTGTATCTCTGTAATTGTATAGAAATCCACAGTTTAGGAGCAACGATCGTGAAATTTTAAATACAGGCGTCTTTAAAAACAGCCGAGGGTCTGAAGAACTTCAAAAATCGAAATTAATTACCGTTGATTTTTAATTAATAAAAAACCACAATTTTGAAACTAAATGTAAGCTGTTACACTTTGTGACATCATCCCTCTGAATATGGCGTCCACGTTAGGGTTAGCTGACAGCGAGCGAAAAGATAAAAATAAATAAAATCAAAAAGTTTCAAGCTATATATTAAACCAGAATAATAAATGAAAATAATAATCTTTCAAGTCAGATTTTATACTTTAAGACATTTCGATTAACGATCGTCGTTTATTTTCGTCGTGTTATTTTGTAAACAAACGTTCTCTGTTGCCATTTTCATTTCAGACATTTCTTATTGAAACGATGTAATGCGTAGTAAATGCGTTAAATATTTCTTATCTAAAATTTATATTTTAAAACATTTCAGTAAAATTAACATCGTCTTCAGATTATAAACAGACGTTATTTGTTGCTATTTTCATTTTAGAAATTTCTTATTAAAATGATGGAATTCTCCGATATATTTCCATAGTGGAGATTTAGACACATTACAGAATTTAAAAAAAAAAAAACCTTTTGTGTAATTTATATATTTGTGTGTGTTTATTTCAAGTGACTCTAAAGTGGGCGTGGCATTTTTTCCACTAGCGTGAAAAATCAGAATAATATTGAATTATTTAATTTTTTTTTTTTTGCTCATCAGACGACAGTAGCAGCGAGTGGCAGTAGTTACACAAGTTTGAATTTGAAACATTGTTTTGTTGTTTCCTAAAAGAAGCAATAATCCGTTACTGTATTTTATATTGTTCTTAATTTTATAATTCACAATGTACTTTTAAAAGCATAAAAATTAGTATAATTAGTATAATTAGTATAAAAATTAGTATATATCTTAACTAAAAAGAATCAGTCTAAACTTAAGCACAGTTTTGCGATTTATTTACGGTTAACTATGTTTGTGTTTAGCTATTCCATTTGTTTGTTTTAAAAAATGATTTTTTAAAGGTTTTTTTTGGTGCTTTATGGTAAAATAGCACTTAAAAATTAAAAAAAAGAAACAAAACCTTAACTGTAAATAGCATACTTTTTCTATAAATTGGTCAATTTGAAGTAATTTTTATTGAAATTTAGCTAAAATGCCTATAACTGCATAAAAATCTTAATGCTACTATTTTAATTTCCCAAGCACAATTCTAAAAATGTTATAAAATACGCAGCCCTACTTTCCGATTTAGTACAAGAATTTAAAATTGATTTCAGGACTTCGAGGAAAATAAACAATTTTTGTTTTTGCATGTTTTCTATTCTATTTACAGTCGATATAGATATAATGCTAGCAAATTGTCAAATGGAATGCATAGAGTTGCAATCTGACATTTAACTTAAAGAGAAATTCAATCGAGTCTCTTTGTTGTACTCATAAATCATACCTGCCCAGATATAAATATCCTTCACTGCATAGTCAAGCGTTATTCTGGTCATCAACGTTTGGAAGCACGTACATCTGAGAACAACTATTTTCAAGAGTTTCAACTATTTTGAAGCACACTAAGAGTCAAATTCGAACCAAAATTTATTCGTTGTTTTTTAGTATTGATGTGTATGACATTTCCCATCCCTTTTTTATACTATGTTTAATTTTTCATGCAGAGTTCACAAGGCAAAAGGCAATTTGACAATTTTACTTTTCAGCTTTTAGTGATGAAAGGCTGAATCTATCTAAATTCTGAGATGTGTATAACATTTCACATGTTTTTTTCCTATGCTATTTATACTGTGTTTAGTTTTTAAGTTGACTTTGGTTAACAAACATTCATATTGAACCCCGAATCAAGAAACGAGAAACATAGTTTATGAAGGTACTTCAGATGATATTTGGATCAGTTTAATTGAACAGAGATTTATATGGAGTTTAATAAGGACAGAATGTTTCTATTATTGCTACAGAATCTTGCATTTATGGTGCGTGTAGCCCAAACTGCAGATTTCTGTTAATTTTTTCATCAGTCAGTGCCTTTAACAAATACTTTAATACTTTATTTATATATTTTTTTGGCTACAGAATCCTGCATTTATGGAGGTATTTATATGGACAATTAGACATTTTTACTTTTAAGCTTTTAGTGATTTATTATAAATGTATATATTTTATGATATTTATACTGTTATTAAGTCTATGTTATTTTTACTGTGTTTAGTTTTTAAATTACTTTTTGTTAACAAACATTAGACAATTTGACATTTTTAATTTAAACTTGAAAAATGAAAGGCTGAATCTACTAAAATTCTGAGATGTGTATAACATTTCACATGTTTTTTTTTAAATGTTATTTATGCTGTGTTTACTTTTTTAATCAATTTTGTTTAACAAACATTCGACAAAATGACATTTTTACTTTTCAGCTTTACTTTTTAAAACTCTTAACTTTCCAAGAGACAATTTGACATTTTTTTCCTTTTCAGCTTTTAATGGTTTATTATAAATGTATATATTTTATGTTTTACTTTTCAGCTTCTTTTGCTCCAAAGATGAAAGGTTAAATCTAGATGAATTCTGAGGAGTTAATTATAAATTTATATATTTTTATATTGGATTTTTTAAAAATTATTTGGGTGTATAACATTTCACATGCTTATTTTTCTATGTTATTTATACTGTGTTTAGTCTTTAAATTGATTTTGGTTAACAAACATTCGACAAATTGACATTTTTACTTTTCAGCTTTACTTTCCAAAAGACAATTTGACATTTTTCCTTTTCAGCTTTTAGTGGTTTATTATAAATGTATGTATATTTTATGTTTTACTTATCAGCTTCTTTTGCTCCAAACATAGAAGGTTAAAATCTTGCTAAATTGTTTAGATTTTAAATTGACTTTGGATAACAAACATTCCACAATTTGACATTTTTACTTTACAGCTTTTAGTGGTACAATGATGAAAGACTGCATCTAACCAAAATACTGAGATATGTATAACATTTCACATGCTTTTTTTTTTTTTTGGCTATGTAATTTATACTGTGTTAAGTTTTTAAATTGATTTTGGTTAACAAACATTCCACAATTTGACATTTTTACTTTACAGCTTTTAGTGGTACAATGATGAAAGACTGCATCTACCAAAATACTGAGATATGTATAACATTTCACATGCTTTTTATTTGGTTATGTAATTTATACTGTGTTAAGTTTTTAAATTGATTTTGGTTAACAAACATTCCACAATTTGACATTTTTACTTTACAGCTTTTAGTGGTACAATGATGAAAGACTGCATCTACCAAAATACTGAGATATGTATAACATTTCACATGCTTTTTTTTTTGGTTATGTAATTTATACTGTGTTAAGTTTTTAAATTGATTTTGGTTAACAAACATTCCACAATTTGACATTTTTACTTTATAGCTTTTAGTGATACAATGATGAAAGACTGCATCTACCAAAATACTGAGATATGTATAACATTTCACATGCTTTTTTTTGGCTAATTTATACTGTGTTAATTTTTTAAATTGATTTTGGTTAACAAACCTTCTTAAAATTCCGGGCAACGCCGAGTACTTCAGCTAGTTAAAAATAATTGGTTATCGTATATGACTAGCTTTAGCATAATAACTAGCAGATTATTTTTTTATACTGTTAATCTTTAAATCTTTAACAGGAAGAAATTCCATAATGCAAGATCATATATCTATTTGGAATTACTTTTAAGGTGACCATAAAATGATTTATGCTTCAGATATAAAAATTCACCAATATAGAATATAACAAATGTTTTCATTAAAGTTAATAACTGCAAATGTGTATAATTAGGCATTTGAATCCATGTCAAAATAATATGAAGTTTATGTTATCAAGAGAACAATTGTGGAGGAAGAATGTTGAACAACAATAAAACAAACTTACATTTTGATTAAAAAATATATAAAATTCAAATAACTAACTATTCTCAAATAGCTTTCTCAAGATCAAAATTTTAAAAAATCTCTGCAGTCCTACAGGTATTATGCAAGTAATTCTCAGACAATTCCAGGTTTTCAGATCTTAAGAATAAATTTAATATGTCCTTGAAAACTTTTACGGACAATATCATTTTTCCAGATAACTCTAGGTTTTTCAGCAGTATACAAATCCTGAATGAACATATTTAAACTTGTAGAAGAAATACCAACCTGGATAGAACTTATCATGGTGCTTAAGGCAAACACAGTAGCACATTCTTTAACAGTAGATGAACTGTCAAATGCACCTTGAGTATCCATAAGCAAAACAGCAACCTATAAAAAAAATTGAAAGTCATATGATAAGAAATTATGAATAAAAATTCTGATTAATAACTTAACACTTTGACTTAAAATCAAAAGAATACTGACGATAACAATCATAACTGCATTAACATGCTTACAGCAATTGAGATCCAAAGAAGGATAACTCATCTGCTCTTTGATACAAATAAAAAATGAATATTTTAATTATATAGGCTATATCTCCACTAATATCTTCAAATTTCTCAATGCATGAAGCTAAACTAAAGAGATTAACATTACATCTTGATGTGTAAACATAATTGCTTCCGCTCTTTCTATTTAATAAAGTACTTTTTAAGGAATTTTCAAGAAAATTTAAGGATCTGTCAAGTTATTAATTTTATCTTTGGAAAAATCTATTCATGCAGTTAAAAAACATTTAATATATGTTTTTGAATAATTTCATTTACTAGGTAACAAAACACAAAAGTTTTTTTTTTTCTGTAAAGCATGATAAAACAAAAACAAAACCCATTAAGTATTCGAGATATTTTAGACAATCCTATTTAAATTATGCAAACATAACCTTATTAACACAAAATTCAATAAGAAATAACACATGTCAGGAAAAGCTAAATGAATTACAATTTTGCTGATTCTCTTAGAAGTATTTTTAAACTATGACTAGGGGCTTCGCCCCTAGGCTCGCTCCTCTGTTATGGCTAATAGCAAGATACATAGGGGTGATTCTTGGGCAATGTAACCCCTTCCATCCATTTACTGTTGTCACTCTTAATGCAAAGGACATTTCATCACTGTTGAATTATCAGCTTTAAAATTCAATTAAAAATCGAAAATTTATGATAGACTTGAAATGAGGTTTATATGAATAAGAAAGCTTTCAGCTTCCAGATGATGTAAATATTTTCTTTGTAAGATAAAAACTCGAGGAGCATCGATATTACATCCACATAGGGAACGATATTTCTTGAAAAACTGCATTTCATTTTTTGATGAAAATATTAGTCAGTTTTAAAATATTTTTAAACAAATGAGGTCTAGTTTGAAAGAGAAATGTCTGTAGTCTTAGATTATAAAAAGATCAAAATTCTACAATCATTTTTTGGTGAGTTTCGTAATCTGAAGATGAAAAAGTCAATATTTTCCCACAAAACATTAAACAAAAAAAAAACTTAAAGTCCGACAAAGATGAGACATGTCTTACTTTGGTCCCCCCATTTTTATGCATCCATTGGTATCACTCTCGACCCTATACCCCCAGCGGTTTTGGAGAAGATAGCGTGACAAGCTTTTAACAGCGGCAGTGGGAGTTACTTTTTTTTTAAATAGAGAGATACTTAAACTATGTCTTGTTATTCAGTTAAAACTGACTCTAAATATTATACAGTAGAAGCTCTTTAGTCCGGCAATCTATGGTTTGGCACATTCTGTAATCCGCCACCGATTGAGCCGCCCACATTCGGGTGGATTCGATGTCCCCCACTGCACTGGCTGTACCCACCAAGTGGCTTTTTAGTTCATTTGTGTTTCACGCAGTTATACAGTGTTGTCTAGGACCCTTGTTCCTGCATTTTTAGTTCATTCATAGTTTATGATAACTAACTGTCAGTTCAGTGTTCATTTCAGTACAGTGTTTTCCATTTTCTAACAGTTACAAACCACATTTGCACAATGTTCTCTCGAAGCCCATCACAAGTTCCGAGTGTTTATAAAAGTAATAAGCATAAATATGTGACTCTCACGAGCAATAAAACTAGACATAAGATGATTGTCTCGAAAAAGGTGAAAACAAACTTCATAATGAGTTATTTCAATATTGGTTCTTAAACTATTTACGATATAAAAAGTAAAAGAGGAATTTAAGAAGTTTGCTGCTCAAGTTGTTACAGCAAAGAATGCAGAATCAAGAAACACACTAAAGAAACACAATAACGCTCATGTGTATTTTTGTATTCTATGTTTTTCTTTAACCCCCATAATTTTTAACTGCAACGATTTGGAATTTCTTAATCAAATCTACCCAAAGGAACTAACTTTAAATCGGATTAATGATAATAATCTTAGTACGACTTATCTGGATTTAAAAATTAAAATTCAAAATACAGAAATAAAAATAGGGATATATGATAAAAGGTTAGATTTTAACTTTGAGGTTATCACATTTACCAATTTCCATAGCAACTTAAACTATAAAATTTATTATAATATAATATATTTTACTCACAGCTTTACAGAATAAAAAACATATGTAACAACGCTGGGGATTTTTTTGGAGGCATGTAACATTTTCGAGGAAAACTTAAGTAAAAACAATTTTCCTAAAAATTTCGGCAATTTAAAAGTTTAAAAAAAAATAGCATTTAGACTCTGGAATTTTTAAAGATGTTTAGGATAGTGTTTATGTTTTCATTTGGTTAAGCTGTAATGGGGGGGGGGGGCACTGTAGTATTGTTACAATGACGTAACTACTAGGATAAAATTGGCCGCTGTTTCACCATAACCGTCACTTCCGGAATTGAGGTGTGTATGCATCTTTGGCTTTACATTAGGATTATTTGTGTGCTTGCATGTACGGTGCGTTGAGCCATTACTGTAAGTTGTGCTTGTCTTTTCATTTTCTTTCGACTAATTGCTTCCATGGGGAACTCGGGGCTTTGGGATGTCTGTTGGTCTTACCTGCATCCTATTCAGAAAGTTCCCCTTGAGGTAACTGATTTGGTTAGGCTCCCTGATGAAGAGACCTTTCAGTTACCTCTATGTTGTTTTATGGTTCAGATCCGGCACTTATACAGAATCTTGCCTTTGGTGTGTGGATGCCCTGAGTACTTGATTTCTGTTTGTCTTTTGTCTATATTCTTATTATATTTATCTATCTCTGCTGGATTATTTATTTTTAGTTATATTCATACTATATGTACTCATAAGTACTTATATTATCTGCACAGGTTCAGAATGTATGCAAAATACATGTTTTAATCATCTGCATTTTTATATAGAGTGATTTATCTTTGGTGTTCCTGTTAAAATTATTGACATTCGATAATCCGGCACAACTGAGGTCTCTGACATACCGGATTAAAGAGCTTCTACTGTAATAGCTACTTCTCACAAACAACAAATTTCAAATCTTTTTCCCAAGCTGTAGAATTCTCACTCTTTCCTCAATGTAGGTATAAGACAAAACCAAACTTCCAATGTTTAATCATTGGCAATGGGAATCAACAAGTTATTAAAACACAGAACTCAAATTCTTTGAATTCCTCTGTTGGCATCACTAATGAATATTTCCATGTTCAGTATTGAAGCTAAGAAACAAACCAGAAGCAAACTCAGCCTCAATTAACATTTCATAAATGAAACAGTAGTTATTAGCATAGTGGTTCCTGGAGTTAAAAATTAAAGACCTCATAAGGATGGCTACTTTTTGTCAAAAATTTAGGACTTGCATGGACCTAAAAAAATATTAAGCACTTCTAAACACTTGGTAACCCTAAACTAATTTCAAAATAACAAGTTAACCAAGGAACAAAATAAATATATAAAAATCAATATTGGTAACTTTTGTTGGCTATGTCAACACATTGTTAATAAATGCTCTCTATTAACATATGCCACAAAACAATTCAGAATACAACTACAAACAGACAGCCCTTGCACAAACCTATGAGGTATCAAAGAATACACTATACAGTCAAACCCCGTTATAATGAACTTCAAGGGACCAAAGGTTTTGTTCGCTATATCCGAACCGTTAAGAAAAATGTTAGAGTTCACAAAATGTATAACTCATTAGTTGCTATGTGTATTCAATAATGATGTATTAATGATGATAAAATCTGTTAAAAATTATCATTAATGAATTAAATTGACTAAATTCGATTACATTAAACTAAAACAATACTAATAAAATTAACTAAAAATGAAGACAAGTGGAAATAAATTTAATGACTCCAACACTCTTTCAAATGACACCAACACTCTTCATCAAATGACTCCAATACTCTTTTTTCCACTGTTTGTGGCGACAAAATCTTATTAATTACACACATTGCTGCTCTAGCATCTGAGATGGTGTGGATTTCGTCACTTACATGTTCCTTTTCATGTAGAATCTTCGATTTCAGAATGATTCATTTTAGTTTCTTCCACAATATCTTCATCACTCGGATTTAAATATGTTTCGAACAATTGTATGTCACAAACTGAGAATGATGAAATTTTGTGCTTTTCTAACCACATCGCGAGAGGTAAATCATCATCATCTTCTTCAACATTCTTTGCTTCTTCAACATTCTTAAAATGCTTAAAAAAATTTTTTAAATTCAGCAGTCGATTGAAAAAAAGATTCGTTATAGCCGATTCTTAAGATTTCGGGGGTTCGCTATAAAAGGATAAATTAGCATTAAGAACAATAGGAAAACGGCGGGACCAAAATTTTTGTTTGCTATATCCGGGAGTTCGTTATATACCGGGTTCGCTATAACAGGGTTCAACTGTATTACAGTTTCTTCCTTCCATACAGCCCATATGATGCAGAATCTGCTCTATTCATTTCTTCATTTCAGATGTCATGAAAAAATGGCAAGGCTTGGGAGTATATGCATAATTCTTCTGATGTAAAATGAGTAAAATAGTGATTTGGAAGACTACAGCTTTAGCAACTTTGAAGTGTAGTGGTGAATCCTACAGGCATTATAGGATATCATCTCATTAACATGATATCAGAATGAAAAAATATATATATAAAGATGAAAATTTAATCATAAAGACCAGAATATTTAAGCATCAAAAGACAGCTGTGCTCACTGCTGAATATTCAACACTGAAACAACTAACAGTTCATTTATACCAATTTCTACAGCAAAGTCACAATTTTAGTTTTTGATTAAAAATTGTATTTTTTTTCCAATCAAATGCAGGTAAAGTCAATTTAATATGGGAAATAAGAACAACAAATTCAACAACTCATATAGACGACAGTCAAAACTAATCTTTTTTTGAATATGGAAATCCATTTATAATGTATCCATTATTGACATTTGATGCTAACCAGAAATTGATTCCAAATTTATCAGGTTTGTTTGACATGTATTGTATAAATCCGCATCTAACTTCAGATGGTAATTGCTGTTCCCCAACAATAAAAGTTTCACATGGTATAACACAATTTTGGCTGTTTTCAATGAAAATTATACCATACTTCTAAGATCAAAGTAAATTTATCCATTTGAAAACATTGGTTTGACTCTTATTTTATTATCAAAATGGATAATCTAAGAATTTCTGTTCATAGTTTCTGGAAAACATGCTTGCCCCATTTATTATTCAATTCCTACTATTAGTTCACACTCTCCCTATATACCTTGTTCAAATTTTCAATCGTTAATAAAATGCTTTTTAATCATCCACTCAAGTTCAAATACATTTTTTTAAACTTGTAGTGGATGACACTTCATGTTAATACAGTTTTTTCAAATATTAATTCATTAATTAAATTTAATTAATCAATTTTAGTTTTAGAACTAGAGCGTCTCTTGCTCTTTAATAGTAATTTCCCTGTTCTTACTATGTAAACGGTAGCACTGCGGTAGCGTGGGCTCCTCCCGTTCTGTAGGTTGCGGGATTGAATCCCCAACCTGACAAACTTTTTTTCTCTCTCTTTCCCCCCCCTCCTAATCTCGCACAGTAGGCAAGGTTCTGGCAGGCAATCCTTTTTTTCAATTCCTACTATTAGTTCACACTCAAATTTTTCTTTGTTGACCTAAGTAGGAATTGACTTAAATTTTTTTTTTTTTAATATTACTTGTTCCATTAATATGCATTCAAATTTTTTTTCTCTTTAATATGCACTATGTGCATATAAAATTGCAATAAATTCATCTAATTTCACTACAATTAGACTCCTTTTTGTTCTTAGAACTTACTACTTACTGTGCATGTTATGTTTCATAATGCAGGTGGCCTGTCACAATGTAAGAAATCTGAGATCCTACATTCTCTTGCCAGCCACGATGTTGATATTTTCAAGATCATGGATGCAAATCTCACACAAGAGACCCTGGACTTCTTTAGATTTCCAGGATACTCTTTACATCTTCTCCCGAAATACAGACAAGTCGCAAGTGGAATTCTTGTTGGTATCAAGAGCGACCTCACTGCGGATATTAAGAACATTAAAGAGATGGGGGACACCCAGGACAAATCTGAAATTGTGGGAATAAGGGTTTGGAGTTCTGGACACGTTTTTGACATATATGCTCTGTACATTCCACCGGACACTAAGCCTGACCTTTCTCTAATACCCATTTCTAAGAAAACAATACTTATTGGTGATTTTAATGCACACTCTCCCAGATGGGGCTATCAGGATACTAATGCAGCCGGCAAGGAAGTAATAGACCTTTTGAACTCCAGCCCTTTAGATCTTGTTTATCAATCTTCTGACCCACATACGTACCTGCATTACAATGGGACTGGAACCACCCCTGATCTACTCTGTGTCTCGAGTGAACTTGTCCAGTTCACTCATCGAAATATTATTGAGGATCCAGGTTCGGGTCATAGACAGGTTATCACCACATTTGAAATGACCTCACTCAATCGAACCAAACAGCAATCGCTAAAGATATCTTGGAATTTCAAGAAAGCTAAGTGGCATAATTTTACATCGATGATTGAAGAATTACTGAGGGATAGAGCTTATGATTTTCACGAGCCACCCGATAAACTGATAAAAAGTTTTAACAAGTTAATGATTAATTGTGCAAAAAAGTGCATACCCAGAGGTAGAGTTGGAAATTACAAGTGCTTTTGGTCCGAGGAACTCAAAGCAATGAAGGAGAAGAGAGATCGGCTGAGGAAAAAAGCTGAGATCACGAAGAGGACGGTCGATGTTCAAATGTGGAGGAAACAGGCTGCAATATTTAAGAGAAACCTCCTCGTGGCAAAACGATAGACTTTTAACAACTTCATAGAAAATATAAATTATAAAGAAGACAGTTTGAAGACTTATAGATTTATTTCTAATTTAACAAACAAAAAAGCTACCCCTAAGAGGATACCAATCCTTTACCAAGGCAGAGAATTGTTTTCTGATCGAGATATTGCTAATACCTTTGCAAAATCTTACTGCCAATCACAGAAAAAAGGAGCTTACGCTAGAAAGGCATCAAGAGTTCTTAAAGGGACACATGTAAACTGTCTCCACCTCAGACTCATCGTTTGGCAGACACAGAGAATATTTTTGATTTACCTTTCACTGAAGAGGAGTTCATCTTTTGTCTGAATTACCTGAAAACCAAAAGATCTCCAGGACAGGATGGAATTCATTCTGAGTTTCTTAAATATCTTGGTAATAATGCAAAATCAACTCTTCTAAAGATTTTCAATCACATTTGGAGGACAGGATTAGTGCCTGGAAATTAGAAAGGGGCTATGATAGTTCCTATCTTGAAAAAAGACAAAGATGCTTCTAATACTGGAAGCTACAGGCCCATTTCACTCACTAGCACTACGGCCAAATTAATGGAATGCATGGTTGTCAATAGACTGAACTGGTTCCTTGAAACTAATGATTTATTTAGACATGAACAAGCTGGTTTTCGTAAGAATAGGTCCACGGCTGATCAAGTGGCTCATTTGAGCCAAAAGGTTAAAGATTCTCTTGATGGAAGGGAAGTCTTGTCAGCAATTTATATTGATTTTAAATCTGCATACGACTCCGTCTGGAGAGAAAATATGATTCGGAAACTCCATGAAATTGGAGTAGAAAGTAAAATGCTATGTTGGTTTTCTTCATTCCTGGGCCAGAGAAGCTGTAAAGTCCGTTTCGGACATTCAACCTCCAAAAGCTTTATCCTCCAAACCGGATTGCCCCAAGGAGCAGTGAGTAGCTGCTCACTCTTTGATGTTTACATAAATGATCTGATTTTGGCCCTGAGGACAATCGGAGTGGAGTGCCTTCTGTTTGCAGATAATCTGGTTATGTGGACCCAAGCTGCAAAGAAAAATGCAAAGCAAGAGACGGAAAAGCTCTTGAATAGAGCTCTTAGGTTTCTATCTGAATGGTGTGAAGAGAATAACATGATAGTGAGCCTTGGAAAGTCTGCAGTGCAGACTTTTTAACTGATGCATCAAAACATCCGACCAAAGTTGGTTTACAGAGACCAAGAGTTGTTGCATACAGATAGATTCTCATACCTGGGAGTTGTCTTTGACAATAGGTTAAGCTGGAAACTGCATATTGAAAGTGTGATTGAAAAGGTTGAAAAACGCCTATACATCCTTAAATGCCTGGCTGGTTGTCATTGGAAAACACCTATAAAACATTTATTTTACCTGTTATCACTTATTGTTGTGAGGTTCTTATCTCTGCCCCAGAGAACCTGATCGATAAACTGGAATTAATACAAAACCAGGCCCTCAGGCTGATTCTTGGTGCAGTGAAGACTTCTCCCATCGACTCACTGCTACTCCTGACTAATACTAAACCCATTAAGTCAATTATTGAAGAGAGGGCTCTTATACTTTATGAAAAGTTAATCAGACTAAATGTACCATTTTGGAACTGTTATGAAAATCTACCAAGACAGCTAAAGACCCAAAGTGGTTTTTTACAGAGAGTCCTAGAATTAAGAGCAGAGCTGGAATTGCCCAGGGTTTCTTGAGATCCCCTAACCCTGTGGCCTATGTTGAAATAACTACCAGGCTGGACCTTGCCCAACCATTCCTTAAGAGCCAATTGCCTCAAAGCAGCTTCAAGATCCTTGCACCTGACCCTGAGCCTGAATGGTTACATATTTACACCGATGGTTCTTTGACTGAACTCTCACCATTTGTCGGAACAGGAATATATTCTATCTTTTCCTTTTATGTGCCTGTTGGAAAACAAAAACAGCCTTTGATGGGGAAGTTTTGGCTATCTATGTGGCACTGGAGCAACTTGTCCCTAGACACCTTTATAATAAGGTGGTTATCCTATCTGACTCCAAGGCTGCCATTCAGGCTATCCGAGCTAGGGAAATACCCATCTCTAAAAATATCCTAGATTGTCGGGTTCTTCTGGATAAGTTGAAGACAGAGGGACGACAAATAACACTCCAATGGATTCCAGGACACTGTGATATTTATGGCAACGAACAGGCAGATATATTGGCTAAGAAGGGCACTCCAATATTTCAACAGCCAAATACTTTTAACTCTTTCCATTCCATAAAACTTTATATCAAAAATCTAATGAGACAAAACTGGAAATCATTGCTCAGTTCTCGTATTTCTTCAAGAAGTTGGAGGAATAGCTTGGGTCAAAATATTTCAGATAAGCCCCATGAAAAGGCTGTTGCGGAATTCAGACTTACGGTAGGCCATGACTGCCTGGCGAACCACCTTCACCGAATTGGCATTTTTGTGAGTCCTAATTGCCCACTTTGTGGGAAAGATGAAATCATGGACAGGAACCATTTGTTGGGATGCTCAGCTCTGCGTGGAGACTTTGAGGTAAAGTGATATGGGAGCACACGACATTTGCTGATGGGACATTGACTTTTTTCTCTTACTGTTCCTAGTTTTTATAATTCATGTTCCTTGTTAATTTGTAAGAGTTTGTCATTTTCCTTTGCCATTGGAAAAAAGAAAAAAAAATGTTTCATAATATGTTGTCAATTATCAATTAAAATATAATTTCCTCACTTTACCCTTCACAATATTTTGTTTTGTTTATCCCATTGGGTTTGATACTTCACTGAAACTATTATGAAGTAGTCTTGAAACTTGTGTATTTTTCCTTTGTATATTTTTTCCATCAACAAAAATTTTGATGTACAGACATTGCTCGGACTTATGACCGAGATAGGGACTGAGACATTGGTCGTAAGTTGATTACGTCGAAAGTCGAGTATCAAACAAATTTTTTTTGTATATGTACATATAAAATTTTTACTTTCATACATATGAAATTTAAAATACACTGTACTTTATTTAGAAGGCATAAATTATTATTCACCATCACTACTTATTATGTTAATACAATCCATCAGTTTAGAATTTGCTACAAGATATGTTGCAAATTTTTTTAACAAGTTTATCCAAGGTAGTTTTTAATAGTCATGTAATACATGGTGTGTAATGTACATTCAAGGAACAGTATTTTTGAGGAAAAGATAAAAATAAATAAAATTTTGTTTGTAAGTGGGAGCAGTCATAAGTCGAGGAATATCTGTACTGGTCATTTTCTCTAATTCCTTTAGAACTTGACAGCAATCTTATTATCTTTCGTGCCCTACATATATTTAAAATATACTTCTCTACATCATTAGTCTCTGCAGACTCATTCTCAGTATCCAATACATTATCATTTTCAAATAGGTCATCTTCACTTTCAGAAAGTTCCCCTTTATCGATTTCAGAACACTCCTCACTGATTCAATTCTTCCAAGAACTTAGTATAATATTAATTTCTTGACATTTTCATGGGGGAATATTATGAATAAAATAATACACTAAAAATAAATAACAAAACTAAGAAAAAGTTTTATTTGCTTTTTCTTACCTTAAATGATGCTTGGCACAACAAATTTAAGACTTATTTGAATTTCTTGTACAACAATTGGCACAAAAATTTACAGTAAACTGATGCAATGCATGCATGTGTGTCTGCTTTTATAGCTGAGTAGATTTAAAATTGAGACAACTGAACAGATAGTTAAATTTTTCAACTGGTCAACTGACCAGCTGTGGTAGATAATGGTAGGCTAGATATGTTAATCAGAAAAAACATAAGAGTAGAAATAGATATTGAAAAATTTATTACATGTATATCAAAGGAAAACCCATCAAGTGAAGTCAGGAAAAGCAATAAAATTAAATGTAAAACTGGGCTTGTGGCGGCCCGGTGGTACAGCGCGCTGGTTTTCGGTGCTGAGGGTGCTCAGATCGAATCCTGGCGTCGTGCCACGAAAATGCCTCCGTTCGTGTCGTCCCTTCATAGGGGGTAATGCTGTCCGCCTATATGGTGCCCCCACAATAAAATTGCGGCGTGGTATAGGCGAATGTCTCACGTCAAGTGCCTCCGCATTGGGGGAAGAAAAAAAAAAAAAAGAGTAAAACTTTTAATCAAAGTTTGCTGTTGTTGTTGCTGATGCCCTCTGGTTTGAGGTTCCATTCACCAGGTCCTAATACGCTATAGGGCTGAAACAGGTGGCTCCTGTTTCGAATCAGCACAAGGGTCGGAGTCCAACTTGGCTAAATGACTAGTCCCATAATTTTGAACCGAGTCAAGTGACAAGACTGGACACTTGATCCCACACCTCCAGAGGTAAATTTGAGAACTAATGCCATATCATGCCCGCGGCAACTAAACTTGTTGTACATATCTCTTTATATATATTATACTTTAGGACTATTTAATAAAACTTTTCAGTTACCAAGAGTTTGTTTTCATGCCTCGTGAAAATTTTCCTAAGTATACATCATCTTTTTTTTTTTTTATGGAGCCGAAAACCCCTCGAAATTGAGACTTTTAGAGCTTTGTGACAAGATTTACGCATTGGATTATTTTAAGTGAGTCATTTGGATTCGATGTTCATCCCCGGACTCCAAGTATGATTTTAATGTATTTGCATGAACGTCGACGTCAAAATTCGAAATGGAATCAGTTGAAAAATCTAAAGTAAAACGTTCTAGTATCAGAGCTGGAATAACAAAGCTGATATCTAAAATAGACGCATTGTTGCTGGCGTCAATCGAGAATACAGAAATCTATGCTTTACTGGAAAGTAAAGATCAATTACAGCAGAAGGAAATTAATTTACAAAGGCTTGATTCTGACATCGAAGGACAGATAAATGATCCTTTAGAATTTGAGAGAGAGATAAAGGGCAGCGAAGAACATTCAGAGAGAATTATATTGGTTAAATTTAAGATAAAAAATCATGTAGAGAAATATAAATCTAAAGAAATTGTTACTGCTCTTCAAACTACAGATAATCCAAATTGGACATGAAACAGAACTGTCTCCTTGATATTGCCTCGCCTGGAAGTACCAAAATTTAGTGGCGATGCTAGTTTATATCAAGAGTTTTTTTAATAGCTTCACCAATGCTATTGACTCGAACAAATCATTGACAAAAATTGAGAAGTTTTCTTATCTAAAATTGCTTCTAATTGGAGAAGCACAGAACGTGGTAGCAGGATTTGCTTTAACAGAAGAGAATTACAATACTTGTCTTGAGCTCTTAAAGGATCGTTATGGAAAAACTGTAATAACCTGTCATATTTATAAATTACTGGATCTGAGCCTGTCAAATATTCAGCAAATATTAAATTAAGGAAATTGTATGACGCATGTGAAATGAATATTCGGAATCTGGGTTCGTTAGGGGTTACATCAGGATCTTATGGTCATCTATTAATTCTGATTTTGTTGAAATTACTCCCACAAGATTTGGTGCTTGATTTTCACCGGAAAAAAGACCCTGAAAGGAGTAGTGATGTAACTGAGCTTATTAACTTTATTAAAAGGGAATTTGAATGTCGTGAAGTAGCATTGCTTGTAACAAACTCCCTGAGCGTGAAGAAATTTAAAAATATCAATCGCATGCCCAATAATTATAGAAATCCACATTTTAAACCTAAGAACATTCCTTCAGCTGCAGCGCTCAATGCTTCAACCTCACAATCTTGTATATTTTACAAATCAATTGATCATCATGCTCAAAATTATAGTTAACAGATGAACAGAAACGGTATAAACTGAAAAAGGAAAGATGCTGTTGCCGTTGTTTCAAATTTCATTTGTCCTCGCAGTGCAAAACTAAACTAAATCATTATCCAAAGTGCAATTCTGAGAATCATAGTCAATTATTTTGCTGTAAGGAAATAAACAGAGAAATTCCTGAAACTCAAACTGTTGTCTCATTGATGTCCCAAATTAAAAATTCTGATGAACCAAAGGGACTGTTTTGCAAACATGCAGTTTCCGCTTGTTCTGGAAACAAAAGTAAAATAGCGAGAATTTTGTGTGACTCTGGTTCAGAGCGGACATTTGTAAAAATATTTAGCAAAAGCCCTTCGCTTAAAAATGCTCTGAAAGGAAAATTTACTAATTTATTCCTTTGGAAATAGCTTGCCTAAGGAAAGAGTACGAGGTAGTGTCATTAACATTAAAAAGCATTCATAACCCCCTCAATATGATTAAAATCAAGGCTTTAATTACTCCTGAAATTACGGGGGCTATGATAAACACGAATTGCCGATCAGAGATCTAGGAAGTAATCGATAAAAATGATTTTGTGCTTGTGGACACCGGGTGTGAAGAAGAAATAACAATTCTTCTTGGATCTGATTTCTTGTGACGGATCTATTTAGGAGAAATTAGAAGAGTAACAAATGGCCTGTTTATATCTAACACGATATTTGGCTATACCGTCCAAGGTCGAAGTGCAATAAGCAATCGGAAAGGAAAGGTTCTCTGCAATTTTCTTGCATTGGAACCAGACATTCAAAAGGATTTGCAGGCCTTTTGGTGTTTAGACTCACTTAGGATAAGAGATAAGGAAAACATTGACCTTTCGGAAATTGTTAGTAAATTTGAAAGCGGTTTAAGATTCTATGATAGAAAGTACTCCACAGACTTGTTGTGGGATGAGTCACGTCGGGACAGCTTGAAAAATAATTATGCAGTAGTGAGAAAGAGGTTTTATGGTCTCGCTAATAAGTTTCAAAGCAATGAGTCTTTATTTAAAATGTATAACGAGATCATTCAAGAACAATTAGACGAAGGAATAGTAGAAAGGTGTCATGATGACTGCTTGATACATTCATACTATAAGCCTCACCGACCTGTTATTCATGAAGATAAGGTTTCTACGAAAGTTAGAATTCTGTTTGATGAATCTTCTAAACAAAATAATTGTCCCAGTTTAAATGATTGCTTAATTTCTGGAATGAATTTAAATCCCACTGTTTTAGATGTCATTCTAAAATTCCATGAAAACGAAATAGCCTTTTCTACTGATATTGAGAAAGCGTTTCACCAAATCAGTATTATTGAAGAAGACCATGATTATTTGAAATTCTTATACTACGAGAATTGTGATAAAACCCAGGCCATAGAATCCTATCGAATGACCCGCACTGTATTTGGGCTCACTTGCTCTCTATTCATCCTTGCTGCTACTATCAAATATCTTGTAAGAAAATATATAAACTCCCATAAATCTACATGTGACATGCTCAACACCTCACTTTTTGTAGATGACCTCTTTTATGGGACGAATTCTGTTGAGCAAGCTCTCAGTCTGTCTATCGGGGCTGTAATGATCCTGAAGGAATGAATTTAAGAAGATTTGAAATGAATTCCAAGGAATTAAAGAAAGAGTAAAATATTATGGGGTTGAAGCGGGGACCGTGAGGGTCACGTGGTCAGGATCATTGACCTCTTCCCCACATTTGCTGGTCGTAGCGTCACCCCAAGTATTCTCCTGCAGTCTTGTCTTGTGGAGCTATGTGAATTGTCACGTAGAATAATCTCTCCGTTTTGAGATTTTGCAAGCACATCTTGGTGCTATATTATTAATGCTGTATCATGCCCACGGCAACCAACTTAAATTGTTGTACATATCTCTTTGTATATATTATACTTTAGGACTATTTAAAACTCTTGAGTTACCAAGAGTTTGTCTTCATGCCTCGTGAAAATTTTCCTAAGTATACATCATCTTTTTTAAAAAGTAAACCATAGAAATAAACAAAATTAAAATACAAGCATAGACTGCTAAATCACTATAACATAAAACATATCCTGCAAAGAAAACATTTTCAATAGAGGATAGCGCAGAAGCTTCATATCCCCATAATGAAAAAAACAAATAAATAATCCAACAGATATAGATAAAAATTATACTAAAAAAGACAAAGAACAAACAGAAATCAAGCACTATGGGCATCCACGCACCAACGGCAAGATTCTGCATAAGAGCCAGAACTGAACCATAAAACGACAGAGGTAATAGACAGGTCACATCATCAGGGGGCCTAACCATGTCAATTACCTCAAGGGGAACTTTCTGAATAGGATGCAGGTAAGCCCAAAAGACATCCCAAGGCCCCGAGTTCCCCAAAGAAGCAATTAGTCAAGAAGAAAATGAAAAGACAAACACAACTTACTGTATGGGCTCAACGCACCTTACAAGCAAGCACACAAAAATCCTAATGCAATATAATCGGCGTCTACACACCAATTTTTTACTAACTACCCCAATTTTTTTTCTACACACTTTTTTAGTATAATTTTTATCTATATCTGTTGGATTATTTATTCATCTTTTTTAATGTATCTGTTGAATTTAAACCTTTCAGAACCAGTTAATGTTTAAATTTCTCAATTTTGATGCAATACCGAGAAAGATAAATGAAGCTTGGTGAATCTAATATTTTTCCCAATTGTTTATTTCATATTCAGTAAATTTTTAAAAAGTAGAAGTGATGAAGCAAACAACTCTTATAGAACTGTTTGTCTAATGGCATATTCAAGAGCATTATCATGCCAAACAGAGCATAAAGTTCATGGTTTAAAACTATAACATTAAAATGCAAAATGTATAAATTTTACTTGACAGTGGTAGTATTACTGAAACTGAATGAGATTTTGAAGAAATACCACATGATCATTGACATGAAAGACATTAAAAGAAAATCATACTGAAAGCAGTGTATATCACTACTGCATAATTATTTTTCTACAGAAATATTACAATAAAATATGCTAAATTTTTTGGATCAATTCATGTTAAAAAATATGATAAAATGATAACCTTCTTGCAATAATATACAAGTAAAATGAACTAATATTAACATATTACAAATATGTCAAGACACTGATTGGTTTAAATCTAATTCATACCTCTTAAAATTCTTTTAAACTGTACAATAGATTCTAAATTACAAAAAACAGACCAATTTAGACCAATGTTACCAGCAATAAAAATATCGTCAATCTTACCATGTAAAGTATTGAGAACTAAGAAAAATCACTAATCTTACCTCTTCACCAGATGGCAATGTTATGTTATACACTTTACTCCATAGAAGAATACCAGTAGTATCTCTTTCAGATCCACCACGCCATGAAAAACCTTGCAAAGGCTCATTGTCATCTCCAAGCCAACCAGGTGAGCCCTAGCGAACAAAATTTTTAGTACATAT
Organism: Dolomedes plantarius; assembly: GCA_907164885.2. Taxonomy (NCBI): domain Eukaryota; kingdom Metazoa; phylum Arthropoda; class Arachnida; order Araneae; family Dolomedidae; genus Dolomedes; species Dolomedes plantarius. The sequence continues at coordinate 86,873,217 of OU015502.1, read as the reverse complement.
TACGAAAGAAAACTACAGGTTAAATTAACCTAATAATAAATCATATGACCCAGGAGTATGATCATTTCTAATAGCTTAAAATAACTTTAGAGTTCAAAAAGTAAATGCAACGGTGATATTTCTGTTGCACAACCTCCTCCCCTGTTACATCTAAAGTGAGAAGGAATTTTGGTATTACTAATGTGAAAAATCAATAAAAAATTCAAGCCATGCAAATTCTGTTTTAATACAAAGAAAGAAACATAGAAGTTGTCAAATAACTATAATCTTTGTCCAAATACTTTTGGAAAAAAGATACAGATAAACAAATTAATGAAATACCAATGAGCATTAAATGCTACCAACAGTCACTTTTATAAATCTACGAAACAAAATTCTATCCATAAAATTTTCAGTTTGGAAAAAGGAAAGCTGTAGAAAGAATCAGGTAAAAAGAAAAAAAAATCAGAGAACATGTAACAGAATTACTATTTTAGCCATAAATGTAAAAGAAAAATGTTATATTGTGGTAAATCATACTCAGAATGTTAATATTGCATACATAGCCAACTTCAAGTCAGTTGATACTGTTTACATTAGAGATTCACATAAAAAGGCTAAACAGAATGAAATGTTTTACATCATTAAGCTAAAGAACTAGACTATCTAACTTTAAAAAGTTAAGAATATGTTACTACAAAATCAAACTGTTCCTAAAATTAAAAAAATACATATTATACAAATTAACATCAAGCCAATAGTTACACAGCTTTACTTCATAAAAATTTACAGGAGATGTGTAAAATTTTAAATAGTAATGTACTACAGAACAGCAACTTTCGCAAATTATTTCTCATCCAATAACTTGGAAGGGAAATACAGAGAACGTATTGCTGGGTTAATAACATAACATACGAAAGAAAGTTAATACTATTGAAATGAGTTCTTTAATGATAACATTGTTCTACTGTTATACAAAAATACATGCATAAAAAGAAAAAAATAGCAGTGTTTACAACCTGTGCTGTGAAATGTACCAAGGCTTGAAATGTGTTATACTACGCAATGAAATATTTTAGGCCAAATGAAGAAAAAATACTCTTAAATTTTGTTTTCTATGTATTTTATTTGTTTGGTTCATTTGTCAACAAAAAATAAATAAAAATAAAAGACAGTATATCGGGAACACTTCATAATTCTTACGGCTCCATGCACAAATTAACATGGTATAAAGGTAAATAAATAGTCTTAGCAAAATATGTGTTGTTTCATATAATAAATATGCATTGTATCAAAAAAAAGTTTTCATTTAATACCTTAAGTCTCTGCCTCTTCATAACTCAATTTTTATACTTCATAATACAATTCTAATTTGTAACGATTCATAAAAAAAAGATAATATCTGGATTACAGCTCAATGTTGTACACATTGAACTGGTAAATATACATGTTTGTTGCTTAAACATGTTATTAGGTTGACAAATTTTAAAATTATACTCAGTTCATATTCCAGCAATGATCCAATTTTTAAAAATTGAGTAGTTTAGATAAACTTTCAGTTAATCACATTTTTAAATGGTCAATTCATTACAGTCATAATAAATATTTAAAAAAGACATTCAAAGTTCAGATATTCTTCTTAGAATGCAGTATTACAAATAATTATGAAAATAAAAAGCATTAAACTAAAAAGTAGAAATGAAATTGACTCTCCAGAGCCCTATACATTCTTGTAAAAGGTATGAAAAATATTTTTTAAGACCAAGGACAAAGCTCTGAAATTTAGTATGACAATTATCAGGAATTGTTATGAACTCAGGAAAAGGATCTTTGTATAATTTAACTTAAAATTAGTAATGCTAAGTGCTCAAAACTAAATTCTGGATATCCATAAAATAGGCATAAAAATATGCATGTTGAAATTTGGAATAAAATGTCAAAAGGAAATAACATTGTAGGACAAAATAAGTACATAAGTAGAAAAAGGATAAAAAAAGAACTATCTTCTCCCTATTCAGCCACATTCAACCAGACTCTTCATTTCTCCTTAGATATTTCTGTTATCTAAGGATAGTGATAAATTCATAACTTTCATCCAGTTCTCTCTCTCTCTCTCTCATTAATTAGATATGAAAATGTTTATAATGTCATAATGTTTAATTTACATTTTTTATATTTTAAATACCAATACTAGTAAATGTTCATGAAAAAGAACTAGTAAATAGTTTTTAATGAGAACAGACAAACCCTAATTTGGGTTTCAGAAGGTACTGCCTGAGACCAAACAAAGTAAAGTTTTCTACAGATATGCAAGAAATTATGAAATAAAATTGATTTTAAAATTTAGAAATATAGAATACAAAACTCAGAATACAATAGCATAAATCACACAGCCCTTTCCTATATCTATGGTAACAGATTGTCAATGCATATATGCAAAATATATTTTCTTTTAAAAGCTACGATAAAAGAAAGATCTTAAAAACTAGAATAAATTTGATGCCTAACTCATTTACACTGGTTAAGTTACAATGTTCACATTAAATACATAACAAACACATAAAATGCTTTTACATGAGCATTTCATATATTTAAAAAAAAAAAAAGTTGAAATTTTTTTTTTATCCCAGAACTATATTTTTTTTACTACTGTTTATCTTCATCTTCTGTTTTAACCAAAAGACCTTCAATTTTGTCTGGATAATTAATGAATTATTCATGATTAAAATAATGGTACTTTCCAATTATACCATCCCATTGAGAGGTCGCTAATTGTAATACCACAAAGTCACAAATTAAAGATATTAGATGAATACAAGATAATACGCATATTTTTTATCAAATCACATTTTTTTAAAAACCAATTTATAAATATCAATAACTACATTTCTATTTCCGGTAGCATAAATTTCGAAATTCCTTTCAAAGGATCTTCATTCAAAGTGTGCCTCTACATGAACTCTGCGAGGTATGAATCTACATAGGATCTGTTTATTCCCTGTTGTTTGTTTCTCCACCACATGAAACCCCACAGCCTTTCGATGTTTTGGGTATAGATACTAGTTTGGAGATCTACAAATTTATATTTATGATTAACAGTCAAATGTATGTACCCCATGTCATTGAGATCTTTTTCCGCACCCTCTCCAGCAATTTATATAGATGATAGTACCAGGATTAAATATAAAAATCTAAAAAAAGTTATTTAAATTTAACACACATTCACTTGAGATTATTCATTTTCCCCATAATCTATTCACTTTAGATAAAGCTATTTTGAAAAGTAGATGTTTTTAAAGAGATTAATCCCAGATCTCACAAAGAGTTGCTTGCATTAGTGACAGGTCAGTAGAATGGGAAATTAACTGGCTTTTCCGCGACAACAGGTTGGCGATGGGTCGGTATAATGGGAACGTACCAAAATAATTAATAATTCTCTTTAAAAAACAGAAAGCTTCTAATACACACAAAATTTCTAGTGAAGTTTGTTGTGTTCACCATATTAAATATTTATTTCTGTATAAGATTCATAGTAAACTTCTCTGTTTGACATAGTTTGAATAAACCAATAGAATCAACATTTCTTCATATTGCAGGAGTAAAGTTCAGTTAGCAAAATAATGACCTTGAGGTTTTGAAACGAGTTCAGTCCTCATCCTTGCCATGTAGTCATTACTAGATACTGTATTAGTTAACCGAAAGCATTTTTCCAACCAGAAAACCAGCAAAATTCTTATTCCCCCCCCCCCTCCTTTTTTTTTTATCTTCTCCAATCAGATCAGTGATAAACAGTCAGATCAGTGAAAAAGTTCTGATCTTCATAAGCCTTTAATTGCTTATTTACACCCCTAAGCAATGGGATGGAAAATGTCATATCAATTATATTCTCTACCTCCCAAAATAAATTTTTATTTTTCTGCCAGTAAACAATTGACAAAATTTACAATATGCTCAGCTTTCATCATGGTCCACACTTATGCAATGCTTCGTACTGCTTTAAGAGGTTTTAACAATAGTTAAGACAAAAAATTTTGTACTTTTGCTATCTATGGTATTTTAAGTTGGTTAATTTAAGATTTTCAAAGAGATTATGCAATTACTATTTTTGAAACATCCGGATACCATTAAAAATATATATACAGTTAAATCATGAACTAATATAATTAATTATACATTTTAAGATTCATAAATAACAATCAGTTTCTTACCTTTGCTGCTAAATATCTCAACATAAAATTCAGCAAAAAAGACTTTCCTTTTCTAAAAGCTCCAGCCACAGATACAACCACAACTTTTTTCTCTTTAATATCATTTTGAAGCAAAACAGCCTTTAAGCTTTCTTCATTTAATTCAAAAGTATGGTCTTCAGCACTAACAATTCTCACTGCTTCTCCCAAATTTTCCTCCATAATAATAAGAGAACCTAATAAATATGAGATAATTTAATAAAAAGAAAATTTTTAAGTCATTTATACATACAATTTACGATTAAAATAAACAAAAATTGCGTCGAGCAAAAGAAATAAAATAACTTAAAAGCTATATATTGCTGATAAAATCTTTACAGATCTTCATAAGCCTTTAACTGAGATAACGATAAACATTTAATGTTACCTTTAACTACACCTTGTTACAGAGATATTAGAACCTACGACGAAATTTTACCAACAAGGCTACGAACAGGGAAGAAGGAAAGTTCATAATCCAATGTTATTGTATTCAGGTAGACGGATGTTTCTAAATGTCGTATACGAAAACCTTGTTACAATTAGTTGTTCACAAAAAAATTCAAATACTTACTTTTAACAATAATTTTCTTTTTTCAAGATGAAATTTTATAGATAAAAAATAAAATTTATTAGAGAATAAACTAAGATAAACCTTTTGACCACAGACACCTTCACGTGCATTTGTTTGACACCGTCACCACATTATACTTACGTCACTTCCCACTTGTAAATAAAAGCAAGCTGTGACGAAATAATGTTATTAAAAAAAAGAATACAGAAAAGATAGAACAATGGAGAATATTTGGAAAGTACAATAAGAAAAATGAGTAAGAATGATATCTCCCCACCTAAGGAAGCTTTGATATTTAAAACCTATGAATGGGGTTATTTTCCAACAAACATTGCTCAAGGAGTCCAGACTACTTACCGATAATTTTGCTGATTTATCAGGTTGTTTACTCAGAGTTGAGAGTACTAGAGATCAGAAAATTATTTAGATGCTTAATTGTTTCTCCGAAATAAGCAATATTATGAAATTAATATTCTAATATAAAAGCTCCTTTCGCTTTATTAGAAAAAATATTTTTAGGAATGGAGATTTTTTCAAAATAAAAAATAAAAAACAGATGTGGCTGCAAAATTTGTAGTTTTAAGGCAAATAATGATTGTTTTTAACCTATGAATGAAGTTAAATATCATATTCTTTCAAAAGACTGGATAAACAGAATTTTATTCAAGTGATTACACAAAGTGACCAATTAGATGAAACCTGAAAAAGTTAACTGCATTTCTGAATTTACCGCAGAATATGGGGGAACAGCTTTATGACGTCATGTGCATATTTCGAGAATGAAATAATAAAATGATTTAATATTAGACATCAAAAACTTTTTCCAAACATTTAAGTCTTTCTACGGTATAAATATTGAAATCCCTTTCATCTTTTTATCATTAGCACTTTCGTTAAGTTATTACGAAACGAACGACCTTGGAACTAATTTTTGGATGAACTTAATGTTGATGTACATCAACACGGCTTCATGGAGGAAGACAACTCTAATAACATCTCGAATTTTATTGCCTTTTCTTTATTTTCTCGTAAATCCAGAGAATTAAAAGTAAGTCAATGCAAATTAAAATTACATTATTCTGTGGGTTATAGTTTATTGTGCTGCATTGCATCTTGACATTCTCGGATCTGGATGTTTTGATGACCAAAATAGTATTGTTTTGATAACATTGCCATCGTATATACTTGATTAAATATCCTACAAATTTAGTCGTCATGTTTTATCTGCTTCCTGTTGTAATTATAAAATCTAATAGTGCTAACTGATCAATATCTGTTTCATTTTCGATTGCTGATGTAATTTTTTAATGTCGCATTGAAATAGTAAAAAGTGCATCCTAACGTTTTCTGACAGATTGAACATAACTTACAATTCAGATTATGATTGTGAGAAAACTTAAGACTTTTTTAATGGTACATATTTTTCAATCTTAAAAATTAATTTTCTTTTACCTGCATGCTTATCACAATGTTTATATAGGTGTATTTCATGCATGTGTGCGAATACTTTCTGTATTTGTAAATACGTATGTCTATGTAGCTTGTCTAAGTTGTGATTTTTTCCCATGTTATACATTAAAATTGTTTTACAATTTTATGTGTGTATTGAATTTTATTTCCTTATGTATATTAATTAAGTGTTGATCGCGTAATTTTGCTTTGAAACTAATTTGCATTCATCGTCAAAATTATAAACCTTTTACCCATTTACTTTTAGTATCCTGTAATGTGAAGAATCTTGTTATTCATTAAATAAAATTTTTAGTTAAATGTGCTGTTAATAAAGTTATACCACTTAATGAGCATCATAGTATCCAGAGGTTTTTTTTTTTGTTTTTTTTGTGATAAATTACTTTCTACTCTTGCTACTGATATTTCTTTCTCTCCTTTTCTTCATTCTGGCATTAATGGGTGAAATAAACTTCTATAATTTTTATGTATTAACAAGTAGCATTTTCAACTTTAGTGTTGCATAGCATCCAAAATGAACTTTACTCACTAAATTTATATCAGTTTTTAATGCCTCAGTTGGTGGGAAGAAGTAGCACTATTACTTAAGAAGTTACTGATTAAATGAATGTCAATTTTAAATTATTATTTACATAGTAATTTTATAAGCAAACAGAATAGAATATACAAAGTATGTTTTGGAGTTTAAAAGCTTTGAATTTTGATTAATTAAAACCCTATAGGTAAAACCAAACCAAACTTCAAGATAATTTTTTAAAAAAGTGACATTTTTATAGTATTATACAATGTATACTCAGTAAATGCCTACTTGCAAAATTTTCCATTAAATGTGTTTAAAATTGATGAATATGAAGGTCTTAGAAGAATCATCAATTTTTAAGGATAATACATGATGATAGAAGTTATCACCTGCAAAAGCAGTGTACAGAGGCATTAAATTTATCTAAAGAGTAATTAGAAGTATTCCTGGCAGGAATTCAATTCTATTTAAGATAAATTCTTATTCACGACTGGAAAATCAGAATATTAATTCAATTCTCTATTTTTAGAATTTAGTCGCATTTTTTAAATTGTTTGTGAGGAATCATAGCAAAGAATGTATGTAATGGACAGAGAAAAAAAATGCAAACATAGGTACTCTTTTGATGTAAATTATCTATTAATAGGCATTATTGTAGTCTACATTCCTCTACAGATTGAGTCTACCAGTGATATAAGAACTCACCCACTCAGAAATCATATTATATTCATTCAACAGAAACTGGATTAATTTGCTTTGTTCCTTAGAGATTTTCTCATTTTCTGGCATCAGGGTATGTATAGTCCTTTTAAGTCCAATAAGATATCTGTGACCAGGGCTTGCTGATATCCTGAAATTTTTAAGTGAGCCTTTTTTCATTTTCTGGATATTAAATTTCATTTCTCTACTTGCAACTTTAGAGATTGAAAATCAAATTGACTCCTATGCTCTAAAATTGACAGTTAAAAAAAGAGAGAGAGAGTTTGAAAATTTTGGACCAGTATTAAAAATTCAATAAATTTGTTGCTTTTAATAATAATGTATTTGCAACTCATGTAACCTAATTATATTTATTTCAGTTATATAAAGTTAAAAATTGTAAAATTTTCATTTTATGAATTGTAAAATGTAGCAAAGATCGGGAAAAACAAATTTTAACAATGTTATATAGAAACAATAATCATTGGTATGAAAGTGTTGTTTACTTTAGTAAAATGCTTTCAAATTTATTTAAGTAAAATTAACTTAAAGATTAATTATAAAATGATTTAACAATTTAAAAATGAAATAAATACGAAGTGATTTAAATCAGTTATTTGGAATAAATCAACAGCTATTATGATTTTAAAAATAACTGTTTTTGGTATGAATAATGTTTTATGTATGTGTGTGATGTTTGAATAAAAATTTAATTTCTTTGCAGCCAGCAATAATCTTGTTGATAGCTTAAGTATGAATGCTACCTTCAAAAATATTAGAAATTCTCACTGCCTTCCCCTTTTTTTGGGGGGGGGGGAATGAGAGATTTATTTATAGATTTTACCTTTCACTTTATAGGAGAAAGTTGAAGGTAACTTCAACTCACTTCATTGTAATTTAAAAATTTTATTTAGTCTGCTTAGGGGATCAAGGGCCTTGCAAGTGCATGACATTGGGATAAAATCCTTAGTGAGCTTCTAGTTCTGACATTTGGTCCCTGAAGCTGCCAGGCCTATAGAGATTTTCTCCCCTCTTCCTCTATTTTGTCAAATTTGACCAAATGTGTTCCTTTGGCCTTATATTATAGCATTATTTCTTAATATTTTTATTTCAATTTTTTTTAATAAAACTTCGATGACATTCTAAATTTAATATGTGCTATAGTTAGTGAAAATTCAAGTGGATGATTTCATTAGTCATTTAAAATAATAAGGAAACAAAGACTTCTTTATAATTTTTTTTTCTTAAGTAATACTAATAAGACAGAATCATGAGTTAAAATTGTATCTTATTATGTATGTCTTCTTTTATTGGTGTCAACCATTTTGAAATAGATAGGATAACCAAAAGAGAAAACGTACTGGATATAATATAATGCAATTAACAGTGTGCAGAGGCCAAACATTTAGTTGCTGCTTCCATGAAAGGGACATTTGACCCTACTTTATTAAGAGTGGGAAGAGTAACAATTCATGTCACATTTTCTGGAACATAATGGCCATATCTAGGAAAGTGAGATGAAAGCAGGTTACTAACTGTTTAATGAATCTATTTTTTGTTTTTACTTCAGTATTTTAAAGATAAAGGCCAAAAACAAGGGACAAGGTGTCTTGTCCCCTTCCTATTTAAGTATGTGGCACACACTGAAAGATAAATTGAGAAAACATGTACAGGCATTCCAGAGAGCACATAATTTTTGTTTACCTGACAAGAATGTTTAGAATATATATATATATTCAGGGACATTGAATGAAACAAGTTCCACACATTTTTACAAATTAGTTAAGGGCTCCTTTGAACACTACAAGTCAGATTTTAGAAAAAGGACTGATTTACATATGACATTAGTAAATTGTATACTTTATCTGAGTATTGGGATGATCATGACAGTCAGGACATCTCATGAGCTTGTTCTCCAACTATGTGATCACAACATTTAATTTAATGCATGAGTTGATGCATTATCTTGCCAAAATATAGCTCATTGCTTTAGTGAAAAGTGAATCAATTTAGGAAGAAATCACTTCCGATTGAAAAGTATTGGAGAGTATATACTGTTATTGGCTAATTATATAATAAGCAAAACCTTTCATTAAACAAGCCATTTAGATGAAAAATATCTAGTAATTTTACTCAATGTTTAACACATGAAGTTGGACACCAGACTGCTAATGCAGTATTGTAGTAACCCTAATAATAAAATTAAAAACGTGCTTCCTTATATTTTAAGAAACTCAATAAAATGACACTTGCATAAGAGTTTGAAACAAAAAATATTCTAAACAGTTTAACAGAGAAGGCTTAATGTGAACAAAATCTCTTTGGATTTACATAAAGTAATTCTACTGAGATAGTGATGATTCCTGTATAGAGAGGAAAAAGAGACGTAAAGAACATAAGAAAAAAATTAAGACCTCTATTTTTAAAATATTATAACAGGTACTTAAGGCCTGCTAACTGAAACATACTTTATACATATTTAATCGTAGAAAACTAAAGCAAATTGATTACTCAACATAATTACTTATAATTAACCTCTGTAGATTACATCCTCTATCAAGCAATGATATTCTTTTTTTTTTTATCTCAGTATGTTGTATTCTGCGGTGAAACAGCTTTTGTGTGTCCCATAACTAAATGTTCTGTCTAATTTGCAATATAACTAATAATTTTTAAAAAATGTTGATTATTAAAATTTGTAACTTGTGTTAGCACTCTTGTGAAACTTGTGGAAATTTAGAATTAATGAGTTTTGTGAGCTGACTCATTCATGTAAAAGGCTGGCTATCTTAAAACATATGCTCTTTTAAAAATTTTTAAATTAATGAACTATAAGTAAACTTTTTCAAGTTCAACTAATGAAGTGTTAATTTACGCAATATTTTATAGAGTGACCCTCAGCTACCTAACAAGACATCATTATCCTTTTCAAATTTCCAACTATAAATTTATTTCCTAATTTGGCACACATTTCATCATAATGCATCATTTTTCTTCTTTATCACCATGTTCCCTTTGTATGTGATGCTATGTATTCATATGTTCAGTGCAGTAGGTAGAATATATATTCTTTAGACCATTTAACATCCTTCTACTATTGTATAGTCTGTTGCTTATAGTTTAGTAAATGTGAGTATGGTATGCATATTGATGCAAAGGATCAAAGGCAATCTAACTGCTGTGTTGAATCCGTTATTTTTCTTCTGCAGTGTTTTGGTTAAAATGGATTTTGTGCAACTGGTGTTAAAAATGTCCATCCAATAGCTGAGGAATGGCAACCTTTCTTTTAACAGATTTTGTTTTTGACTTGGAAATATAGGAGTCAAAATTTTAAAATTGCTGATCAACTTCAAATATTTACCAATATTATGTGTTCAAGTTTATTAGATCTAAGTTATGTTTAGTTTTATCTCTATATTTTATAATTTAAGTTATAGGAGATAATGTAAAATTTTGAACTTCTCATCAATATTTGAATTATGATCTACCATCAAGTATATAGTAAAATAAATTGTAGGGATAAAAATGATAAACATTAATAAAAAACTGAAATGTTTATACAAAAATAAAATCATAAATCAATGTTACTGTTTAAAATTAAAATAGATATCAAACATCTAAATTCAGTTTAATTGAAAAAGTATCATTTGACATAAATTCTTTTTAAAAATTGATTACATAAGTGTATATATAAAGTTTAGATCAAATATATGCAAAATGAAATATTTCTGTATAGAAGAAGGTTATTGTGTATTTACCTCTTGTCAAGAGATCGATTCTAATTGAAAGTTTAGATCAGGCATGTTATATTTGTGAAAGGGCAAATATAGTGCATGTAAAGAGAAACTTAAAACATAAAATAAATCCTTGTTAGAATACTTACTGTTACAGAGTCAGTGATTAGGGTATGTTAAACATGATTAGTTATTATCTTTTTTTTATAGATTTTATGTCTTAGCTTACTTTAATAATATAAATATATGAGAAGTTTCATTTTATTAAATCTTTATGTAAACTTCAATAACAAAGCCATACTTATGAGTTTGAAATTTAAGTCTGTGACATTTATGCTGGAAAATTTTCAATTTATTTTCTCTTAACAACAGAATCTGTATGAACTTTAAGGAATTTCCAAAGAACTGTTCATGCAATATAATTAGAAATCCTCCTTTGACTTTTCTACTGGTGGTATTTAAAGAAAAAAATGAATGAAATTTTTTAAAACATTTAGTTGTTAATTTTTATTAATTGAAACATGTGAAAAGTCACTCAGAGGAAAGGTATAACTTTAGTCAAAGAGCATTTAATTGTTTTGGTAAAACAATTTAATATATTTTTTTGCCAGTATTTTTATCGAAATTGTTTTAAAACATAGCTCAAAGAGGCTCAGAAATTAATATGCTAAGATTCTGAAAATATATCTAAAAAAATATCATCAGGGGTAAAACTTATGTGATAGAAGAAATGTGTCCAAGCATCTAGTTTTTATTTCTTCAGGAGTGACTTTCATGTCTGCTCTCATTACGAGCATGAAAAGCAATTGAATTCAGAGACTACAGTTAGCATTTATGGATAAAGAGGAAAAATAAATTGTGTGCATTTTTGTGTGTTAATCTTTCTTTCTTTCTTTTTTTTTCTTTTTCTTTCTTTTTTATTCCCTTAATTTAAAGGAAAAAGTGCGTGATAGTAAGTGGCAATGTGCCTAGTGTTTCTTGCTTTTAAATATGAAATATAAGCAGAGACAGAAGAAAATGAATTGCTGACTTATGTGGGACAGTTCTAAAAACCTTGAATTATGTATAGGTGCTGCTTACTATACAAATCAAATTTGCCTACTACCTTTAAAAAATTGCTACTCAAATTTTTGAAAAAGCACAAATTTACATTGTGAATCTAAGTCAAAAATAAATTCTACTAGAAAAGTCTAATTAAGCAGTCTTATACAATAAGTGCTTTTGTTAACTATTGCATTTCATTTGTGACAATTTTTTTACTGTCTGTTATAATAATGTAAGCTTGGAGAATATTCCTTGACTAGCCACACTGATCACAAATATATCTGCTATCCTTACATCAACAATGATATCCAACAGTGACAAAAATATATTTGTATATCTTTTGCTTATGTAATTGATCTATGATAGATGCTTCTTCGCATCTACTTACAACTGTACCCAGCTACGTTTAAAAAAAAAAAAAAAATTCTCTTAACTGTGAATTGCAACTCAGACTGATGTTTTCTCTATGTATGTACTATTTCCAATGGAATATTTTATTGCAAAAGGGAAGCCCATGGACAATTATGTACAATGAACCCTCCATGGATTTTATATATATATATATATATATATATATATATATATATATAATTTAGTGTAAGAAATTGCAGTGAACTCAATTTTGCTAATCTGTCAATGTCAAAACATTTGGCTAGAGATTTAATAATTCTGTGAGAGAGCACATGCCTGCCCCCCCCCCCCCCCCTTTCCATAGATTATATCACTGTGACCTTAATTAATATGCAAAAGTCTGGGGAGGGGAGCTCTTTGTATCTTGTTGCTAGAGAGTAGTACTGCATGTCACCTTGAGATTTAGTGAGATAAGATTATTATTATTATTTTTATATTTATTTCTGCTTAAAGATACAGAGTTTACAACTCTGTTTCACTTAACAATCATTTTCTTTTTTAATATTCTTACATGTAATTGTTTGAAAAGTGAGATTTCATCTTTATTTTTAACATTTTCTTTCTATGCTTGAAACGGAAATCGGTACTTTACTGTACACATATCTATGCGAAAATTTTTTAAACCAAACTTTGATTGCTATATTTTCTTTTTGTAAAGATTTTGGTGTATCCTGATCAACTAAAGAGGCTAGTAGTTCTTTAGATTTTGATGAAAATATGTAACACTTGATGTAATTCTTAATTTTAAAAATTACTGAAGTAAATTTAAAGGAATTGTTTCAGATATTTATGATTTTATACTGACACTGTAAAGTTTTTAAATTTTGTTATGTTGTAAATAGCTGATGGCAGATAAAATTTAAAAACTGAAACTATGATTTTTTAGTTTGTTCAGATATTTCTTAGATATTGTTTATTTGAAGTTTTTACCAGCTCAGAGAAACTTTGTTTTCAAAATGTCAAGTAAGTTTTATCAGTTTTGGTTTTGATTAGAAGAGATGGTTATTAATGCATCATAAGTTAAGTAATTACTTTAATCTTATGCAATTTGATTTTTAAATGATCACCATTTCTAATTTTCAAAATCAGATTGCTGAGTGATATAATATAGTAGTTTTGCCATTACATGCAGCATCTGTCTGCAGACTTCAAAATTTTGTCGATGTATTAGGAAACTCTTACTTTTGTTTTTCTTTTTTAAATGGGGTATTAAAAGTTGATGAAATAAAATTTGTGCATTCTGAGGATGGGAGTCAATTCATGACAATATTCCTTAAATTCATAACCAGATAGGAAACTGATTTTGAAAAATATTTTCTGAATGTATCTTGAGAAAATTAACTTGATAATTTAGTGCTTGAGGGTGAAATCTCTAGAAATTCATTAATTTGGGGGCATAAGAAAATATTTCTAAAATTTAAGAAAATATACTTGTAAATTTAGAGTTTGTTAGTATAAAAGAAAGTTTATTTTAGGATAAGGACATGGGGGAGTACAATCAAATCTTTTAACTATAGAATGAAGATATAAGATTACAATGAGGGCTAATATGAGAAATTAATTTTAGGAAAATGTTACATACTCTATTGCATTTTCAATTTTTCTGACTCTCATCATATGAATAACCTGATTGTTTTTGGATGGGCAAGCTATTATAAGAATTTTTTCAATCACTAAAAAATCTTCATACCCTTCGGATACTGAGAGGCACGTAGTTCAAACACCTGAATTTCAGAAGGCTTATTAGTTTTTTTAGTTAAAATACACAATTAAAGAATTAAAAATAGCTTCAATTGTAAAATTGCCATATATTTATCTTTAATTAGAAAGTTTCACAAAAGGTAGTTTTTAAAAGGTATTTCTCTATTTTGTGAAGCAGTCATATGTAGCTTAGAGAGCCTCTCTAAATTGAATATTAAAATAAAATTTTAATTTCTAAAAACATTTGCATGCATGTAATTCTTTTAAAATCAGAATAATGGAACTTTTAATTAATAAAAAAAATGAGTTTATGTACCTTTTTTATCCATTATACAGAGGCATTAGATACCTTTCTTATGAATGTTGGTGTTGCTATCTTAAATAATTTTTATTTGAGATCTGGCTGTATTATAGATTTTCAAAATATTTTAAGAAGCGCTGATTGCATACTAGTTAGTGATATATAACTATAACTTTTTTTATCTGTCTTAAGGCCTATCTTTCTTCAAAACTGAAGTTATAAGATCCTTTTTGTAAGCTCCTTGATTATGAGTTTTAACGCTTATTGATTAATTTAAGGAAGGCCTTATGAGACAATCAAAATGGATCACTAATTTGACATGGTTTAGACTTGGACCTCTTCCATTTTCACTTTGTTTATCTAACTCTAAAAGTACTAATCAGAGAGTGCCCATATTCATACTACCTCACTTGCTACTACAGAAAAAGAAAATAAAAATACTCTCCAGATTCATAGTTACATGTTTGTACAGATAGATCAATGATTGATTCTGATGCTGCAAGTACTGGATTTTTCTGAATTCTCTTTCTTTTTACATATCTGTCTGTACAAACACTTCCAATTTTGATGATGAAATAGAAGTTTTCCTAACAACTCCTGAATAGCTTTGTTCTCAGTAAGATTTGCCAGAACAGTTATTCTCTCTTACATTAAAGCAATGCTATATTATTGGCCATTTCAGGTTCTCATATTAATATGATAATGAACATATTTGTATGTGTAGAAAAACTTTGGCTTTCCAGAATGATTAAATTGTCCTTCAGTGAGATCAATCCTATTTTGGAATTATGGGACTGTGACTGTTCAAAATATTAAACTTCTTCAAATAAAATTAAAGTATAATCCCATCATAAGATCATTTGAAGGTAAGCTTGGGTAGATATTCACAATTCTTCATTACTGACTACAGATGCTTTAAGGAAAGCAGAAATGGAAATGATTTGCTTTTTGACAGGATATGATTGCTTACTCTCTGATTTCTTCTAATTCAGAGTACTTAATGCCCTTATTTATGTTTGAAATAATGGTCACCTCATGGATTCATGCAGTGCATTAAATGTCTAAGGGACTTTAGCACTTTGGGGAGGCATGGACAAAAGGCATGATTACCAGTGGTTTGACATTTGCATCAATCTGATCTACCATCTTCTAAAGTAGTCAGAATAGATTGATTTCATTTGGCTGTATGTTCATTGATCTGTCTTACGAGCTTGCATGTCTAAATTGAAAGAAAATTCACATCTGCATGTTTTTTAATGTAAGGAAATTGCTGTTTTGTGGTCAAAGAATTTTTTTTGGGGGGGAGCACCCCCCCCCCCCCCCCCCCAAAAAAAAAAAAAAAAAAAAAAAAAAAAAAAGCCTGGCTTATTTATTTAATTTTTTTCCCATAGCCTAAAGTTATATAATTGCAGACCTAATACTAAAGGAGTTTAATTTTAAAATGAGAGAATGTTTATTTCTTATATACACACACAAGCATATACACAGTCCAATCATATTTATGTGACCACGACCACCGCCTACTTTGACGTCAACGTTAAATAACCAATCGCAGAAGGTATGTGTCATCAGCAAATTTGGTGGATATATAAAGTGTGTTGTAGGCATTCTGAAAACATTTCAGTTCTTGCAGTCATGCAGAAACGGAGCGATTTATCCGGCGTCCAAAAGGGCATGATCATTGGCTTTTGGGCCAAGGGTGGAAGCATTTCCGAAACAGCTAATTTTGTAAACTGTTCGCGGGTCACCGTGGTAAAAGTATACTGTGCATGGCAAAATGGCACTATCCAAAATCAGCGACGTGGCAAATGTGATACACCATGGGCCATAGATGGCAGAGGAAGGTGAACGATGGCTGCAGAGATGCGTTCGGGCGAATAGACGTGCAACCGTTTACCGAACTCCCTTGGCCAGCAAATTCCCCGGACTTGAACCCAATCGAGAATCTGTGGGATCACTTCGATCGGGTTGTTCGCACCATGGATCCTCACCAACGTAACCTAGCACACCTGGCCACGGCACTGGAGTCTGCATGGCTTAACATCCCAGTGAACACTTTCAGGAACCTAATTGACTCTCTTTCTGCATGTCTCGCAGCGGTCCGCTCTGCGAAAGGTGGTTATTCTGGATTTTGACAGGTGGTCACATTAATGTGACTGGACTGTGTATATACATACTAGCTTCGGTACAGATTACATTCGAATTAATTTTAATGGTCAGTATATGCAATTAATGCCAAGAAAAACAAAATATATATATATAATAAATACAATAGTCAATGTATGCAACTAATGTCATATATATATATATATATATATATATATATATATATATATTTATAGAAAAATCGTAATGGATATTTTTAGACAAAATAATGAAGAAAATATTCAAATTAAATACAGCGGTCAATGTATGCAGTTAATTTGTATGTTTAATATCCATAAAGCATACTAATTTGAATTAAATTCTTAAAAAACTTCCATCTCAATTAGTCTAGTGGTTAAATTTTATCTTTTACCATATTTTAATATATTTTTTGGTCAATTTATTTCGTTGTTATGCACGTGACGCAAAATTAATTTTTGTAAAATTAGTATCACAAAAAGAGAAGAAACCATGTGATCAGCATTTAATAAATTAAATTCCAAAAATTAATCTTTAAAATTCACCAAAAATCAGAAAATGAGGTAAAGATTTGAAAAAGATTTCATTTTAAAGAATTTTTGTTATCTTTCTCATGAGATAAATTTTATAACCCTCAGAGTATTATTTTAAATGCAAACTCTAAAGAATGTTATAAAAGCAGCTTAAAAATTTAATTCTAAAAAAATCTAAGAAGAATTTTTCAAAAATCTTTCTTAGTGCACTCCTACACAATAAGAAGAATCATCATGCAAAATTTCAGCCCTTTAGGTCCAGCAATTTGGTCTGTGCATTATCTGTCAGTCAGTCAGTCAGTTATGGAACTTTTTTATATATAGAGAGAAATATATAACCAAGAGCCAAGGTGTCCCCCCCCCCCCCCCCAAAAAAAAAAAAAAAAAAAAAAATCTTGACTGGAACTAGCCCCTACTATAAATTTGATAAAGTAAATGTATTCACTAGCTCCTTTGTTATATTTAATGTTTATATTTAAAGTGCATCTCCACCCTTCTCCTTTGGAATCAAGACAGAAGAGCTTTTCTTGAAGAATAAAACTGCATTAGCTTTCAGAATTCAAAAGCATAAAGTTATCAAATTTTTTGTCATAAAAAAATTGAACAAAACAGTATCAAAAACAGTTTTTACATATAATTATTTGGCCTTTAAGCTGAATCTGAACAATATTTTTTGTTGTGAATGTAACAATTTCAACTCGATTTACAAATAAAATACAGAAATAAGCTGTGTCAATAGTATAAGTCATTAAATAATCATTCAACTTATGTGAATTTTTTTTTTATCACTTTGAAAATTCCATCAAACACTGTTTACCAATTTCTGAAAATGTCCTGGCTTTATTCAAAGCAACTGTGTTCACTCTGTTCCTTCAGTTTTGGGTACAACAGGACTGAATGAAAGACTGAACAAGATTTTGAACAGGTTGATACTTGAGAATTATAATCTATTCTTGCACATTATACCTCAAATTTTCTCTATTGGGTTAAGGTTTGAACTGAGAAGTAGCCTATCCATAATTGTAGCATGATTGGTGTTAAATAAAACTGAAGTATGAATTCTATTCTCCAGCTAGAATGCTCAATCATCACCCGCAAAAATCTTTGTAGTCAGTAGGAGATGGCTGCTGATATGTCTTAATAATCTTCATGAGTTTTCTCTGCCATGTAGTGAAATAATAATAGTTAGTTTCATTGAAGATGAAAGCCCCTGAAACCTTCTTCACTCTGTCTGCTGAAGAAAATTAAAGACAATTGCTTAAAAAAATGCCAGTTGCAATTCTAACCATTCAGGTTGTTCTTCTCATAGAAGATGGGGATAAATTATTTGTCCTTTAATACAGTTGAAATGTGGGACTTAATGCGGGACACCTCAAAAAAGCCAAACTTAGGATTTCAGTATGTTGTCTCCATACCTTTTACCATTAATAGTACGTTTGTCAAAGATGTAGAGCTTTGTGCTTTCAATTCAAAATTATTCTTGCTCATACCAACTACCAACTCAAAATTGATTTCTTTTTGTGATGGTAAGGGTATGAGTAATGTTCTTCCCATTCTCTAATTAGAGGAGGACATATTTCTTCAGTGATTCAGAATTTAGTTTTGGTGTACGTTACTTGTCTACATCGTGAACATGCTGACTTTTCTGTAGGGGAGATCTTGACACAAACTGCGATACATCTGACCTAGAGACCAGTTTTCCTGAACTTATTGTGAACAGTTAATCTGAATACAGTTCCTCTTGTGATGGTTGTCAGCTCTTTTTAAAGTTACCTCACAGACAATGCTCAATGACATAGTACAGTTATTTCCAAATATCAGTCCCCTTGTTGGATTGTAATTCTTGGAAGATCTTGTACTGGTTAACATCATTTATCTCCAGTGTCTTGAAACTACTTCCACACTTAGGTGATTACATATTCTGGCACTGTCTAGGCTTTGGAAACTTGTGTCTGGGACTGTCTTGATTCTATTATTCCAACATTTTTTCCAATGACCTTTCAACAAAAGACAAACTTGACAGCTTTGATTTTATCAGTACCTGCGAAATAAAGACATCACTTTTCGTGTGTATTGCAAGGAACCAGAATAAGGCATAACTATATTTATGGAGTTGTAATCTCTTGTTTGGACTTAGCTATTAGCTGATAAAATTTACTTAAATGCAGAGTTTGGTTTGAATTTGCAAATAACCTACATAAAAATTTCTGCTGTTCTGTATAGATTAACCCATTACTTTACACATTTTGCAAATTATGCATAACTTGTGAACACTAGATATATATGAACTTAAAGAATATATTTTTTTTCTTGAATACTTGTGTAAAGAAATATTTACTTTACAATCCATATTTCTCAGGGGAGGAATCCTATTTTAGAAAGAAGTTTAACTTTGTGAAATAGCTGTAATTAAAGATTAAAGAAGAATTAATTTAAGAAAAATTTGTGTGCGTGTGAGAGAGAGAGAAAATACTTAAAAGTTTTTGATGTTTTCTGCTACTGCATAATAGAAAATAGGATATTTGTTCTTACCTTTATGCAAATTTGTTTCTCCTTATTTTAAGCATTATTTATATATTGACAATCAATTTTTTTTTCATTTGCAAATAAAATATTTATATTTTCTGTGAAAAATTATTTTAAAATAATTATTTCAAGTGCTTTTGTTTAAAATCAACTATTTTTGCAATAACTTTATCAAAGTGTTACTTATTGCAATGCTCAATTTTAACCAATTGTGATAGTGTATAAATTAGCGTGCATGTTATATAATATTTAATTATTTTTGGTGGTTTTCATTATAAAATATCTCAAACATCTATATCCATTTAAGTAGTGAAATAAAGAAATACATTGTATTATTTTTAAATATTGTGTTAGATACTTAAGCTAGTGTTTTGAATTGATATCTTATAATTCTCTTTAGATCGCTGGTATCGCTGATGGCAATTGGCACTGGACAAATGATCATAAAGTTATGAAGCATGTGAGAAATCTGTTTTCTAAATACTTATGTCTACATACTACTGCATCTGAAGTGAGGGGTATTATGTGGACAGTCTCCATTTCTTGTCCAACCAACAATGTAATTTCATCACCCATATAGAATGTCTACTGGTGGGTTTCAGACTATTTCAATTTCTACTCCCACCACCCCAGCTACACCATCTAATTGCCTGGAGAATTCCAGTTCTGATCCAGATATTCTTGTATCTCAAGATATTCCTTCTTCTCAACTTGAGTCCAGCATGCTCTTGAAAAGAGAAAATTCCCCTGAGACTGCTGTTGGTAGTCCTGGATTCATTGTAGACCCACCACACAGTCAGTCACAAACGACTGCTCTTTCTCACAGTATTGATACTGATTACAATTCAAACTCCTTTAATTTTTCATATGGTAAGTATGCTTTAATTTTTCTATTTGTATTTTTTATTTGATGAAAAAATTGTTTTTTAGTTTCCAGCATTTTGTCTCATTTATTAAAATTTCATCATGGTCTTTGTAACAAACTTTCTCTTATTTATATATATATATATAAATATGTAATATAATCATTACATCTCCTTCTTAAAATGCAACCTGAAAAGGAAAACTAGCTCAAATTTACATGGCTGGAGCTAGACTCAGCCTGAAAGGAATTAGAATTTTGAAGCAGTCGGGTCGAATCATTTTATTAGGAGCGATAGTAACATACGTCCTTTCATTTCAGATGCTCGGAGCGAAGTGTAACATCACCTTTCAACCTTACGCGCTAGAAGCGGGGTACATGTGGCTGTTGTTTTGAAATGTCAGCGGAATTTCAGGCTGGCAATGCAAACTCACGCCTTTCTCGGGACGTATACACGTGTAGAAATGCAACGTTTGCTATTTTATGGGAAGTTCTGTTGCTATGGGTTTTTAAAGCGTTAAAGTAATGTTACTGGGGATTGGATTTAGGAAAGGGAATTTAACTGATAGAATGGAGGGCCTAGTATTTAATTTATTACATATATATATATATATATATATATACTCGTACAGTCAATAAATTCGGGGACTTTATTTACTACAACAACTAATACACATACAAAGTCTTCTGGACACAATCACCTTCAAAATAATGTCCTTCCGCAACTATACACTTCTGCCAGCGTTGATACAGCTTCTGGAAACCGTTGCATGAGAGCTGTCGTAAAGTGGTTGTCGCTGTTGCCATCACTTCTTCGGCATTTGCAAACCGCTTGTCCTTGATACGATCTTTCAGTTTCGAGAACAGGTAGAAATCGCAAAGAGCAAGGTCTGGGGAATACGGGGGATGTGGCAGAACTGTGGTGCCATGTTTAGCAAGGACTTGTTGCACCATCAGGGATCAGTGTGCCGGGACATTGTCATGCAACAACATCCACATGTTGGATTTCCAAACGTGTGGACGTTTACCAAGATTGCCTCCCAGAGACGACGAAGAACCTGTACATACCATTTGTTGATGATGTTACCTTGTGTTTGGCGCAGCTTGTCCTTTCTGGACCTTGCGCCAATAAACTTCAACCAACCAAACAACTACTGCACCTACCCGTTGGATGTTCGCCTCCGTTTGTGGGGTCACTGGCCACCCACTTCGCGGATTATCTGCAACAGTGTCTCTCCCCTTTTTAAACAAGCTGTACCATTTGAAAACTTTCGATCTGCACATAGCTTCGTCTTGATACGCTTTTTTCAGTAACCGTAACGTTTCTGAAGTGGTTTTTCCTAATTTGTAGCAGAATTTAATGTTGGAACGTTGCTCCAAAAAGGACATTTTGCTACATCAACATCTTAGGCTGACAGTCTGCAGCCAAATGGTGAGCTGCGTGCCTTAGCAGTTATGCAAAGGGTCATGTGACATCTCACGCATATGCAGATAACCAGACTTGCAAACCACATCGTTATTTCGGTTCCCCCACACACCGGGCATGAGGGGGGAGGGTAGTCCCCGAACTTATTGACTATACTGGTGTGTGTGTGTATATATATGTGTGTATATATATATATATATATATATATATATATACATATATACATATATACATACATACATACATACACACATATACTTGCTGAAAACCCGCACTTCGCTACGGAGTACATTCAAATTAAATACAACGGTCAATGTATGCAATTAATGCCAAAAAAATAAATATATTTATAATAAATACGATGATCAATGTATACAATTGATGTAAAAATTAATATATATATATATATATATTTATTTATAAAAAAATCATAAGGGATATTTTTTTTGGATAATATCTAATCGTCTGCTGCATTAGAAAGAAAAAAAAATATTTTTTTGTCTATTTAGTTGCTGACGATAAATTTATTTAAAGTTATTTAAAGAAATCATGTGATCAGCATCTAATAAATAAAATTCTAAAAATTAATCTTTAAAAATTCACCAAAAATCAGAAAATTGAGGTAAAGATTTCATTTTTTAAGGAATTTTTATGATCTTTCTCATGATATAAATTTTATAACCCTCAAATTATTAGTTTAAATACAAACTTAATAAAAGTTACAAAAACAGCTTAAAAATTTAATTTTAAAATGTCTAAGAAGAATTTTTCAAAAATCTTTCTTAGTGCACCCCTACACCATAAGAAGAATCGCCATACAAGATTTCAGCACTTTAGGACCAGCAGTTTGGTCTGTGTGTTGTATGTCAGTGAGTCAGTCAGTCAGTTACAGAACTGTTTTATATATATAGATATGTAATATTTTGTAGCTATGTTGGATATTTATTCAAAACATATGATTGTATAAGTAATTACATTTTGAATAAATTAGTGAAGATATTTAGAATAAGTATGCTTCTGTTAGACTGATATGGAAGATTCAGACATTCACATATTTCTTCAAACTGTGTGTGGAAAAGGAGTTCTTCTATGTATTTAAAATTATGTATTTGCCTTTTTTATACTTTAAGAATTCAATTGTAATTTTCCCCTGTACTTCTAAGGTATTCTTTGTTACAAAATTGTAAATAAAAGTTAATTTTTGAGTTTTTTAATTATCACTTTTTTGTTATTCTCATAAGGGTTTAACATTTCTCTTATATGTTTTTCTGTAGATGGAAGTTTTTCGTTGTCTCCTCAACAAACTGTTGATATGAAGGATCTTGAAAAGGCTGAAGCTGCCAGTGCTATTCTGTCTAGCCAACCTCTAAGCAATTCTTCTTTATCTGGTTCTAATGCAAGTCCCAAGTCTTTCATGACCCTTAATATAAATGAAACCAAAAATGATAAAATGATCTCTGGGTTTGATGGCAGGGATGATGGACTATCACCTCTATCAGTGATTGCTGTATCAGCATACCAAGATATCGGTCATCCTAGTCCTAACATACATGGCAGCCTACTTCACCGCACTCACGTACTGAGATATAATCCTGGCAGTGACACAATGCTCAGTGCTCTAAATTATAATGAGAGTGACATGTTGCAGGAAGGAGGATTTGATGTATCCTCTACTCATTCTTTTACTCTTGATGGCCTTTTGGGTACTGGAAGTGCACCTGGAATGGATTTATTAGATGGGGATATGAACCAGGAAGCTTATATGGAAGCAGGACAAGATTTACAGCTGTCACCTCAATCTTTTGCCAATAACAGTGATGCCTTTAATGTGAGAGAAAATTCTCCTTTGTCAGGGATAAATGATACATCTCATATTAAAGCTGGTAATGATTTATTGTGCTATTTATGCATTCTTTTTCTCTTATAGAATTGTATCTTTTATTTTTTCCTTATTTGTAGTCTTGTAAAGTTGCACAAATCGATACCTAAACTCCAAAACCTCTCAACTACTATTTTTTGCTATTTTCATTTTATGTGGGAATACGATAACCCACAGCTACTGCCATCGATTGATTCATATGAAAACTCAATAAATAGTTTTAAGTGCATTCTAAAGGCATTTTAACACTAGAACTGCAGGACTTTCGATATTCCTAGAACCGCAGAGCGGGTCATTTTGACCCTAGATTGTAAACTTATAAAACATGCACAAGCGCTTAATTTATTTAGCTAAAACATTTTATTTTTTAAATAATAATCAATATTTCTCAGAATTTACATTAAATAATTTATATAAATCAAGAGAAATTAACTTAATTTTTACAAAATCGCATTATTTAAAATTTTATGTCCTTGAGTATAATAACATGTCTCTTTAACAAAATATGACATAAATTTCCTAATTTCAATGGTAAAACAGAGTATCTCTTTTCAATATGTTTAGACATAATTTTAAAAAAATTAAAAATTAAATTTTTTTTTCAGTTACTAAAAATTTTATCAGTACTTAGTTTTACAGATTTTAAAATCCAATTTACTGTATTCATTTTGTACAAAACTGAGTAATAAGTTTGGTACATTTTCGACAGATGGGTGCTTTACATTTTTAACAGATATCTAGAGTTTTATTTTCACATTTCGAAATATGGCATCGGACTCGTTTAGGCTTAATTTGTGGTTGTCTGTCGTTTTCACTGGTTGCTTCACATGCTCTTTTTGCCGCCTTTTTATGTCGGAAGAGAACAAACTTTTCTCACAATTCTCCAACCAAGTCTTGAATGAATTTCCGTTTACTAATAGATTTTCCAGTTACATTAGTAGACGGAATTATATAAAACCCAGGCATTGATTGCAACAGGTCCAAAATATTACAAAAAGAACCTGCACCGGCCACCTACGTGAAGCAGACTTGACTGTATATTTCCTTGCCATTTGTTCAATCACGTCCACACTGTATTTAGTTGCGTTGTAGAAAGCGATTGTATCAGGTAGTTTTTTGGGGGGGTTATCTGCAATTTCTACGTTTGGATAGAGACTACTTAGCAACAAAACGTTTATCTTTTTTACCTCATTAAACAGTTAGACTCATGTCTTTATGGGTTAGTACCGTAGTCGAATACAATGTGGATTTTAATATTTTTACAGAGACTAGTATTTCTCTTCTTGAGCGTTTTACAGTTCTTACAAGGCTGGTGTTTGTGGATTTCAATGCCTCTGCAAGCTTCAGTGTTGTGTAAAAGTTGTTCGTAGTGACATTTCTACCTTTTCTCATATGGACTTATTAGTCGCAGCAATACATGTTCAGATATATAAACATAGAATAAACTTTGGTTATATTTTCCAAGATACGGGAATCCATTTATCAGATATTTTGAGTCAACATCTGCAGCCAACCAGAACTTGATTCCACACTTATCTGGTTTGTTTGGCATATATTGGATAAACCGACACCTAGCTTTTGTAGGAAATAACTGTTCATCTGCAGTTCTATTAGGACCTGGTGTATAGTTAGTCTTGCAATTTTTGCATGAAACGATTCCAGATATCCAAAATAAGGGCAAATTTGTCTGTCTCTAGACGCTTTGATCTTGTTGATTTTACATTGAAGCGTAAAAATCCCATTATTTCACGAAATTGGTCTCTTGACATTGTATTTTGGAAAAATGGTGGTCCTCAGTCCTTTGACCACAAGCTATCCAGATCAAAACATTTTGCACAATATATACCACGTGCATATAAAATTTATATTAAAGCATCTATTTCTTCTAATGTTATATTCCATTCTCCTTCATGAATCTGCCGGTGAGCTTCATCTTCAGTACATTTCTCTATGTGTTTCAATATCCATTCATCTATAAAAAGTCTCCAAGCACTTGAAGGACTGTTGTCGATAACATTGCATTTAGCATGTGGTGTTGGGTCCCCCAACTTCTTTCAAAATATTACATTTTGATTTTCTTCCTCTATCGTTTGTTCCTAATTGAACAACATTCCAAATTATCCCATCTTTATCATCTTCATTATTTCCAACTTTGAATGTTATTGTCGATTTGTTTTTCAAATTTCTTTGCATGTGTGTATCTTTTCTTGGAATGTTTGATTTTTATTTTTTATCAGATAAATTATCATCAGTATTGCGATAAGAAGGACCAGTGATTGTTAGAGCATTGCCAGAGTCATCTTCACTTTCATTTTCTTCATCCGAATCCAAATTTTCTTCATTAGCAGGCAGGTATTCATCCTCACTACTCAAAATCGAATTTTGAGAAACCTTTTTTTGAACCTTCTGAATCCTTATCAGATAATTGTTTAAATATTCTAAAGCTTCCTGAACAGCAAGATTATGGCGTCGTGACATAGTTTTTATACATATACTAATTACAGAATAAAAGCAACTTCAAAAAGTCTAAATATTCGCAGTGACTTTTTACTGCATTCGAACGTAGTTCGTGCTTCAAACCTAATATAATGACCTTGACTGAAAAACCTTCACTATTCCCCCTTCTGGTACAGTCCATTTAAGTAATTCTAGGGTGGGGTAGAAGTATTTTACAGTTACAGTTCGAGAAAATGCACCTGTTTTTCGTTATTTGTGCATTAACATTTCTTACGGGTCAAATTGACCCGCTCCGTGGTTCTAGGTATTATTGTTATCTATCTCTGTTGGATTATTTATTTATCTAGGTATAAGTGTTAATAATCGGAAAATTATTTATGTTACGAATTTTTAAATTTGGTAAATTGTCGTTCACCTTAAAATATTAAAAGTCATAAAGAGAATTTTTTTTTCAATCGATACTTTCTGCGTGGTGATAAATTAAACATCGTTTTGGGTCAAATTGACCCGCTCCGTGGTTCTAGTGTTAATAAACCACTTATATCTACAGCTGTGACTTGTTTGTTAAAATGTGTTTTGGCTCTCCTGTAAAATTTGTAATTTTTCAGTTGAGAGGTTTTGGAGTTTAGGTATCGAAATGTTACATTTTAAAAATAAATTAAATAATTTTTCTAAGAACTAAATATGAATATATATATATATATATATATATATATATATATATAGTGATTTTAAAATATTTAGGTAGCACATAGTTATTAACCATAATTTCTAAAAAATAATCTATAAAGCCTAAAAGTATCATGATTATGTAAACTGTAGTTTGTCCCTCAAGTATCAACTATGTGTTGTTGTTTTGTCACATATTTCTTCATTGTAATAAATACTAATTTAATAAAAAAGAGAACAAAATACTGTGTTGATTTAAAAAAAAATAGTTATAAAAATACAGAACTAGATTTGTTAGATCTCTTAGAGCAGGGGTTCTCAACCTTTCAGGCTCTGTGCCCCCCTTTGAACACTGATGTAAGGTCACGCCTCCCCTACCACCATGTGGTCAATACAAGTAGTACAATCGGAATTTGAAACTGAAGCAGGTTATTAAATGAAAATATAGAATAGATAATTTCATACACAAAATTTAATATTACTACTCATATCTTAATTTGGAACATATTATTATTAGAACATATGAAATCAAAGAATCAAATATATTTGAGGTAATTAAGGATCTAGGTGAGGTTGGAATGTAATACCAGTCACTTTCACAACATTAATAAGAGGGCTGGAACTGTTTGTCATTGACAAGTTTTTGAATATTAGGTTTTAAGTGTGACAAAGCACACCTCAGGTCACTTTCAACGTCCAGCTTTGCTCGATATTTTGACTTTATGTATGGCAATGCTGAAAATCCAGATTCACAGAGATATGTGGAGGAAAACTGCACTAACAACCTCGAAGCTTCCAAAGCAACTTCTGGGTAAACGGGAAAATAGCGTAACCAAAAGTTTTCAACATCATTGTTTTCGAATTCCGCGTTTGCTTGAGAATCATATTTTAGGTCGATTGCCTGTTCCTGAATATGATCAGGAAGTATATCCACGTCGATTTTAAAAGGATCTCTTGTCAACTTAAACTCCCAGTTCTCTGAACTAATATCTGGAAAATAGTCTGCAATTTCATTTTGCAATGCTACCAAATGCCCTGATATAAGGTCCATCAGTTCATTTATATATTGCAATGTGAGTTTTTCTTTATCATCAAGGATGTCGTTCAGTCTTGGAAAGGACGAAATGTTTGGCTCTGAACTCTGAAGACGGAGTTGCCAAAGAGTTATCTTTTCTGTGAAACTCTTAACTGCATCCTTAAGTCTTCAGAATGTTTTTCTGACATTGCAGCTGCGACAATTATTGTGTTCGTGTTCGTATGTCGAAAATACGTTACGGTTACATTGTGACTGCAAAATTGAGTACAGTAAATTACAGTTAGTTTTATTTATTATTTTTTTTAAACTCACGCCTCCCTTGAAATTCTTCTACACCTCCCCAGGGGGGCGCGCCCCCCAGGTTGAGAACTGCTGTCTTAGAGAATGGTGTATTATTATAAAAGACAGCCCTTTTTTTAACTCAGCAATCCTAGCCTTGTATTGAACATATTGATTCAGTTTTTTAGAATGTCGATATTTGTGAGACAGAGAGTAGAAATAAGGATAAAGATATCAATATACCTTATTTTTATAGATGCCCACATGTATCCTGTTCACTGCTTATATACATCTAACTGAGTTCAAACAGTTAACTACAGCATCAGTAATGTTTGCTGACATCCAAAGTAACAGTAGAGTTGAAATGGAAAATCATAATTCAAAAGCTAGGATACAATTGTTTAAAAAAATTGATAGTTTACTTAAAAACTAGGATTTAAACTTCATGATTATATTAAATTATTGATTATATTCTAGTTTTTTAATTGATTTAAACTTTAAAACTAGGAGCTTGAAAGTTTTTGTGTTTTTAAAAATCAATGTTGTATAACTGAAAAAGTGATTTATCAATAATAAAAAATATATATATTTTTTTAATATTTATAATAGTATTCTTTTTTCTTTAGAAATTAAGGCTAAAGCTAGTGAAAATACTGGCAGTACACTTATGGTTGATAAATTGAAAGTAAAAGGAGCTCGTCCTGTTAAAGCTACTTCACCAAATCGTCCTGGCACTCAACCCTGCCCAACTTGTGGCAAAGTTTTCAGTAATTCTAGTGCTCTCACAAAACATAAATTGACTCACAGTGATGAACGCAAATATGTATGCCAGTTATGTGCCAAAGCATTTAAAAGGCAAGACCACCTGTAAGTATATTCAGCTAAATTAACTGTTTCTTTTTTGTTTGTTTAATTTATGTAGCTGATTATCTTTTATTTTATGAATTATCTCTAGATTTTTATTAACAGTGTAAGCAGGGAAAAAAACTACAGTAGATTTTCTGTTAGAGTACATTTTGTGGTAGAAATCTCTTTCTCTCTTGTAATTAATGATAACCATAACTCTTCAAAAACCAACCAGCCTTCAAATTATAACCTAATAAATACCCAATTACTTTTTTATTATTATTATTCAATTATATTCAAAGATTTAAGTTAAAAATGAATCTTTAATTTTTAATTAAATCGGTCATTTTGAAAAGGGGTAATCTCCACTTTTCTCCAACTTTCTGTGACCCCCCCCCCCTTTCTGTGAAAGTGAAATAGTTTTTTTGCTTCTCATGAAAATTTTTTTTAAATGGAGAAGACCCCTTTTCAAAATGACCGATTCAATTATTATTTGTCTTTAATTTTTGTTACTTTCAGGTAATCTTTGAGATAGTACTATGAAATATTTTAAAAATCAAAGTACTCACTTATTAGGCTCAAAGTACTCACTTAACTTTTTTTATGTATTTGTAGTAATGGTCATATGCTCACTCATAGAAACAAGAAGCCATTTGAGTGTGATGCTGAAGGTTGTGGGAAAAGTTACTGTGATGCAAGATCATTGAGAAGGCATAAAGAAAACCACCATTCCAGTACATCAACTACAAATATGCCTGCTTCTTTAAGTAGCCAAGTGTCTGTGATACCTGGTTTAGCACACTTAGGCTTCAATTCTCTCCAGACTTCTTTTCCTGCAAGTGTTATCACCAGTAACTCTGGGCCTGCTTTCTCTGAATCTTCTTTAAGTAACAGAATACAATATGCTCCTCCACCAACCACAACTCTCTCTGGGCGTGTATCATCTGCTAACAGTGAGAGCTTATCTAGGACAGTCAACAATCCTGTGGTTAGCTCTGTGATACCAACTGCTGCATCTCACCTGCAGTTTCTTACATTCCAACAACAGCCTTCTTCTAAGGCTCAGCAGCAGGTGGCTTCATCATCTGCTAAAAATATTTCTAGGTCTGACAGTAGTAGTACTGTTCTTACTTCATGGCAACCGCAGACAATCAACACGGGTGCTTTGCTCCTCGCACAAAACTTTGGAGCTTCACAATCCATTTCTCAGTCCCAGCCAACTCAGTTGATCACTAGGAGCTTTGAAACAACTACTGCAGAACAAGGAAACTCATCTGGCTCTGAACTCTCCCAAACACAGTTGCTCAGTCTGAAACAAGAATCAAAGAAAACAGACATGTTATCTCAGGACTCAAGAGAACAAAATGTTTTGGAACAACCTGTTTTGCCAGAAGCCTGCTTTGAAGTTGTCAATTCATCATCTGGAACAAAACAAATTGTTGCTCTAACTTCCCAAGGCTCAGTGAACCTGCAGTTTGATTCTGGATCTAACACAGTTGTTAGACTTCAAGATCCGAATGGAGACTCTCTGTATGCAAGATCTTCAATGCAAATTGTTAAAATTGAACCACCTGATCAAAGTAACACTACTTCATCTGTTCCCACAACACCTACCACTAAAGAATCTAATTGTAATCAAATTGAAAGCCCATTGCTGCAACAACTGCTTAATCAACAGCAAAATGCTGAAGCAAATAATGCTAGTCTTGGTAATTCACGTTCAGAGCAATCATTTCTGTCTTCTCTTCAAGAGCAGCAAAAATCAGCTTCACAGCAGTCTTCAGTTTTGATATCTCCATGGTCGCAGGTATGAAAATTTTTCTTCACCTTTCTTTCCCCTTTCCCCCTTTATGTTAGGGATATTCAAATATGAGAATTTAATTCTTATGTACGCAGAAAAATATTCGATGGAAATAGACTTCTGGATTTGCTCTAGTACATTTCATAGCTTATCATCAGTTGGAGTATAATTCCATTCCTTTGCAGGAGTTACCTAAATCAGGATTTCACTGAAACAATTGCCATTTAGTGTTGCATTATATCTTATTATCAATTTTTTGGTAAAGGAAACAGGTGTGCACGGTTAAGAGATAAATGTTTTCCTCGGGCTTGCAAGAATGTTCAAGTTGAGCTCAAATATCTCCATAAGGATGGAACCATCCATGCACAAAGTTAACCCCATGCTTGGTGGCTGGGATCATGGAACAATAGTGTCTTTTATATTCCTTAAAGTAGTGCTCCCCAACCTTTTTATTGCCAGTGGACCAGTCAACGTTTGATAATTTTACCGTGGCCCGCTGAGGGAAGGGGGCATTGACTGTTTATATTTTAGATTTTTTGATTTAACAATTTTAATTTTATTTAAACATGACTTCAAAACAAAATACACTTACACAAAAAAATTAATATAAAGTGATTTAAATTTTTAACTTACTAGAACGGTAAATCAATGAGAACCCTGAGCTTGTTTCTTTGCAACGAGACGGTTCCATCATGGGGTAATAGACAATGACACCCGAAGTGTGTTGCTTATGTCCAGTTTATTCTGTTGTTTTGTTTTGGTTGCTGCCACTGCAGAAAACCCTGCTTCACACAGATAAGTTGTCGGAAATGGCAATAGGGATTTAAGTGCTGTGGTGGCAATCTCAGGATATTACGGAATGACTTTAATCCAGAACACCAGCAGAGTTGTTGTTTTGAAAGTAGTTTTAACGCCGCCGTCATTTGCAATCTCCAACAGTTGATTTTCTTCTTGCACAGATATGCTAGATTCGCCTGCTTTGTTGACAAATGGGTCGCGGATCCATTCCTTACCAGTTCGTGGATCTTTTGTGGTTGGAAAGTAGCGCTCAAACTCTTTTAAAAGCAAAGACAGGTGATCGTGCACCAACTGGGAAAATGAATGTTCAGGCTCAGTCTCGCCTAAAATCCCCACTAATGTGTGAAACATGTCCAAATTGCCTCTGTTCACGCGCCGTCCCCACAACTCCAGTTTGGCTTTAAATGCAGCTACTTTGTCTGCCAACTTAAAAACAGTTGTCATTTTCCCCAGAAGGCACAGATTGAGTTCATTGAACAGGTTGAATATGTCACACAGGTAAGCCAGTTTTTCGACCCATACCTTGTCACTGAAATGTGCTGCCAGCGGTGACTTCTTTTCTGAGAGAAATCTTTCCAAAGGCTCTCGTAATTCAAATACTCTGATAAGCGATTTTCCTCTGGATAACCATCTTATTTCTGTGTATAAGAGAGGGCACCTGTACTCTGCGTCCATCTCCTCACAAAGCTGCCCAAACAGGCGCGAGTTAAGGGCGTGGGCTTTGATGAGGTTAATAACTTTAACAACATCAATCAATACGCTGTTATGTTCTGGTGACATTTTTCGACTTGCCAACATTTCCCTGTGAATGAGACAATGCGTAGATTCACTCTCAGGTGCAACCTCCTTAATCCGAGCAGTTAAACCAGACAGTCGTCCGGTCAGGCAGCATCCCCGTCTGTGCATATGCCGACTCAAAAGGACCATTTTTGTTCTCCTGATATATAACCATCTAGTGACTTGAACTGTTCTGCTCCTGTGGTGTTGGTTGGCAAAGATAGTGCACATAACAAATCCTCATGCACATCCTTCTGATATAGATATCGCACATAAACAAGTAGTATTGCCTTGTTGTCGATATCTGTAGATTCGTCAACCTGGAGTGTGTACCACGGTGATGTATTAATCCTCTCCAACAGTTGTGTCTCAATGTCTTCGGCTATTTCCTCAATGCGCCTAGTCACAGTGCTAGCCAACAAAGGCACATGTGCTATCTTTTCCACAGCAGCCTTTCCTAGAAGTTCACGGCAAATGTCTTTCGTGGAGGGCAAGATCAGTTCTTCACCGATAGTGAATCTCTTAGCCTTAGTAATACGGTTAGCCACGAAATATGATGCTCTCAGTGCATTCTCCTTTATTGATGTAGTGGCCCTCATAAATTTCTTCTGTCCTTCGTGTTCCCGTTTTTTTTCTTTCAAAATACTCCAGGGGCTTGTCTTTTAATCCAGGGTGCTTAGCATTCAAGTGGCGAAGCAGTTTTGAAGGTTTCATTGCATCATTAGAGAGCTGGTTGCCGCAAACTATGCAGAGCGGTTTTGGTGTGTGAGAATCACCTGTCCCTGTAAATCCATATTTCAAGTAGGACTCATGGTATTGTCTGTTAAAAATTACATGTTTCTTTGATGTTGAAGGCTCTTCACTGGGCCTTTTCTTTTTCCCAAGGAAACTTTCTAACGGCGTCTGTTTCGTACTCATTTTTGCTTATTTGTGGGTTAAATTTGAGCAAACACAATATGCACGTACACCAAGCACTGTTAAACATGAGAAAGTACCTGTGAACAGAGAGAAAAGCGATACACACCTTCTCTTTACCAAAGCTACAACGCCATTGCCACTTGCAGCCTTTCAGCTTCAGACACAGGCGGTTAGACTCTGCTCTGGGACAAATCTGATGGATTGCTGAGACATGACGTAATATACATCACAAGCACCCAAAACGCATGCAAACACATGGCCGAACACTATTTTTGTGTTTACGTTTACAGTAATGTTTTCGTTTTATTATAGATGCATTCCAGTTATTTGGATTACAAACCCGAGAGAAAAAGACCACAGTAAATAAAATGGAAATAATTTAATGTTCCTTGGGCGGACCGGTACCATTTGATCCACGCACCGGGGGTTGGGGACCACTGCCTTAAAGAATTACCTGGTGTAGTATATTTTCCCATGAACAGCATTGGCTCACAAAGCTACATGATATAATTCCCTCTAAAAAAATGTCAGAAATCTGCTAAGCAAAGGAAATAACAGGATTCAAGTAATTTCTCTGAAACAATGTACATCCTCACACTGCTTTATTAACATTAAGAACTCAGAGATAATGGAAGTCAGACATTTTGCTTTATTCTCCCATCCCCTCATATAATATTAACTAGTTGCTCCCTGATTACCATTTGTTTGTCATATTGCAAGTTATTAAGCTGTCAGAAATTCGAGTCTTATTAGGAGATTAGTATAGTGGGCAAGATTAGATACATGGACAATTAAAAATCTTTGAAGGTGGTATTCACAAGCTTTCTTGCAAAAGTGTTTTCTGATCTAAGAAGGAATATGTTGAAATGAAATTATTTTACATTTGCATTGCACTGCTTATAAAGATGTCTTAGACCTATTCTCTTAATATTTTAATGTCTTTGAATATGAATATTTATCTCAAGGAAAACTCACTTTTATTTTTCAGCTGTGAAGAGTGACATATAATTTATGTGTATGTGAGGCATACAAAACATGATTCTCTCTCAGTTACATGCATTCATTACTGATAAAATGCAATAATTTCTCTGTTACAAGAGAATTCTTTGTCATTCAAAGGCAACACTTGTGTATCTAGTGGTTGTTGAACTTACCAGTGGCTGGCAATTTTTTAAAAGAGGGAGAAAATAACTAAAAAGGAAACACAGAGATTTAATTTACTCTTTATTTATTACACTGTTTTTAATAGATGATAAATAGTTTTAGATTATTTGAATTCTCACATAGTCTTAACTTGGGATTAATAAAACAACTTGTATTATGTATGTTTTAATTAAACCAAACTTAATGTACTTTTAAATTGAAATTATTCATCTTGAAGCATTTAGCTGATCACTGATAGTTTGCTATTGTAGATATTATAAAGTTTTAATTCCTCGTGATCTGATTATTTTCAATTACCAAACTTGGAACTTCAGTTGCCTTTATACTATTTTCAGATGGTTTTTTTGCTGGATTTCTAGTTAAAAATTTCTAGTATGCCTGTGAAAATAATTCCTTTAAAAAAAATTAACCTTCTTTTTCTTTCTATACCTTTCAAGAAGTTTTTCACAACCTTCATTCTTTATTTCAAGTGTATTGTATGCTTGTACATACTTTAAAGTTTTTTCTTTTCTGCAGGTGTCATATGCAGTGCCTAACTCTGTACCCACTTCTCGATATTGGTAATAAACATTATTATTTAACTTATATTAAATGTATAAAATTGCACATGATATTCATATTTACAAAGAATACTTTAGAGATTTCTACAACAGTCTTCTTTAGTTTATTTCATTTTGTGAATGCTTTACAATATATTCTATTTAACATGCTATTTAGCATATATTTCTAAACAAGCATATGATGTGAATAAATGAAGTTCTGACAGATTTTTTTACTTCTGATAAAAGTAGAAAACTTTCGTGTCGATTTCTCTCATTATAGTTACTGATCATAACAACTCATTGAGAATTATTATATATTTGGATGCATTGCTGAAATTTTATATATAACTATAGGGTTTTAAACAAATATATAAAGTATAAAACTGCACTTAGATTATTATGTTTCCTGTGAAGAGTTTTCAATTCAAAGGCACTCTTTGATACTCAGAACTGTTTTCCACTGCCCAACTATTCAGTGTCTCTAGCATTTTATAGGGTTAGAGTCACTCGAAAGAGGCCCTGAATATTCTGTAATAACTCTCACTATGACAAAGCAATCTCAATGAAACAATGGGCAATGTACTCCCCAGTAGATAGCGCTTCATATCACATGGTTCTCGGATAAGGCGTAGTTCCATTTGTTGAGTTATGTTAACTCAAAAAACACACATATATGGATTGCTGAAAACACCTTTGCCATTTTCCAAACATAGCTCCGTGGTAAAAAATTTGATGTGTCATGCACAATGTCTTGGTTATACACCTAATTTTGTTTTTACACGATAAATATGTTCCTGAAGAATACGTATAAAAAAAGACGTATCTATGGAAGAAAAGAAGATTGGTTCTGGGTATAAAAAATCTGTAAAAATAATTTTGAAAACCATATAAACATATTCGTTTTAAGCTTATTTATACACCTAATTTTGTTTTTACACGATAAATATGTTCCTGAAGAATACGTATAAAAAAAGACGTATCTATGGAAGAAAAGAAGATTGGTTCTGGGTATAAAAAATCTGTAAAAATAATTTTGAAAACCATATAAACATATTCGTTTTAAGCTTATTATTTTATTTAAGCAAAATACACTTGTTATAATATTGTCATGCGAATGCAAGAACTAGGTAACTCCAAAAAAATTACTTTTGAGATATCTGGCTATTTATAGCTAGATTATATTAGAAGTGAATGCAATAACCAGAAAACTCAATTTGCTGCTAACCTAATGCCATCTGTTAACTAGTGTAATAATTAGACAAACAGAATGACGAGTATTTTCTCACTAGAAGAAGTAAACATTTGAGATCTTCAAGAATTTGAAAAATCAAGTTACCTAGTTCTTGTATTCACGTGATGATAGGTAATGAAAGTAAAAAAAATTCATCATGAACAAAAAAAAAATCTGTTTCACACATAAAAATTTTTTATTCATTTTTACTTTCTGACAATAAACAGTGCATACATGTGCGTATGACTGGAATATCACTGCTATTGCTAGAAATGTTGTGGCCATCATCTTCTTCCTAAAATAAAATTTTGTTTTCTTAGAATTTAGGCAAAAAAAAATTGAGAAATTCGATTGGACCACTCCTGTTAAATCAAAATGAGTCGCATAAAAAGAGAATGAAATATTTTTTTTAATTCGTGTTAGATCAAATTTGTACAAAAACAGAATTAGATGCATATCATATTCCCCCCATTTTCTTTGGCACCGATATGTACCTGGACATTTTTTGACAGTTCATGAATCAACTGGATAATTGTAAGTTGACTGGAGGTTACTTCCAGCAAGATGGAGTAACGTGTCACATATTTGGCAAGGAGCATGGCGAAAGTTGAATCTTTCATTGGCAACAAGATAATTTCAAAGGGGCTTTGGCCACCATGGTCACCAGATCTGACACCACCATACTTCTGTCTTTGGGAAAAATCTATCAAAACAAGCCTCGCTCTGAGGAAAATTTGAAGGAAAACATTCAACAGGAAATTGTTACTATTTACCCTAATATTCTTGCCAGTTCATTCAGAAACATAAAGTGCCATGTTGAAATGCATCAGGCAGAAAAAGATCACTTCCAGCATCACATGTAATGCAATCAATTACTTACATACATTAAGGTTTGTAGCATATTTTGGTGTTGTTCAGATTGCTTCATCCTAACAATTGCTATTACAGGATATGCGAGGCCTCTTTCAAATGAATCACCCTAAAGTACTGATCGCACATTTATCCCCATAATTTAATTACTGTCAGAGTTCTCAGTTAACTACATTGCATGTGGGAACATAGTTAATATATTTATTTATACAACAAAATGCTCTCGTTTTTCTGGAAAAGAAATGATATCAAATAGATGTAGTCAATGAAAATGGTTAAAATTATATATATATGTGTGTGTGTGTGTGTGTGTATAAAACATAGGTCTAAAGTTTAAAACTTGGATTCTTAATAATGAGTGAAATGTAATATACCAACTGAAAAAGCTTCATTGTCTATTTGCTCTTATTAAGGTTTTTGGCTCATGTATAAAGTACTTCAAAACCTATTTGTTTATAATCGATAAATTTACATTCCAGCTTTACTAAATTTCATAAGATTTTATATTAATATTAACTGTCTATTCTCTGATATTATTAGATATAGATTTGTGTAATTTTTTTCTTTTTGATACATTTTTATGTATAATTATTTTGTTTAATAAGGAATTTACATTTCAGTCAAGATCCAAAGCCTGTTGAATGCAGTCTGTGCCAAAGAAAATTTAAGAACATTCCTGCATTGAATGGCCATATGAGATTACATGGGGGTTACTTTAAAAAGGTAAATATTCTTGTAAAAAACCTTGAAATTTTTAAAACTATGCAGTTTCTTAGTCTTGCATATGATCTTAAAGACATCATGGTGTTTCATGGAAAACTAAAATCATAAAAGTATGAGTTGAAGAATATCCATTTAAAATTATGTCTAAATGCTAAAACTTCTGTTGCAAATTATAAGAAAATATTTTTATAAATCTTCTTCTGTCAAATTAAAATTTCAGCAGAATGCTTATGAATTTCCTACCCCAATTTATAATTTCCTTAAAACAATAACGTTAGTCCTATAGATAAATTATATACCACAGGGTTTTGAAAAGAAAAGATACAACCTTTGTGCTTAAGGAATAAACAGGAAAACCAATGTAAATAAAGCACAAATAGCAATAAGATGCAATTATTTTGCATATGGCCGTTTCGAAGCTACAAATGAGCTTCTTCATCAGTGCAACGAACTTAGTGGCAGCTCAAAAAGCCAAAGACAAGGGCTTAGTCTTCGGCTTTTGAGCTGCCACTAAGTTCGTTGCACTGATGAAGAAGCTCCTTTGTAGCTTCGAAACAGCCGTATGCAAAATAATTGCATCTTATTGCTATTTGTGCTTTATTTACATTGGTTTTTCTGTTTATTACCATAGGGTTCTTTATTCGCAAGTACTTTTTTGTATCTAATTATTATATTGGTAGATATTGTCTTCTAGTGTCAAAAATAGTATAATCTCTCTTTCTCATTTACAGGAGAATGAGACAAAGAAGGGGGATAAAAAGGCAAATGGTACAACTACCCATCCTCCTCTGCAAACTGCCAGTACAAATGTCAGGGCATTAATTGAAGAAAAAATTAACCAGAAACGGAATTTTCTGCCTCAAACTACAGTTCAGAACTCTACAGTAGACACTACACAGCCTCAAGGACAAACTTTTAATTTTCAAGCCAGTCATGCATCTAATTCACAACAAAGTTCCAATTTCATTGCCCAGGTTTCACCCATCCTTAGTCCAGTGTCTCAGGAAACTCCTATATTTAATAGCTTTCCTCCTTCTAGTCAGTCTTCTGATCTCGATTCTCTTTCAAATAATAATTTTGATGCCCAATCATGTGATATTCTGAAGAAGTTAGATCTTAAAGAACACTTCCGTGTACCTCATCCTCCTGCTGAGAAACACAGGCGTCATTCTGATTCTGATCATTTTATTCATCCTAAACGTCCGTGCACAACTTTTACGAGCAGTGCCCTGGCTGATTTGTTGCGAAGCAGGGTGGTTGCCAAACGCACATGCCGTACAGGTTCTGATCCTGGAGAATCTTTAAGTCTTGATAATCCTACATTTTCTGATCTTACTGATTCCTTATCTTCTGTGTCTGTGAACGATCTTCCAAAGTTTTCATCTTTGGTGCCATCTTCTCTCGGTAACACTATTGATGATACTTCTTCAGATCTGCCGCAACATGATCTTACTGCCATAACACCTGGTGATGCTGCTTTGCCAGTTCTTTCTGCTGAAGACATCCCAGAAGCACAGCCAATGATAATGAGCATGAGAGACATATCTGAGCTTGATACACAGTGTTTAGAGCGCAATGTGTTCTTTGATACCTCTAATAATGACCTTGGGGTAAGCCAAACTTTCCCAGAGATCTCAGTCAGTGAACTTGAAATGATGCAGTTTACTTCAGTTACAACATCTTCAGCACCTGCTCTTACTGAAGTGAAACCAGTAAATGGTGATAAAGCACGAACTGGTGATGACAGTAATGATGATGATGTCTTTTTAAGCCCCACTAGTCTTCCAACAAGTCCTATGAAAATGAAAAAGAAGCGGAGGCCAGAAGTAATATATTATTCTTTTGAAGTCATTGCAAAAGTATAATAGAGTGGAATCTTGGTCGATCGTTCCTCGAAACATTGTTTCCCTGTATGTGTCGTTTATTTCACCCAGTCCCGACGATCATATTGCTTTGTTGTGTTCTCGCATCTATCTTTTCCTGCATTTATAGTTCAGTTCAGTCAGTCCCTTGAAAAACGATAGATCAAGATTCCACTGTATAGAAATTTGTTGAGGGCTCTCTCTTAACAAATGAGAAAGATTGACTTTACGTTTTTATTGATTCTTTTTAATTCTTGATCTAGTTCTGTACTGTGTGTCTGAACGTCAAGAAGTAACTAGTCTTTAATAAATACCCATATATATATATATATATAATGTGAATATCTACTTTTGACTACATCTGTAGTCAAAATTTCTTTGAAAAATAACTTTCTTGAAAAAAAAAATGAAAGAGAATGGTATAAGAAAAGCTGGTAGGATCTTTTACATAATTAAATTCACTAATTAATGCCAGTATTTTTAAAAATAATATAATTGCTAACTTTTTATTTTATTGATAAACAAGGTTTTGTGGATTAAAACTTTCATAGACTCATATATGCAAAGTTAGCAGCTACAATTCTTCATAATTCAACTTACTCATGTAGTAGCTATAATGTGTTTAATTTTTACCTGTTATCAATACATATTTTAGTGTCTTATATAGCATTTACCTTTTTAAAAAATAGGTGCTTTCTGTGACAAAAAGTCCTAACACTGATCCCAATGTTACTGTATCTCTATGTTAAAGCTATATATATATATATATATATATATATATATATATATATATATATATATATATATATTTCCTTCAGCCTTCAAACCAAAGGTGGCTCCAGAGGGGCAGCAGGGGCAAAACCCCCCCCCCCCCCCAAAAAAAAAAAAAAAGCCTTTTTTTCCATAGCCTAAAATTATATAATTACCTAATACTAAATGAGTTTAAATTTAAAATGAGAGGATATTTATTTCTTTTTATATATATATATATATATATATATATATATATATATATATATATATATATATATATATATATATATATATATATACACAGTGGAATCTCGATTGATTCTCCGAATCATTGTTTTCCCAAATGTGTCATTTATTTCACCCAGTCCCGAGGATCATATTGCTTTGTTATGTTCTCCTATCTATTCCTGCATTTGTCGTTCAGTTCAGTCGGTCCCTTGAAAAACAATAGATCAAGATACTACTGTATACATATAAACCTAAGAGCCGACGTTTACCCCCCCCCCCCAAAAAAAAAAAAAAATCTCTGGACTGGAGCTGCCACTGATTGATATATATATATATATATATATATATAAATGACCCTAAGGGCCGACGTTACTTCCCCCCCCCCCCCAAAAAAGAAAAAATAAATAAATAAATAAATAAAAAAATCTGGACTGGAGCCGCCATTGCTTCAAACATAAATAGATTCCTATTTAAACCCCTGAAAATTTTTAATCCTCAGACATTGCTGCATTCTACTTCACCTACTCAATCCCTCTATGGAAAGTGACAGCATTAGAAACCTTAAAATTTTTGTTATTTATATGACACTTCCTTCAATAATCTCCCAACATTTTCCAGTACAGTAGTTTATATTATGGTTTTGCATTTAAAAGCAGCCAGAAGTCTTAACTACTACTGTATATAGGTTCTTTACTTCTTTTTGTGTAAAGAATGATAGATCAGTACTATGCTACCTTTTCAAAACCAATATTTAATTAATATTAGGGAACTGATGTCAGTGCAAATGAAATTTTCACCAAGATTTTATTTTTATGTTTGCTTACACATGATTACTGGATCCAGTACACTTTGTGCTGTTTTGTACGCATATTATTAACCCAAGTCAAAATCCTGTGCTGTATAAAAGTCAACAGAATCAGTATCAATAAACTACTTGAATATCTATTATAAATAGCTATCATTTGTATAAGAATTTTTTCCCTTAAAAGTTAGGTACTTAATCTATCTCCCTACAATAAAAAAAAATTCTTATGACTTAGAGTATTTGTATTTTATTAAGCGTTTATAATCATGTTTTATAGTACAGTAAAGGCCTGTTCACATAGGAGTCCGTTGCGTTGCGTTAAGGAAAAGATGACGTTGAGACGAAAATAAACCTATCATATGCCTCCAAATGATTAGCAATGAAATTTTTAACGCCTATGATTGGTTTATTTTCGTTTCAACGTCATCTTTTCCTTAACGCAACGCAACGGACTCCTATGTGAACAGGCCCTAAGGTTTAGAGAAAACAGATAAATCAGTGATCTTTAGAAAATTTTGCCCTGTTAAAAGTAAATGGAATGTATGACTGCAATCTTCTGAAAAAACCCAGGATATGTTTTAGGAAATATGTACCACTACTAGTGAAAATAATTCATGCATAGAAATAACCATAAAAGTTTAACTATTAATGACAGTCATAGCCATTTTTGAAAGCCTTGACTTGCTGTGTATGCTCAATATGTTCTTGATGTGCTCCTGGTGAAGAAAGCAGTTTTTGATTTAGCAATTCAAATTTAGACTCCTTTTACTATCATTTACAGTGAAACTATGAGATTATCTCTATTCTTAAAGGTGTAATTATTGTATATCTTGGTGTAATAGTTATTAAGGCCTATTTTTCTTGTTATAATTTATTTTCACTTCTCTCTCTACAAATTTCAGCCTCTGTATATTCCTCCTTATGTGAATACTTGTGGCTACACAAGTCGACTCCGTTCACCTCGATTATGGGATCCATCTAACCCTGATCATAAGAAATTGAGTCCACCACCTTATACACCTCCTCCTATGCTGAGTCCAGTTCGTAGTGCCTCTGGTTTATTCTGGCATATTATCAGTGGTTCAGGAAGTTTAACTCCAAAGTCAGCTCCTATAACACCTAGCTTTGGATTGGTTCGCAAAGGTATTTTCATTATTCTTTTTTTAATGGAAGGTGGTGTATTATACTAAAAAATGTTAAAACAAAAGTCATATGCAGAGGCCAAAAGTTAAAAATCCAACTTTAGCCAAAACTTATTGTTTGGCTCAGTCGGAATGTATACCATGTGAACATAGGTGTAGCCCCAACTTAACTTGAAATAAATTAAAACGTTAATAGACGTTCAGTTAAAATCGGAAAATTGTAGAAAACTTTTAGAAGGTTGGTTTTTACCCGCTTTTTCAAACTGTGAAACTGAAGATTCCAATTATGTCTTTAGCCTTAACATAGTTTTCAACAATGATATAATCCATACCAAAAATTCGATGCTATATTTTTTTTCTCATTTTGTTTATAGTATATTTTTTTCTCATTGTATAACTTTTGAATATTACTCAAACACCAATTCTATTATTATTCAATTTTAAAAAAATCATAATATTTCATATTTTAAGGACCATCTGGCAGTCAATGCACTGAGGAGGGTCCTAACTGAATTCAATTCGTGCCCCCCAAAAAAGTTAGAAGCACGCTATGCCTTTGCATGTGAACTAAGACCTGGCCTGACCTGACCTGACCTGGCCTGGCCTGACCTACAAACATGCATAATTACTTAAAGCTAGGTTTAATATAGTGTTCCAGTTCATAGAGCAATTAATCTCTACAGTCTGATTTTAGAGATTTTATCTTCAGCAATATGTTTAATATATTTATAGCAATATAATATTTTAACACTGTTATTTTTATTATGAGAATGAATATTAAAAGGATTAATAGATCATTTATATCTTTAAATACCTTAATTGCAATATGCCTACTGAAAAATTCATAAAGTCTGCTGAAACATAATCTTAAAAGACCATGTGCATACACATACATACACACACTCTCAATTATCCATGTGCAGATTTTCAGGTTTGTAGGTTATTCATACAGAAAAAACCATAGAGCTTTGTCCAAAATAATACCTACTTAATTTATTAAAAACTGCACGCATATTTCTTCCGATATACATATGTAATAAACAAGATTTTTAAAGTAACTATTTTCTATTGAGATTTTTATTTGATAAAGGATATGATAATACACCAAAATATTCCATTTAAATGTTTGAATTTTATATTACCAAGATTACACAGTGATATTTCTTAATTAGCATAATCACTAGTTTTACACTTGTTAATATTTGTCTATTTTCAATTAAATGTAGAAGAGAAAATATGTAAAATTAGAAAAATCTTATTTTATTAGTTCTGTCTTTTCCTAGATTGATGCAAATTTGAGTTTTAACGTAGGATTACATTCCTCCATAGCAGTCCTTCAGAAAGCAAAATTTCAGATGCTAAAACCATC
The DNA here is from genome assembly GCA_907164885.2 of Dolomedes plantarius. Classification (NCBI taxonomy): domain Eukaryota; kingdom Metazoa; phylum Arthropoda; class Arachnida; order Araneae; family Dolomedidae; genus Dolomedes; species Dolomedes plantarius. Next base: position 86,828,938 of record OU015502.1, on the reverse strand, counting down.
CATCCGTCCTCGTGAGTTATAATTCTGACAGCATGCCAAACCCAGTCTGTATTGCTTCGACAAGTAGTAAACAGGTAAACAGAAAAGTACCAAAATGCATTAAAATTTTGACATATATATATATATATACATACACACACACATATGTACATATGTAGATACATGTATACATAACACATACATACATATACACATACAAAAGAGGTAAGCAACGTTAAGTAATCCTATGTTAATAACCCATGGTAGTTTCGTTAGAAGAGACTACCTGAAATTTTTTGTTGTTGTTGAATTAATACTTTTGCTCTTAGTTTTTAATTTCAGGGTTTCATTGTTCTTTTTCTTTTTAATTTCTTCCTTTATAAAGCTAGTACAGGTGAAAGCACTCCAGAAGCTGAAGAGGAATTAACTGAGGCTCCAGAGTCTGATATACTTCCGTAAGCTTTTCTTCCACTTATAAAACTAATAGTAATGTTTTATGTAAGATAGTGTATACTATTTTGTCATTGTGAAGTATTTAATTTAGTTTTATGTGTATTTTTTGTATCTTCATATACAGCCATGTGAATATTGGAACAAATTATCAAGCAAAAATACCACCATTTAATCGTAAGTAAATCTATATTTTCTTTTTCTAAACTGTATTGTTGAATAGTCTCGCATGATCATTTTGTACTTCATAGCTAATGCTTGACCTGAAAAAGTTGGTGTCAAATAGATTCCCTAGCATTAAAATTGTAAATAAAATTTTCCTTAAAAAAAAATTTATATACGAAATGCAGGCCAAGTATGAGCTCAGTCAATTAGACCTACATTCTGAACATAGAATAAGTATAGCTGTATGCAGTTCCTGCTTTACTTGAAAAAGTTGGAGTCAAATTATTCCCTAGCATTAAAATTGGAAATCAAATTTTCTTTAAAAAAAAAAAAAAAATTACAAGGGAAATGCAGGTCAAGCATGAGCTCAGTCAATTAGACCTACATTCTGAACATAGAATAGGTATAACTGTATACAGTTCCTAATTTTCTGTTGATTCAATTAATACTAAAGTGAAAATCTAAATCTAAGTAGGTGAAATATATATTAATAAAGCATAGGTATTAAGTAATTCTTATATACTTATCATTAAATAAAAATCCATTAGTGTAATCATAGAGTCAATAATCATACCTTCATTATTTTGCCCTTTAAAAAACATTTCTGTACATTAAAAGACATCTTGTATTTTGTTTTAAAAGTGCTGGTATTTTAAGTGATTTTGGTGCACTGCTTGAACCAATAGTATTAGCTACAAAATGCTTCATATCAAAATATTTTTTTTCCTCATTCTGTAAAAAAGGGTAGTTTAGATAGAAACCACATTCCTAGTTTGTTGACCATCTTTTATTAAGTAATATAATTTTATATGTTTGAATACATTAAATAGTTGTCAAGTAGGACAAAACGGGGCTGTTGAATGTTGCTTGGCAAACCCTTACATGATAAAATGCATTGAACATGCCATTTTGGGCAGTTTCACTAATATAAATATATACATCTCAAATGTACCTGGCAGATTTGGGCTAAGGTTTCACCTTTGTAATGGACTCCTCAGGAAAGCATAGTTGATAAATATAATGAAAGGAAAAGAATTTTAATTGCAAGTTTCTCTAAATTTTTACTGTTGAATGTCCAAGTACAGTTACCCACAAGAGAAAGAATTGTCATCTATCACAATGTACAAAATTAAGAGTGCTTGCAAGTGCAAATATGCATGTAACTCAGCCTTGAGGGAAGGATCACTAATGCCAATATGCTTACCTTCAGTGCACTCAGCTACCTTAAACCTAAATTTTGCCCCTATTATCAGCTCCTAAACAATGCAATTTCTGATAAGTATGTTGGAGGGAAAAGAATTCCAAATAAGGCTTTTTTTCTAAATTTTTACTGTTGACTGACAGAGTCTAATTACCCTACCAATGGTGGAAAGAACCAATATACATCAAAAATTGCAGTACAAAATTTAGAGTGCTTGAAGGTAAAAATATGCATGAAACATACCCCCATGTAAGGGGTCACTAATGCAAGTTTATACATCTTCAGCATACCCAGCATCTTACACCTATATTTTGTCCATGTCATGGGCTCTTCAACTATCTTCTTTGAGCACTTAGCAAAAATGTTATTCCACACCTTGTGAAATACAATAGTTCTTATTGTCTTAGTCAGGGTAACTGCACTTTGTCAGTTATCAGTAAATATTAAGAGAAATTTTACATTTGGAATTCTTTGCCTTCCAGGGAATTATCAGCTATGTCTTGGTGCAGAAACTATAACAAGTGGGAAACATAGATCCACATCTGTTTAGTTTGCTATGCCTTGGTGCAGAAACTATAACAAGAGGAAAACATAGGTCCACATCTGTTTAGTGTGCTATGCCTTGATGCAGAAACTATAACAAGGGGGAAACAGGTCCACATCTATTTAGTTTGCTATGCCTTAGTGCAGAAACTATAACAAGGGGAAACATAGGTCCACATCTGTTAAGTTTGCTGGAGATGTTTTCTGTTTGGTTTAGGAAACCATCCAACAAGAGTATTCCATGCATTTTTTCATCTTCAAGCACTCCAACTTTTATATTGCAACTCGTAATACATAATAGTTCTTTCTGTCTTGGGCTGGAAAACTGTACTTTGTCAGTCACTAGTAAAAATTTAGAGAAATTCTTTTGGAATTCATTTCCTTCCAACAGCTAACCTTATAACAAGGGTGAAACCTAGGTCCTAGGTTGCTATATGTGCTTGAGATGTATATACACCTATACCTCGCTATACGGCCGCTCTTTATACGCCCTTTTTTAATTAAGGCACTTTTTCGATTTACGGCCCACAGTGTTTCATTATACGGCTACAACAGAGGAAAGTGATGATGGCAATATATTCTAGCTTAGTGATTCTTCATGTTAATGTTCATCATGAGATTAAAACAGATTTAAACATTTTATTTTATTTTATGTGTATACATATGTGCATATGATTTATTTTGTTTTTTATGTTTATTTTTTTATTTCTGTTTATTATTACATTGTTTTGTACTTTTATTTTTATGTAAGCATTTTTATAGGAAATAAAAAGAATAAAATGCTTTATGAACTAAAAATTATATTATTTATAAAAAATTGGAACAGATCCAATTAAATTTGTATGGGTTTATATCAAAATAATTGATTCGTTATACAGCTTTTTGCTTTGCGGCCTACTTTTCCGGAACGTATCTAGGCCATAAAGCGAGGTATGGGTGTGCTTACATGATAGTGACCATGACAAATCCCCATGCTTTGCTGTGTGTTTCAAATTTGTCACTTTTCATCTATTAAGTTCATGAAATATGTCACAGTTATATAAATTCTGGCAGGTCAAAGTAAACTCCTACACACACACTTACCTCAAAATAAATTATAAAAAATTTCTAGCTGCATAATTCGTAGCATTAATATGTCTAAATTCACAATTTGAATAGACTTTGAGTATTTATTGAGTATAGCCTTCTATGTTACAAATGCTTTTTCGTTGTAAGCAGTATCATCTCTCTATTCTAAAATAAAGTAACTCCTGCTGCTGTCAAAAGCTTGTCACGCTATCTCCTCCAAAACTGCTGGGAGTATGGGGTCGATACCAATGGATGCAGAAAAATGGGGGGACCAAAGTAAGACATGTCTCATCTTCATCGGACTTTAAGTTTTTTTTTATGTTTGTGGGAAAATATTGACTTTTTCATCTTCAGATTACGATAACTCGCCAAAAAATGATCATAGAATTTTGATCTTTTTACAATCTAAGACTACAGACATTTCTCTTTCAAACTAGATCTCATTTGTTTAAAAATATTTTAAAACAGACTAATATTTTCATCGAAAAATGAAACACAGTTTTTCAAGAAATATCGTCCCCTATGTGAATGTAATATCAATGCTCCTCGAGTTTTTATCTTACAAAGAAAATATTTACATCATCTGGAAGCTGAAAGCTTTCTTATTCATATAAACCTTATTTCAAGTCTACATCTTAAATTTTCGATTTTTTAATTGAATTTTAAAGCTGATAATTCAACAGTGATGAAACGCCCTTCGCATTAAGGGTGACAACAGTAAATGGATGGAAGCTGTTACATTGCCCGAGAATCACCCCTATGTATCTTGCTATTAGCCATAACAGAGGAGTGAGCATAGCAAGCCTAGGGGTGAAGCCCCTAGTTAAAAAAGTGAAAAAAGATATTTTTGACTTTCGTAAAAGAAAATATTTTAAGTACTAATTATGTTATTGCTATTGCCAAAAAAAAAAAAGCATTATCATAGTTGATTAAAATAATGTTTTTGATTTTATAGCCAATTTTAAAGATGCCCTCCTAGTTGAACATAAAGCTGATAAAGTCTGGGATCCTTCAACTATGGATGCTACTTCAGAGGAAGAAGGTGAGTACTTATGTAAAAATTTAACCTTTATTTGTTGTTAGGATGTCACAAATGTCTAGTTATTAAACCTAATAGTGTGTCAGATTCATATGAATTTTTTTTGCAGGACTTTAAGGATCCTTAAAAACTTCAAAAGTTTTTTTTATTATTCCTTAAAATTTATTGTCATCATTTTTTGCTGTACAGGTAACCCCCGTATAACACAGGAGTTATGTTCCAAAAAATTGCTGTGTTATACGAAGCAAATAACTAGTACAAAAAGGGTGGTTAGGTTCCAAAAATTAAAACACATGCTATTATATTTTTATAATTAAGATAAATACCTTTATTAAAATTTTCTTAAGAAGTAAAACATATTAATATGAATTAAACAATGTTTTCTTCATCATCACTAAGCACTATTAACCGAGGGTGTTCTCTTTTTGGTAAGATATCCTTATCCTCTGAACATTTTTCTGCATTATCTTCAGATCCATGCTCTACGTTTTGCAAAAAATCTGTTATTTTAGATTGCTTGCTTTTAGTTAAAAGATGTTCATAAATTTCCTTATATGGTGCTAAGCTTTTAAAGTTCTCTTTTAAACTTTGTGCTCCTTTCATTTGAAGGATCTTCATTTAAGGAATATGACTTAACTGTTCAGCTAAGCCTAGACCTTTCTTTAATCTTTGTAGAGTAAACTTTTTAACTTCTTTGTCTTCACCTATGCTATCATCATCTGAGTTTGCTTTCAATAGTTTTTATTATATTTCATGTTGTACAAGGGTTTTACCCAATTCTCGAACCGTGTTAGAGTGAATCCGTGCTATAGAAGTGCAGTGTCATATGGGGGCTACCTGTACTTATATTTACTGTACTAGTAAATATGTTATCGCTACTATATTTTTACTACAATTTTTCTTTATTTTAATGTTTTACAGTTAATATGTATCTTGATTTGTCATGTTGTGCTGTGATTCCTGGAGGAGGAATGAATAAGGAATATGCTCTTCATTTACTCCAAATATACAAAGGAAATATCAAGGTGAGTGTATAGAATTCTTCTGTCATATTCAACTTGATCATAAAAATATTTATTTCAATTCACGTATACCCTTTTCACCTTATCACTAATACCTGTTTATTTTATCCTTTTAGGATGCTATTTTACATTTAATGGATGTTGGACCGAAGCTGCCTCCTAATCATCCATTGCTTACTTATCAGTATTCAGGTAATTCTTACATCTGAATGTTTCTATTTAAAATCCTTTGACAAACTTATTAAGGTATTGCCAAGTCTGAACAAAAGTCAAGTAGGACTGCAGCTTTTTGTGATAATCTTAAGGAGCTTATATTCAACATCTTAATTCTGAATTAAATTGCAAATTTTTATATTAATAGATATAAAGATTTAACACTAAAAAGATGGCTGCTGTCATTTTGATGGTTTCAGACATACTATTGAGCACTATGTCTGTATTTATATCCTCAGGCTTCTGAAATTTTATGACTTTTTCTAATTTTACATAAAATATACACACATATTTACAAAATTATATTCGATAGTAAAGAGGGAGAGAAAATGTGTTGTATACTTGCTAATACTGAAAGCCGTCGATTTGATGGCATTATAGAAAACAGACAGAAATCTATAAAATAATACCAGAAAAATGTTAGTTACTTTTTGTCTTCTCCCCCTTTTGCAAATAACAGAAATATTGGCTCTTTGGAAATATTGGTGTTGAAAAATAAGAACTGCACAAACCTTGCTTATAATTTTATGGATAAACTATACCTGGTTGTCAGCTCAGCATTCCTGCATAAAAATATATCTAAATATATACTAATTTATTGTATATTGGTATGAAATAGTTCAAAGTGTGAAGTCTTTAACCATTTTAAAAAAAATTAAATATTTTAAATTCTTGATTTTATTTTGAACCATCAAAATGATGGTGTTCAGTCTTTTTAGTAAGAAAAATAATCCCCGTCTTTCTAGAGTTAAATTTATTATCAATCAAGCAGAAAATCTTATTTGCCTGATTTATCTCATGGAAATTTTAAGATGTCACTTTTATTTCTCCAGCACTTATGAAATTTATGGAATTTCTTTCATTTAAAATTTAAAAGAAGGTTGTATTTATAAAGTCGTGCATCAAAATGAAAAGGACACTGTTTTGAAAGTAGTCATGATATAGAAATTTCTTTTAGTTATTATTGTTAATATGGATGGTGTTATTTTCTCATGTAAGTAATTTTTGTTGTTTGAGATAATTTAGCCTTAACTTGAATGGAAAGAAATTGGAGGGGGAGGCTAGTATACAGTGAAAAAATAATAAAGTTTTCATGATTGAATTTTAGCATTTGATGAGTTGGTGTCTAGATTTTATTCAGTATTGTTAGTGAACCTGGTGAAGCCTACATCTACTCTTTCTCCTCTCTTTTATTGATAGCCTCTCTTTTATTGATGGCATAGTAGGTAGGCTATTCTCCGAGGCTTTTAAATTAATAAAATCGTGACCCTGAAAAACAGAGTCTGAGTTGTAAATGATAAGGCCAAAGCTTAAATTAAAACTTAGCAAAAATTTTATAACAAAGAAACGAAACAAATTAACATTAAACTAGTACAGCATCACCAGACTGGTGCAAAAGATTTTAATAGTGGCAAACTCAATCTTTCGGAAGCAGAAATCTGCACAGCCGCTCTGGCCCAGATAATACCTCTTCCTAAAAATCTCCCAAGTCTCTGATTATATCTCGCGGTCCTTTCTTTGTCAACATTCATCCCAATTCCTCGAAATACATCTGTTTTCCAGAGCGGGGGTCAGCATATTTGTTTGTGACAGTTCTTCTTATCGACGAATATTTCAGCCATCTTTATTGCACTCCAGTGTCAAACTCACATTGAGCTATTTCTGAGAAAGACAGTTTTACGAGACGATGGAAGACGCTTCTGTTTCTCAAAACAGATGTTCGCACATCCTGTTCAGGAAACCAACATGCCTGGGCTTAACTTTCAGGCTAAAAATTTTGCCGTCATTTACTGGTATCGGTTTTTTTAATCAGCTCAGAATCCACACACGTGTTCAAAATGATGGGAACTGGAAAATGGTATTCTGATAAGCACACAGGGGTATTCATGCACCCTGTGAGGTCTTGGGGAAAATAACCCCATACTTTCATGACGCTACAGTATCATCAAGTATAAAAATGAGTAAAATTCTTTTTTTATTTTTACCAACTTGGTAGTTTATGTCAGTTGAGGACAATTTTTAAAAATAAATATTTTTTTATTGCTATTGTAAAATGTGAGTTGTTCTTCCAGAAAATGATCGATGGAGTCCTGAAGAAATTGAAGCTTATCATCAGGGCTTACTTAGATGTGATAAAGACTTTTTTAGCATTGCCAAAGATGTAAGTATAAATTTTTTAGTAAATACTGTATTAGATTCTAAAAGTAGATGTATAAAATGAAGTGATACTGAAAAATCTCTTTTAATTTCTAAAATAGTATTATTTGACTAAGATTTTAATTTTATAAGCTAATATTCAGTTTAATGTTATAATCTGATACAATTGAGAAATATTAGGTAGTATGTAAAAATGTATCATTATGACATCCACCTGTAATTTAATGTAGTTAAAGATATATCGTGTTTACAGCTCTTTACATCTTTATATAAATGAAACGTTGTTTCTTGCTTGCAAGACTTTAATGGCTATATTTTTTTTAAATTATAATTTCCATCTATATCAATTTTTAATTAAAACTTTAATTATTTAATTTTTGTGACTTATGAACATTCATTGCATTTCTTTTTTATTCTCCATCTGGTATGATATCCAAAACACTTCTGCCTTATACATAATATGGGAGGGAAATTATCAAACAGTTATGTAGATATATGTTTTAACATTTTGATAGTACAGTAGAAACTCTTTTAGTCCGGCATTCTACGGTTTGGCATTCTACGGTTATTATAATATTTTTTACTCACAACTTTACAGAATAAAAAACATATGTAACAATGCTGGGGATTTTTTGGAGGCATGTAGTATTTTCGAGGAAAACTTAAGAAAAAACGATTTCCCTAAAAACTTCTGTAATTTAAAAGTTTTTAAAAAATGGCATTTAGACTCAGGAATTTTTAAAGTTGTTTAGAATAGTATTTGTGTTTTTGGTTAAGTTGTAATGGGGGGTGGAGCTATAGTAATGTTACAATGGCGTAACCATTAGGATAGTACTGGCTGCTGTTTCGCTATAACCGTCACTTACGGAATTAGGGTGTGTAGGCACCGTTTATATTGCATTAGGATTTTTGTGTGCTTGCTTGTAAGGTGCGTTGAGCCCATACAGTAAGTTGTGTTTGTCTTTTCATTTTCTTCTTGACTAATTGCTTCATTGGGGAACTCGGGGCCTTGGGATGTCTTTTGGGATTACCTGCATCCTATTCAGAAAATTCCCCTTGAGGTAATTGACATGGTTAGGCCCCCTGATGACGTGACCTGTCGATTACCTCTGTCGTTTTATGGTTCAGTTCCGGCTCTTATGCAGAATCTTGCCATTGGTGCATGGATGCCCAGAGTGCTTGATTTCTGTTTGTTTTTGTCTATTTTAATATAATTTTTTATCTATATATGTTGGATTATTTATTGGCACATTCTGTAATCTGGCACCGATTGAGCTGCCCGCGTTCGGGTTTTTTCGGATGGATTCAACATCCCCCACTACACTGGCTATACTTGTTAGGTGACTTTTCAGTTCGTCTGTGTTTCACGCAGTTATAAGGTGTTGTCTAGGGCCCTTGTTCCCGTGCTTTTAATTCGCTCAGTGTTTATCATAACTGTCAGTTCAGTGTTCATTTCAGTACTGTGTTTCCTGTTATCTAATGGTTACAAATCACATTTTCACAATGTTTTCAAAGCCCAGCACAAGTTCTTCAAGTGTTAATAAAACTGATAAGCGTAAGCATTTGACTCTCACTACACAGCAAAATCTAAAGATAATTAATCGTGTTGAAAAAGGGGAAACAGAAACTTCATAATGCGTGATTTCAATATTGGTTCTTCAATTATTTACGATATAATAATAAATAAATAAATAAAATAAAAAAGGAACTTACGAAGTTTGCTGCTCAAGCTGTTACAGCAAAGAATACAGGGTCAAGACACACATTAAAGAAACCTAAACTTGAAATTTTTGATTGTGCTTTGTACACTTGGTTCAGTGAGAAATATTTATATTGTCTGCACAGGTTTAGAATGTACGTAAAATACATGTTTTAATCTGTTGGCAAAGTCAAAGCAATAAAATAAAACGTGGTAGGTATCTCAAAACACCATTGTAGAATGCAACAGTGGGCCGAAGGAACAGTAAGCAAAAAAGCAGTCTTCACTTAAAAACGAACAGCAATTTTTATTCCGCAATCCATCACAAAAAGACAAAATAATATCGAGCATTGTCAAAAGCTCCCTACCTGCTCCGACTGACCTGCCAAGAGCCAAGCAAAATCCATCACATTAAATTAATTCGCCCACGTGGGCATCTGGCTGATTTGTATAAATCTCAGAAAACAAAGCATCTGGCTGATTTGCATAAATTACAATAATAAAGTGGATGGCAAATAAATATCTATACAAAAAATACATTTACAATAAATAACAAATATTGCAAAATTATTTAAACATCGCAACCAGTGATGGTAAGCAAACATCGCAACTTGCGATCGTAACATTACGTCATTCCTGATGCCGGCACCTTGCACGCTGTGCAGGAAAAACAACAAAGTTTAACTTCCAAATTGGCAAGAAGAAGTGGGGAGTATCCCAATATAATCATCTGCATTTTTTATCTAGAGTGATTTATCTTTCGTATTCCTGTTAAAATTATTGACGTTTGATAATCCGGCAAAATCGCTAATTCAGCATGACTGGGGTCCCGGACTTGCCGGATTAAAGAGCTTCTACTGTATATTAAATATTTGTAAGTAATATCTTACAGTAGTAATTTATTTCATGGTATGTATATCAGAGTTAGTGAAATCTCACTTTTCCTTTTACATCTTTCTCTCTTTATGTTAAACAAAAAGATTTTGCATGGTTCACTTTGTTAAGTGCCTCCCTTTTTTTAACTTGCATTATTTTGCAGTCTGACAGGAGAAAAATCTTCAGGTTAAGGATTTTCTCTCCTTATTATGCCATTAAATATGTTTCATTTATTCAGATATTTAAAGGTTCTTTTTGCACCATTCAGGCAATAGCCAATGATTTATTTTGTTTGTGTTTTAGATTCCATCAAAAACTGTGAAACAGTGTATTCAGTTTTATTACTTATGGAAGAAGGTATGCCCAGATGAATATAAGAGGTTAAGACTTATTAGAAGAAGAAAAGAACAAGAAAGTCTGTATTACAATCTCAGGTCAAAAGAAGAATCTCAAGAAAATGAAGAAAAGCCTCCTAAAAGAAACATTTCTCCACCTAATTCTGTAAATCGCCGAAATACATCTGAGGTATTTTTTATTTATATTTTTTTCCCATGTGTAGGGATTACAGGGCAAAATCTCTATATTATGATTGGTGTTGATAGACTCATTTCACTCAAGCAGATCTCATTTTTCTGTATAACATTCATGATCTAAAGGATGAGTCCTAGTGTACAAAGTCTGGGGGTACCAAGGAAAAACTATTTCTTGGTTTATGACTTAGAGATTACTCTGAGTTTAGAATATTACAGTTTTTAAGAGCTCCACATATTAAATATATTTGGTGCCCCAAAGGCAGTATGACTGTTATTCTTTCTTTTTAATTTCTTACATTTTATTCATTAAAATACATTTTTAAAAAATTCATGCTTCCTATTACTCCAAGCTCCTTGTGGCAACCTCACATTAACTATTTTAGGTAACTAGCTCATAAGTTTCAAGACTTTGAGCTTTCCTTAGATGGATCACTTGCATTTTCCATTTCCTACATATTTACTGATTAAAACACCAAATGTAGGCATATGTACATGCACACATACATATACCTGTTGGGATTAATTTGACTTTCAAGTTAAAATTTTGTCATCTTTGTGAAAATTCTATATTGCTTCCAGGATTTAGGCTTTTACCAGTGCAGAGTAAACGCTTTCTTTGACGATGGTTGAATGGCTAGGGTGCTGGCTTTCAATACCAGAGTCTGTGGGTTCAAATCCCACTCTTGGCATAGACGTTTATAGCCGTTCGGAATCGGCTTTAAGCTGTAGGTCCCAGTCCCTTGTGTAGCAAGAAATGCCTGTAGCGCTCTAAACCAAAACCAAACCTTGATAATAAAAGTGATAATAGCAGGTTTTTAAGTTCTTATATGAGTTTGCATATTATTAGTAGGTATACGTAAATTTCACATAAAAAGTATCGAAACTTTGCAACAACAAAAAATTACAAAATATAAAATTTTGCATTTATTCGCCAAAAAAAATAATTTTGCATTTATTAAAGAAAAATTACAATTTTACCTACTTTGATAGGTAAGTATCAAAATTCTTAGTTCAAAGCTAACATTGTAATAGTCTCCACATTCTCTTCTTTAAGTCTTTGCCTTCTGTCATTAATTACTATGTTGTACATACTAAAATATCTTAGCATCTATGCTGTTAATGGGACTATACAGGCTTTGTATAGCTGCCTTTGCAAAGTTAAGGTAGCAGCATTTTGTTGCAATTGAATTCTGTATAACATCAAGAGGAGTCTCTCGGTTGACTTTGGTGCTCAAGGGACGTTTTTAAATTACTAAATTGCTCCACAAAATTTGATAGTTGATTTTTACAGTTTGATTTTTAGGTTCGACTCCGGTACGAACAAACTGTCCAGGTGAAATTCGGAGCAAATCGAAAGGAGACAAAGATTTCTCAGTTAAAGACCGTGGAGGGTCTTAGTTAAGCAATTATGTTAACAAATTATTACTATTATTACCTAATTTCGCTTAAAAAGCCCTTTATCACCAAGATTTCACCAAAAAGTAGTAAAAAAAATCATTTTTGTATTTATTCGCTCATATTGGCAAATTTCGCATTTATTTACATCTATTTCGTAAATACGAAAATTACGTATCCTTAATTATTAGTCATAAGTCAAAAGCATCTCTAGAATATTTGTAGTACTTGGTATCTCACTATACATTGAACTAAGCTACCAAATCTCATTCTCTAGAATCTAACATCTTTAACACAGATTAAATTTCTGTTACAATTGAGTTTACAATCCTATTTCTGTTCTGTAAGTTATTAGATAGATATGTGCACTATCACATTCTTGTCTGAGCCAGTACACATGCTACAGAATCAAAATAGTTTAGAAGAGGTAAAAAGAGGGAAACCTCGAGGACTTGTTGATTTTTAAAATGTTGGTAATGCATTAAAGGGGTAATACAATTAACCGGCCCGGTTGGCAAAGGCATTGAGCCAGTGATCCGAGGGTTGTGGGTTCGACGTCGGTCACTGACAAAATCCACCGCCATGTTCACTAATGGTGGCCGGAGCACATAAAATAGGGCGTGCTGCAATGTCCTCCAAGTTCTCAAATTTACCTCTGGGGGTGCTGCGTCAGGTGGTCTGGTCCCACCGTTTGACTCGGTTCAAAATTCGCGGACCATCAACTGGGTACAGTGTGGACCCACTCCCTATGGTGCACCCAGGGTAACGCAAGTGGCGAAGTGGTCTCATGCTTCCAGCTACCCTTGGAGAAGAGCCTAGGCTCAGTTCTCCCAGCCATTAGAAAACATTAAAGCTTATCATGCATTCCCTGTGGCTTTAGATATTTATTTTAGTATAGTACAACCTCCCAAATTCTGAATCGTTCAGGACACGGCAATTCTGGATTTGAGAGGTTTTTAAATAACACTACAAAATTTTAGGAAAATATAAACACACTTTTTAAAAAATGTAAAATGGTTTAATTATTAAATAAACCTGAATACAGATCATACAATTACATTATAATTTAAGCATTTCAGTCAATAATATCTATTGCTTAAGTTTTGACTTATTCCAAATTATTTTTTCTCAAATCCTATATAATGCCATAATTTCATGTTCGGAGATAAAAATTTGCTGTTCTAAGCCTAATAATGTTTTATTTAATGATTTTATCAGGTGTTCCATTGACATTCTTTCGTTTTTGGGGCATTCTGAATCACTTTCGCAATTGCTGTCATCATAACTTTTTTTATTTACCACACTATCAATAATTTTAGAATTGCTCAGAGAACCAACGATCAGCACATTTTCGTCGATGTCTTAAACTTCCTGTATGTTTGATTTTTCCAAGTTAATGTTGCTTTTATTTGCACATTCTACTAATTCTGCTATTTCAGCATCTTTCCCAGATACTTGAAAGCTTTCAAAATCGCTGCTGTAACTTCCTTGAATGAAAAGGGGTTTTTTAACCTATCATTTTGGTAGCAACATCTATTGGTAAAATGGAAAAGTAAAATTGGCGAGTTATTAAAATGTTCCGGATTTGAGACTTCCAGATTTGGGAGGTTGTACTGTATTCATTAAAATTCCTCAAATACCTTAGTAAATTAACTCTTGGGTATTTAAAGTATTCAATAAATAGGTTCTTACTATATTGAATCTGAAGAATTTGTTATTCCTTCAGGATGTAACTGAAAAACGTGTAACGGTGAATGGCACTACTTCTACAAAGTCATCTGATGTGAGCAGTACTATATCTGTTACATCTGCTACTTACAATGGTTCTGCAGTTTCATCTACATATGATTTCACTGTGGAGCCAATGGAAGAATTCCCTTGTAAAATCTGTGGAAAGTATGTGTATAATTTTAAATTTCTTGTGATTTTTTATTTTGTAGTATATTCAATACAAGTATTCTGTAAATGGATCATCTCTGCTTTCCAGTTTGTGTAGTTAAATATACATTTTATTTATTAGAGTGCAATAAATGGATTTATAGTTACTGTTTTAGAAATTTAAAATGATTGCCATAAATATAAGGCTTATCAATACCTAAACTCAAAAACCTCTCAACTGAAAAATTACAAATTTTACAGGAGGGACAAAAGACATTTTAACAAACAAGTCACAGCTGTAGATAAATAAGTCACAGCTGTTCATTAAAATGACTTTAGAATGCACTTAACACTATTTATTGAGTTTTCTTATGAATCAATAGATGGAAGCAGCTGTGGGTTATCACATTCCCATGTAAAATGAAAAGAGCAAAAAATAGTAGTTGAGAGGTTTTGGAGTTTAGGTATCAATATTCCTGTTTTTGGATTATACTGTTTATACAGATGTCCTTTTTATTCTCCTGCTTCTTTGCTTTCTAAGTACCAAAAAAGATTTGGATGGATATGTTTTATTTTGCAAAACATTAATATGGAGTTAGTTTACCCCTTCTATCTTTATGAGAACACTTACTCTTTTGTGAGTGCTTTCTTACGTCATTGAGAAAAATTCCTTCTGGAATTGGCATCTGTTCTTTCCTGAATATTAATAAAATTAGTTGCTAATGGCAGACAACTTTTCTAGCTTACAATAAACATTCCAGTTTGGCTAAAACATGTTTGGTGTGGCCATGATTAGGACTTTTTTGAGGACTAGTTCTTTGAGACAAATCAAAGAAATAGTCCTCATCAAATCTTTCTAAATATCTTCTCTGGCTCCAGGAACATTTTTGTGTTGATTGAAAAAAGAACATTCAATAAAATATTGCCATAAAATTAGGAACATGACTTATTCTCTAATAAGGACTACCAGCTGGCTCTCTTCTTTAGTAGATCCATATGTAATGACTAGCTGAATACCCGTGCTTCGCTACGGACTACATTCAAATTAAATATAACGGTCAGTGTATGCAATTAATGCCAAACAAATAAATATATATATATATAAATCGTAACGGATAATTTTATAGATAAAATAATGTAGAAGAAAATAATCAAATTAAACAAAACTGTCAATATATGCAATTAATTTCTATGTTTAAAATCCATAAAACATACTAATTCGAATTAAATTCTTAAAAAACTTCCATTTCAGTTAGTCTAGTGATTAAATTTTATCTTTTACCGTATTTTAATAATTTTTTTGTCAATTTCATTGTTATGCACGTGACGCAAAATTAATTAAAAGTATCACTGAAAGAAAAGAAACCACGTGATCAGCATTTAATAAATTAAATTGTAAAAATCAATCTTTAAAAATTCACCAAAAATCAGAAAATAGAGATAAAGATTCGAAAAAGATTTTATTTTAAAGGAATTTTTATGATCTTTCTCATGATATAAATTTTACAACCCTCAGATTATTATTTTAAATGCAAACTTTACAGGATGTTACAAAAAAACTTGAAAATTTAAGTGGTTTGGTCTGTGCATTATCTGTCAGTCAGTCAGTTACAGAACTGTTTTATATATATAGATAGAAAAAGTCACAATACACATTACATTCTGTTTAAGATGATGTGATGAAAAGAATGCTTGCTTTTTGCAGTTAGTACTGTCTAAAGTATTGTAATGAAAAGAATATAACTTACATTAAAGTATTTGTGTAATTGTGTGAGGCATTAAGATGTGTTGTTGTTGTTATTGCTAATCTCCACGTCTAGCTCCAGCTAGGCCAAATCCACAAGGATGGACAAAATCATAGGCCTGGACAAAATCATAAACCAAAAGAGGATCTGAAAAAGTTGTCAAGAGTCAACCCCAGGCACTTGAGAATGTGTGCTGGGGAGGCCTGGTCCAAATTGCATTTTAAGGCAGACAGGATGAGTCTTGCAACCACAGTGATATGTGAGACACTTCAGATGTCCACTAAAAAAAATGTGAGTACCACCTGAGTGGGTCTGTCCCTGATGAGAGCAAGAGATCTTTTAGGACGATCACCAAGATTACAGGAGTGTTCCAGGGACAGGCATTAAGATATGAATTTCAGAATGTTATTGATCAAATACCTAACTGAAGTCTTAAGCAGAAAATTTTGTATTTATATACATAATATGCATTATGCTCATTTACTGTTTTGATGTGTTACAAAGGTGCCCTGGGTTTTAAAGTTAGATTATAATTCTGATTATTGCTCTATTTTCAGTCCTACAAGCTTGGAATCATCTTACTAATAGGAATGTTTTTCTATCCTAAAATCTAGAGGTTATTGTTGTTTTGATTTATTCATTTAACCCTAGAAAATAGATGTTTTTACTATACGGTATTTAAGATTTTCTTTTCATGTTGCATTAAAACAATGCATTTTCCGTAAGAAAGTCTTTCATAAACATATGTAATTTTCTCTAAATGTCTCTTGTTAAACAAATTTTATGGGGTGATCTGTCCTTAAAGTGTAACATTTGCGAGAAAATTATTTATTTGTGAAAATATATACAGGGTGACAATTATTGAGCTATATGAAATAAAAATCAAATTTGAAAAAACTACTGAGTTTGAAAATTTTATTCAAATTTGAAAAGTAACTACATATAATCGGATTTAGTTTATGACATGTTCTATATGCATGCCATCAATAGCTATGATGTGGTGCAGACAAAGAGCAAAATTCTGCAAAACTCGCTGAAGTATCAGGACATCGATGCTTTCGATGGCCTCCTGAATGGCTGTTTTGAGCTCAGCGATAGTTTCAGGGTTATTTGCATAAACTTTGTCTTTAATATTGCTCCACAATAATTAGTCACAAGGGTTGAGATCAAGAGAATATGGCAGCTAAGCAATTCCTATTTGCTCAGGAATGCTGTATTTCGACATTTTCAACGAAAAACAAACAACAACAAAATTAGTGCACATGCTCTAAAAAAATCCCAACATGCCCTGCATTCAACCACCAAGTTTTAGCAGAATCTCGAAAATTGTTCAAAAGTTATCAAGTTTTTTTTTTTGTCTGTTTGTTTGTTTGTTTTATATAGCTCAATAGTTGTCACACTGTATGTTAATAGAACATATTGCATTTCATCATTATTTGCTCTTTCTTTTCAGAGTTTTTAGTAAAGTGAAAAGTAGGAGTGCTCATATGAAAAGTCATAGGCAACAAGAAAATGATAAAAAGAACAGGTATGAATGTTGAGGGCAAAGTAACATAAAATCAGAATGGAATGTTTTTAGTCTATGGAAAATTTTATTTCCAAACTTCAAAGGACTCCCAATGTTGAATATTTGCTCATTTTGTAACATTGCTGAGATTTTAAAGTACTGCAGGTTTGGGGCTGTGCTCAGATCAAAAACAAACTTGCCTTCATTTGCCTCAATACCTTTGTTCTGTCTACAATGTGTATTTTGTTACAGGAGATATTTTTAAGTATTTAAAGCAAGTTTTTAATGATTACACATTCATTAATACTCATATGTAGCTTATAAGGTATTCTTTATATGTAAGAGCATTCTGATAATTTGCAAAAAACATCAATAAAGAAATATATAAAATATGTTGATTTGCTTGGAGATGCTGACTTCAAGCTGGATAGGCTTGAACCGTCCTCATATTTTGGTGCCAAATTTATTTCAAGTATGTTTGCATTTTATAAATAGTAATTACTCCACTGTACATAAAAATTAAGACACTGGAAATCTTTTAACTAATTCTAATTTTAGTAGAATATTTTGTCATGCATCGTCCAGTAGCTTTCCTTTAGTGTGCCAATCATATTTTCCTATTTTTTTTACTGTTAAACAAATCAAAAAAATTTTGTTATCTTAATTGTTTGTTATCTTGCAGATAAATTATCCATGTTTTGCAGAAATAGTCTCATTAATTTGTCTTGTGTTTCAAGACTGGGATATGTATTCAAAAATTAGAGTGATCATAAAAATTATTCTTATTTTAAAGTTAGACTTTGAAAAGACGTGCATTTAGAAAAACCATGCAGAAAATTAACATTGAAAATGGAAAAAAATTTGTCAAAAAAAAAGACAATTTGTCTAATAAATGTAACAGGCAAGGATAAAAATGATTTTCCGCTTAGTTCAGTTCTCATTCAAGTTATTAAATTTGCTTCATTGTAAAGTAAAAGTCTATTACACATTGTCATTACTGTTATCTTTTAATTCTTGCATACTAAAAACTCATTTGTACTAATTAGGGGGGGGGAAGAAACTCTCTCAGGCATGAAAAAATGAAATCTTGAGAAAATTTATCTAAATATTTTTCTATATGCTTATATAATGTTTACATTATAAGTAAACACATTTTAATGAAGACCTATTAATGAGATTTTACTGTATATGATATATGTATTTAAAATATCATTTTTATATAAATCTTAGCTACTGGCATTTTATATTTTCTGTTTTTAATTTTGCTTCTTTGAGAACTGTGTGGAAAAGTAGGGGGGGGGGGGAAATCACCTAAAAAAATATAGCATTGTGTGCTATTACCTGGTTCTAATTGAAGAAACTTCAAAAACTAATGAAAAAAATATTTTGTTGTATATTTTCTAAATACTTTGTTGTAGCTTTGACAATCCTTCTATATCTAGAAACATTTTGCTGACTAATGAGCTATATATTAGTATGACTATAATGTTGGAACGTACTGCAAGACAAGTTAGAGATTTGCCTTTGTTTGTGTTAATACATAATCTTGATTGTTTTCATGCAATTGTTAATACTTGCATTTTTATCTTGTTGAAAAAGAATAAAATCTTTATTTGAAATTATCTTGAAAAATTGTTTGAACAAATTCATTTTATTTCTTTTTTGAAATATCATGTAGCACAAATGGTCTGTTTTATTGTTTGGGATTTTTTATGAAATTGTTATAATGCCTATAATTTTTATTAAAATTGTTTATACATATTATGAGTTTCAAATACTATTGTTTAGAACTTTTTTTTAATTAATAAATTTTAAACATATAAGATAGTTTCATTAAATTTTATAATTATATGCTTCATGTTTTTTAATGTTTAAAATTGTTCATAGAGCCCAAACTGAAATGCCCTAGAATTTATAGTTTAAGCATTTTTAGAAACTGTCATACGGAGTAGAGGTGAGACAAGCTTCAGTTCTCCATCTAATTATAAAAGACACCATGGAAGTTGTGTACTAAAAAATTGTGCTAACACATTTGTTTAAAATATACACCATTATTTGGACTCCAGAATATTAATCAAGTCCTGCAACAGCACTTTAAATGTGCATTGTTATGTGCTATGTGTTAGATAATATACTGTCATGCATATAAAATCTTTAGTGAACTTTGATGTTTGATGTATGTATTAACTGAAAACAATGGACTGTCTTGTTGTTAAGTTATGTACTTTACTATAATCCGAACTTTTGAACGAAAAGCTTGAACTCACCTCTAATACAGAGATTTGTTAAGTAATTAAAAGTGAATGTTTGAGGGTTTCGAAAAACAAAGTTATTGCGCATAATCTTCCATGAGAAATACCGGTGAATATTCAATGGCATAAATTGTTTTTCTATGAATGAAAAAGTGAATATGTTTTTAAAGACATGCTGTGATGCTTTCATATTTTAAGTTCATAATGAATGTGATACTTTTATTCCAAAGAATAATCATATATAGAAAATATCTCCAATGCTTTTTATTAATAATAAAAGAATATTATTTTTTCACTTGTTTATATATTTACTACATTATGAATAATTCGCTGGTGTACTTTAGGCCTGTCAAGTTTACACATTAAATCCCTGTGTAAATTGCAAAATTATACTTTGACTTAAAAATTTTGCTGAAATTTCTAAACTAAAAGTGAAACACCATGAAGTTGGAAAATGTTAAATAATGCTGCTCTTTCTTTTTTCTTTTTTTTTTTATTTTTATTTTTATTTTTATTGTGTATGAAATTATAATTTCTGTCTTTAACTTGAACTTATTTAGTGGAGCTTGCCAAATATATATACATATACAGGTAG
Source organism: Dolomedes plantarius (assembly GCA_907164885.2). NCBI lineage: Eukaryota > Metazoa > Arthropoda > Arachnida > Araneae > Dolomedidae > Dolomedes > Dolomedes plantarius. The sequence continues at coordinate 86,808,621 of OU015502.1, read as the reverse complement.
CCCTCCTACAGCACGACATCTTACAATATGGTTTTGCTCTAGCACTATATGATAAATTGCAGGAACCCTCGTGTAACACTGCAACCTGTAACATTTTTTTTGCTCTAACACGATAAAAAATTGTGAAAACCTTTTTACAAAACTGTACTTCTACAGCACTAGATAACATGATTTTTGTTTAACACATTTAAAAACTAAATTACCGTAAAATAATGACAGGAAGGAATAATAAACTATAGTGGCTTTACATGAAAATGTATAAACAAATTATAATTTATTCATTTATAACTCTATAAAATTACAAGAAGACCTAAGCTTAGCTGAAAATCTTGAATCATTTTTCTTGAATGCAGACCCTTCCACTGAAAGAAGCCGAAAATTCTAAAGGGTTGTTGTTGTTGTTTCCAATCCCCTTGGTGTAGGAAAGCTTACACCAAGTTCAAAGGACCTAGGTTCTTGGCGAAGGGAAGTAAGCAGCTTCACTTTAAGGCGAGGTACCACTAGGGCTGAAGTCTGACTTGATCTCGAAGAACATCAGTCCCGTAATTTTGAACCAAGTCCAGTGACAAGACCGGAACACTTGACCCCGCACCTCCAGAAGTAAATTTGATAACTTGGAGGACATTGTAGCCACGACCTATTTTACGTGCCCTGGCCACCATTAGTGAACACGGCAGTGTATTTGAAGCAACGAGCATCAAACCAGGGACGTTCAGATCACTGGCCCGCTGCTCGTACCAACTGGGCCACCGCGCCCATAATTCTAAAGGGAGCTGCCAAATTGTCTATCTCCCTACCATAAAATCTACAATGACCTTATAAAAACCAGGAAACAAACCAAAATTACAGATTTTTTTAAGAGGATAGAAGGTACAAAAAATCTAAATGAAGAAAAAGGTTATGAAAGTGAAGGTGATATTGTTCAACTGAAAAAATGTTCCCATTTGATTGTACTGAGCAGCGATGAGGAAGAAATTTTTTAAATAAAGGTTGCATTAAATGAAAATAATATTTTTTGTTTCTTTTCATTTTGTGTTATACATACATTTATATTTTTAATAAAAATTAAGTTGCTTGTATGGAATTTTAAAAAAATGTTTGTTTTTAATAAGATTTTGGAACATAACCCCCCCTTTTTTGTACTGGCTCGGGGTCTCATATTACATAGTTTCACACAACACGGCATTTTCTAGGAACCTATCTACCATGTTATAGGAGGGTTGCCTGTATATATAATTCATGTATGTCGTTCTCACAGCTGATTAAACTGAGCAATAGATCTTGAGTTTTCTCATACCCTTTATATTAAACCCTATATATAACCTCTTAGCCTTTGTTTAGTTCCCAATGAAGTATAAAAAAGTTGCTTTTCTGAACTGTCCAATTAAGTTTATTGATATCCCAAAAGAATGTAAATTATTACTCACAAGGTCTCCTGTTTAATTGTGAAACAAAAACTTTGATACAAATACAGAATTTTTAGCTTAATAGGCATATCAAGGGTGTTTTCTCCCAAAAATTCGTAATGAAAAATTGTTGACTAAGTAATCATTAATATTTATTCACACATAATCAGATATTTCTTTAGTATATTTTTTTAATTTCTAATCATTAATTTTCATGTTTGTTATCAATGTTAAAAAACCTCTATCTTGTTTAATTGTAAGCTTTTCCAATAAACTGCTTCCGAAAAATTGTATTCCTCGTTTGAAGTTGAATTTTTAAAAGGACTAAAACACCGAAGATGATGCATATGACATGAGTCAGTTATTGGCACAATGTTCGTACACTTGGCTGAGACAAGGTTAGGAACAGCAAATGGCTTTTAAGATACTGTAAGATCCATTCTTTCTACCTTCATTTACAAATGTTTATTAAATTTAAATTTTTTGTAGCTAAGAGCAAAATTAAAACAAATAGCAAGGTTTATACAATTCAAATTTCAACTGCAATATTTAGCATTGAAAAAACATTCGTCATGCCCCTTTTATATTTGCAAATCTTTTTCACCATGAAAGTGTAAACTTGGCAGACCTGTATTAGTAGACTTGCATTATTTTATTTTTCAATACTTTGTACACATGTGCTTTTTCCATACTGCATTTTTTAGTTTTAAACTAGATTTTAAAAAGGTTGATTTATAACAGTGTATTTACATTATTAAAAATCATCTGTTCATTATTGAATTTTAGAAATAATTTGAAAAAATATAAATATATATTCTCTTGAATGTTACAAAAATGCATTTTTTGTCTTGTATATAAAATTGTGTATGTTGGAAGAATTGTAACATTGTTGTAAATGTTTTTAAATGTGTTGACTATTTTCCTGAATAGTATTTGGAAATGTAAAGGTGCATCAAGTTAAAAATATTTTCTTTTCATTCGACCTCTGTTAAATGTGCAATAGAATCATCTTTGCACTAAATTTTTTGTAAATACTGTCGTTAAAAGTATGTATGACATGTGCTAAAATGTATATATATTCATCTGTTATTGTATAAAAGATTTGTGTTTAATTTTCTCTGTTTCTATTATAAATTCGATTTTCACTTATTATATCTTCTTTTAAACTTCATCTCATTGATATATACATATAATCAGAAAGATTATATTATTGTAAATTACAGTTGCATGATAAACATTCTTTTTATATCTCTAATTGACATTCATTCTATTTGTAAAATATTATATACTTTGTTGAACTTGTACTAAAATTTTCTATTTTAAAATTTTTAAAGTAATTGTGATTTAATATAAATGTATAAAGGTGTAAATATTTTCAAGATATATAAATGTTTAATGGAAAATTATCAAAATATATAAATGTTGAAACATAACTTTAAAGCATTGTTTTGCAACTTCAATTGGTACAAGTTTTGGAACTTTCTAAATCATGCTCAAATATTCTTTTTAAGAATTTGAAAGGAGGTTTTATATGCTTTTTAAATTTCTATATTGTTTTTAAGAGTTTGAGGAATTTTAACACATGGTGTGAAAAGGAGGAGGAATTTTAAATTAGTCATTTTTTTTTTCTAATTTGAGAAATAAAAAATATAAATTTTAGTAACATTTTCATTCTACTGTAACATCACATGTAGCTGCTATTCTTATACATAAGATCAACAGCAAAGAAAGCTTGCTAAATTTTTTTATTATAATTTGTGCCCTGTTTTATGTTTATTGGGGTACATAAAACTGCAAAGTGTTTAAGTTAAAACACTATCTATCTATATCGGTTGAGAAAATGGGACAGCATACTTGCTCATATAAAATAAGTAAATTGTATGAAAATAAATTGTTGTAAAATTTCATTTTGTTCAACTTTTTAAAAGTCCACAATCTTTAAAATTTTCTAGTAACTATAAAACATACACCTATCCCTCGATTTACACGACAGATAAGTTTCGCGTTAAAGCAAAAACCGCATAGATTGAATCTAAGGAAATCATATAAAACTGTGAGATAGGTAGCAACCCCCCCCCCCCCCCCCCCCAAACAAAAAAAAAAAAAAAAAAAAAAAAAAAAAAAAAAATTTGCAAGAGTGCATACAATATAAAAAATGGCAACATATCATGGGGTTACAAGTGAAACACACTAAATCAAAATTATCGATTTTCAGCTTTTCTTGAACAGAAAAAGATGATGTTTCTACTGGTGAAGCCCACTAAGTCATATCTTTATTTATTTCATTTTTTTTTTCAAAGTTTTGTAATCACTTTAAGTATTCTAGCCTAGTAGTTTGTATAGGCGAAACACACTAAACATCCTGAGGATAGTAATATAAAATAATTTCAAGATAAAAAGAACTTTTTATATACCAGGTTTTTAAATTTTCTGTTGAATCATATAAACTTGACAATTCTATGTATTAATAAATATGTTTTTAAAATTTTTTTTGATGAATTATTCCATCAACTTGAAAGAAAATGAAGTTAATTGGAAGTTAACATGCATTTAACTTCTCGTTCCCATCCCGGCCGATAGATGGCTACACCAATCGACAAAACAAAATTAACTGAAAATGAATTCAATTCTGCTTAAGTATGGCTAAAAGTATTAAAATAATGCATTCTCATTGTGTTCTGAGCTATTCTAAAAGTTTCACATTTCTAGCTAGTCAGGAAGTTAGGTAAAAATCAATTGCAAGATTTGTACTGGACAAACACACACACAAACAAACAAGAAAGTGAGTTAATAAAAGCATGGTAATGAGCATATTTACAATTTATTTAAACAAACCTTGGGGGAAATAGAATGCTGATGGAGATAAAATTATCCCACACCTACCGAAAAATTTATACAGGCATTATTGTAAAGTAGTATTAATGGGGAAATTCACATATGAAAAATTTTAAAAAAAAAACATTAAACCAAAACCGTGTAAATCAAGGGATGAATGTACTGATATTTCCCTTTTTCTAAAAGATGTTTATAAAATATTGTTAAGTTTCTTTTCTTCATTACTCTATTTTATTGTAACCTGTTTCATTTCAGATCACAATAAAATAGAAAAACCTTTGTATGGATCTGATTGCTTCAGTTATTCTTTACATAATTTATTGTTCGTGTGTTAATCTTAGTACAGTAATTCATCATTAAATTTAATATATCAGGACTGATATTTTAGAAAATGGATTAATTAATATATTTAGGCAATTTGATAAATAAATTTCATTGTTTATTTTTTAATCTAGGATGTTTCACTATATCGGTGTATTATAAAAGCAGCAAAACATTGCTTTGAAGAATGAAAACATTTGATTTAAATTTTTATTTTTGTTATGAAATTTGTGAATTACTTTTTGAAGATGCAGAAATATATTTTGTTGCTCTTTCAATACAAAGTTTGCTTTTAAAACTGAAAACATTAAAAATAAAATTATTCTTTTATTCAATTAGAACTTATTTTGAAAATTATTACCATCATTTTGTCTCAATCTCTTTTTGTAATAAAAAAAGAAATTTTAAATGAAGAAATTGAATGTCAATATCCTAAAAAATATATATATATGAATTAGTTATATCAGATATATATATATATATATATATATATATATATATATATATATATATATATATAAAGAGTTTGTTTTTATAAAATTCCTTTACTTGCAGTTGTTAACAAAATTAATCTTTTTCCAAAAAAAGTTCCAAATGTCATTCTGTGTATGCGTTTTTTATATGGTTGCTAAATGTGGATATATCCCTAAATATTTGTTGTAACTTGTATATACATATATATGGTTATACAGATCATTTGCATATCTTCAAAGTTAATGAGAAAAATTTCTGGTCTTTTTTAATTTTCTTGAAGGAAAAGTTCTACATGGATGTCACTGTTCATCAAAGTAATTATTTTCTTATCACTTATTAGGGAAAAGTCAAACCATTTTATATTGATTTCAGGTAATCTGAGTAAAAATTAAATTTATATTTTATTATCTTTTACACTATTTGTCCTTATGCGTGTTTTAAATTTCATCAAATTTTTCCGTCAATGATGTATAAAACTTAATTCTTTCAGCTGAATGACTCATTATGTGTTTACAAATGCATGTGCTCTTTTGACTATTTGATCCTTATTTTTTGTTCCTAAGCATTGTTAAGTTTTGTTGAAAGACCTGTATTTTAAGAATATAAGAATCAAGGCAGGTTTCTCTTAGCTGAAGTCATTAATTTATAATAGCTTATAAAAATACAGATATATCCCTTTCACTTACTACAATGTAAGTTTTGTTTTTTGGTAGAAAGTGTTAAAAGAACTTTAAAAAAACAGCCAATTTCTATTTTTATTCTTTCTGATAATTTTATGCTTAAGTTAACATTTACTAAGCATAAAATTAAATAACTTTTAATCAAAAACTATTCATTTAAATCAGTTAAACAGAAAAGATATTGGATTATTAACTGTTTAGAGCACTTCAATTTTAAAAAAAATAAGCTAATCAAAAATCTCTAAGTAGATTCAGAAACTCTCTAATTTTGTATTATATCTTAATATTATTTAATTTTGGTTATTTATTAACTATAATGGTGTTTTTTTCTCTTGTAATCGGTTATTTGCAAGAAAAATTTATGTGGAAATTTCTTTGTTACTAAACAATTAGATGCGTTGTTCAGAATAGCATCTTCAGTTATACCAGGCTGCAACACTGCAGTAGATCAAAAAAGTAAAAGAAAATTTCACTTATAAGCTCTGCTTAATGTAGAATCCCTTTATATATTGTATCCAATGAGATATATTCAAACATATTTTTAAATACAAATTATGTCTTGTTTATTTTCTCTTAAATGTTTATTTTACTGGATTGTTTGAAATAATTTACATTTTACAAGCAAATGGATATTGTATTGATTTTCCATAGTACAGAGGAATCATTTCCTATCAAGAAATCTATTAATAACAACACACATAAGTGAAATGTTTAATTAAGAGTATAATTTAGATTGCTAAATTTTTTTTTAAATTAAATTAAGAGATATGTAACAAATCAAAGAAGTGAGAATAGCAAACTAGCTTGGTTGAAACTACTACTCTTGTCAACACTTCAGTTTACATAACTGTGGAATAGATGTTTAGTTAAAATGTGAAAATATGGTTTGTGTTATCACCATTAAAATCAGTGCCTTTTTCTTTGTCATACTTTGAGAATCAAACAAGAAATATCAACAACATTTTTTTTTTTTTTTTAATACATTTATCCTCATTTTTGTTGTATAAGAAAAGGCATAAATATAATTTTAATTAAAAGTTTACCAATATTAAAGTAATTAAAAAACATGTATCAAAAGAAATATATCAAAGGTGAAGGCCTATTTTCTATTCATTAATTTGGGGTGGTTTTTGCCTGTTTCCACATATTCAGGGGGTCTTAATGTAATTAGTTTGAAGTTAGAAAAAAAAATTCAGCAGGGATTTATAAAAGAAGCCTTCAGTAATGATTTCAAATGTTCTGGTAGAAAGAAATGTTGGATATTTTAAAAGACAATAGGCATGCTAATTTTATGAATGGACACTGATAATTATACAAGGTTTAAAGAGAGTATATTCTTGTATAAACAGAAAATTAAAATACCCAGCTATCTCTATAAGTAAATTTCATAAAGCATAAATTTTTGTCATTAGTATACTTCAAAGTTTAAAAAATATATCACTATACCCATTTTGATTGGTTTTTCAATTTTTAAGTGGTACTTTATGACAATCAAAACATTAATATTCATAAAAATTACTGTGGAACTAATTTTGATGAGATTTCTAAGAATTATTAACTAGTCATGGGTATATGATCCCTATACTTAATGGAGCATTAAAGTAGGACAGCTAGAATTACACCCATTTTACCTGAATGCTGGGTGCTGGAAACAGGCCTATACTAATCCTTGTGTCTCTGAAGCATATGAGGCTAGGATTTCTATTAGCCAATTTTCAATTTCTGTTTTAAGGTGCTGTGCTTTATTTTTCTGTAACATGTTGAAACCTTAGTTTCAGCATGGAAATACAGGGTAGTTTGGGTTGCTAACAGGATTGCCATTGGTGATTTTATCCTCAGACTCTTTCAGTTATAATTGGTTGTGTGTTCTAGATTTTGCCATGTGCATATTCTTAATTTGCTTATTCTAATAATATGAATTTAGATACTTGTGTAGAAAAAAAATTAAGCAAAGCACTAGCATCATCATCAATGTTGTCAAATTTCGGGGTTATTAGAATTAAATCAAATAATGCTATTTCCAAATCTTTCAAATTTCAATCATCTCTTGCTTATAAATTTCCTGAATTGTTTACCTGTCATACAAACAAGTTAGTGAGTAATAAGATTTTAACATTTTTTAAATATATTGTATTAAAAACATTGGCAAGCATAAAATGTTCCTAATATTAAATGTATGCTGAGATGTGTCAGAAATTTTCATTTCATATCTATTACTCCTGCGTTGCACATTATTCTCATGTGGTAAGGGAATATAATTTTTTTCTTAATATCACTATCACTTTCTAGGAAGACAGTTTGATTATCTCAGCCTTTTGCTTTGTAATAAAATGAAACTTGATCCATTCAGAAAATTGCATTGCAATAATATAAATCACACGTTAATACTGAGTTCATTCAATTATTTGTGTATAACATATTTTTAAGGTGCACTAAAAGCATATTTAATCAACGTTATATTCTTGTCATCTCAGATATGTCGGTGTTTACAGTGACATAAAAATGATATTTCCCAGATGTCTTGGGGTATGTCATTTGTGTCTTATTCATTTTGAATGTCAAGGGTTAAAGTTTCAAAAGCTGATGTATCATAAATATTTCTTTTTAAAAATATTTTTATCTTTCCTAACCTAACAATAAAGTGTTATACATTTTAACATTTTAAAACTTTTATTCCATGGACCTTCTTCAGGCATATTTATATTCATATATAATATATTATTATTTCTATTCCCTTTCTTTTATTATTATCATACCTGAAAATCAGTGTTATAATGGTTTGACAAGATCAATAGTATTTTTTTTATATTGTATTTAGCAATTTTGGATGCTTTTTATTGTTGCTTGCATCATAATTTTCAAGTTTTATCCTTTAGTAACAGGTTATAGGGCAAGACATTTTTTTAAATAGCGTGTAAATTTTAGATGAATGAAATTAAATTTATCGAAAGCATGAAAAACGGTGACTAGGAATTGTACTATCAAAATCACTGCAGTAGAAATAAATTAAAGGCATTTATATCACTATCTGCTTTTCTTATGAAAAGTACTAAAGGAACATCTCTCTGACATTCATGCTGCTAACATAATTTCTCTTAAATAAACATTTGAATGATATTATTTAAATAATATTTGATTCCATTTTTTTGTCTCCTTTAGTTTAATTTACTGGAAATTTCAATGGATATTTAACTAGTATTTTTTTACAATTATTACATAAGTAAAATCTATTAATTACTTCTCATATTAATAAAATGAAGGTACTTTTTTCTGAACTCTAAAATCTTGAGAAATAAATTTTAAACTGTATGTTATAATTACATTTGCCTTTTTTCTTAATTAGAGGGTTTTGATTAATTCTGCATTATGTTCTTAGCTTTTTTAAACTTTTTAACTAAGGTCTGTTTTATTGAAGTTCATCCTTGACCTCTTCAAGAGTTTAAAATTTATCACAAAAATAATTTGAAAAGAAAAAAAAGTTATATAACATTATAAAGTGTCTTGCTCTAAACCTCTAATTCCCTTTCATCTGATTAGTTTTTATTCAGTGGTCAATTACTGGAAGTACGGTGCTTAATAAATATGTAACAGTATACCTACTTGTGTGTACTAATTAACGATCTTCTACACACATAATTATATTTTTAATATTACTTTGAAAAGCAAGGAATACTCGCCATATTGACCACTGCTTTTTGACTTCAATTTGCTTTCAAAGTAGCTTAGTATAGTTCTCCATCCTCTCCCTTTTAAACACAAATAGAATTTGGAGGTCTTAGTAGAAGGTACTTCAGGACATACAACAATGTCTCTGAGTTATGTACTCCTTACAGTGAGGTCTTGTAGATCTTGATTTCAAGTCAATATGAAAATGCTTACTGTGTAGGCATTTGTTAAATGTACATAACTCTGCAGTGTGTTCTCTTTGAGCTTTTTTATCATGAGATAAATTTGTGATATTATAATATGTGGTTTTAACATCCCGTAGCCATATCAGTTGGTGATATTTCTTTTACAGGAAGCTTTTTTTTTCCTCCTCTTTAATGGATTAAATCAAGATTAAAAAATATTATCCCTTGCTTTTTACTGGGCATTTTTTAAATCTCTGGTTAAGCAGGCTGTTTGAATAAAAGCAAATTAACTGTTAAAAATTTGTGGTGTAGCAAATTCAAAGTTGTAGTTTAAGTATTTATAACTATCTGTAGAAATTACTATTTAAACTTGTTTCTTTTCCAGGTACTGTAAAATTTACCATATTTTTAAACAGTGAATATTTATTGTTTCTTACAAGGAAGAATAAAAGATTAAATTAATTGTGTTTCTCTCCCCTTATATCCTTTAAAGAACTCAAAATATCACTGAAATATAATCTTTAAAAATGAAACGTCTTTGAATTTTCTACTTTAACTTTCATATGTAATCTTCACTTTTGTCTTTGCACATTCATTGCATACATTTTTTTTTACTTAAAAGAATAGTTTGGCTTAATTTGTAAAGCAAATGAATGTTTTATATTACATAAGTTATTTTTCTACTTTCTCAAACATAATGTTTGCTCATTTAGCAAGTTTTATACTTAATATGTCTAATGATATATACATTTTTTCCATATTTGACTAGTTAAATACTTTACATGTTAATATATATTTCTTTTTATTCTTATTCTTTTAAATCTAATCTGTATCTTAACTTTAATATTCTATTGTGAAATTTTATACTTTTAATCAGACAACTGCATGTTTTATGATGTAATGATACTTCTCTATCCTGTTAACCAGAGATTGCTTTTAAATCTTTCTTTAAGTGTTGAATTGATGAAACTGCATGCAAGCATTTCAGCTGATGGCTTTGTTAGCCTATTAATTCAAATGCATGAGTTTTATGGTAGGTAGTATATGTTTTTGTTTGTTTTGTGTTGTGTGCATGTTTATGTGTGTGTGTGCATTTCAGTTTTTCTGCATAAATGTCTAATCTATTAATGTTAAAAAGTATTCTGAGAGTTTATTTTTTGATGAGACCACTGTGTTCTTTATTTCATGTCGTGTAATCATAAAGGGAAAATAATGATATAGAGAAATAAAATAGCTGAGGTGCTTCTTATAGTTCTTGTGCATGCTGTACCTGTACATGTGTATGTATGCATTGATGTTTGGTTATACATGCAATATATACTGTTTGCTGAGATGCCTCTACAATTTTTTCAGCTTTAAAATCTTCAAAAATAACATTTTTATGATAAGCAAACAATAATATACATTCTTTACAGTTGTAAAAAATATCTTTAGAAACAGCTGAATTTCCTTTCTATTGCATTTCTTATCCCAATCAACTTGTGCCATATACTGTGATAATAATCATTGTGTGACATTTTATATCTGCCATTATACTTTCAATTGTGTATTTTGCCTTTCTTAAAAAGCATTTATCCTTTTTGAAATTTATAAATATCATTTTATTAATGATATGTTATACATAGTTATATTACATATATACACACTATAAATTTTTACATTTTTTTTTCATGACATGAATAGTGGTTTATGAAATAATTGCTTTCAATCAATAAAGCTTTCTGTATAGTTTACTTTCTACATAATTTGTGATATATTGGGTTGTCAAAGTATCTAACACATGGGTAACATACTTTTAAACCTGAAGCATGTATTTTATAGATTAGAATTGTTTAAAAATATGTAAAAACAATATATTTTTTAGGGATTTTTATAGTAAAACCATCAAAGTTTTAAATTGAATTCTGTAAATGAACTCAAAAAATATGTGATGTTAATGTCTTAGGAAATCAATAAAAATTAATATAAAATTTCATTTTGAAAGTAGTATTAATTTTTGCAAATATATCATCCAAGTTATCAAATGAGTTAACTTTAGTTTTAATTAAATAAATGAATTCCTAGCATCAATCATTTTCTCTGAAATTCCTAATGTGCTGTATGGTTTTAAGTTTCTGTTTGAATTTACATACACTTAATTTAGGATTTCTATTTAGAAAGTTACTGAAACGGGTGAAGTACTTTTCATTCACAATCTATACTCTCCACCAAATCTTTATTTTTCTATTTTGACCCCATTGTATGGAGAAAAAAAATTGGAATAATATAATCAAGGAAACTAAGGACTGGCACAGATGTTTACTTTGTTTAGTAAAATAATCTTTTATTCTATTGAATATCAGTTAAAACGGTCTGAGCTAGTTACTGTGTCTCTCAATCTCTCTCTATATATATTTATATCATACATATACATATATTTATTTACAAAATGAAATTCTAAAAGGGTGACCAGGCTATTGAGACTGCATCCTCTTAAAGGCTGGCTATCAAACCCCTAAACATCTCTCAAAATGCAGATAATTATCTTGATTAATTTTTCATAAATATCTGTTAAAAGTTTTTTTTTTTTTCTAAATTTGCAATAGAATTTAAATATGGAGCTAGGAGGAATGCTTTCAAGGAAGAACTTTTGGAGCAATTTTGGAGATGTGCAATATATTTCTAACATTCTAAGGGTAATAAAACTTGTACTACATGTTAACCATTATAAGGCAAGAGTGGTTATGCAGTCATTATTAAACTTCCTTTAAGGTTTTCCTCTTATAAGTAAGATTTTGAAAGCAAATACCATTTCCAGAGGCACATTTTCTGACTTAAATAATGAGAAGAAAATTTAGATACTTAGTTAATCCATTCTATTACAGTTCAATCATTGATTCACCCTAAAATTTTGGCAATAATTTTATACATTGAAAAAATTCTGTGCATTTAAATGCTGTTAAAATTTCTTATTTATCTTACTGAAAGATATCATTTCAAGATGATGTTGGGTACATATATTGTGTTTATCAGATAAGGCTTAATTTAATAAATTCCTGTAGTGCAGAAGTGAAGCATTCAGTTGCCACTATTTTCCCATTTTGTCCTTATTTGCTGTGATACTAAGAGAGTTAGTGGTAACTGTACTTGTGTCCAATGAATGGGCCTAGTTTTGTCAAAATAACATCTAATAGGCTTGAGGGCATGGAGTCATGTTTTGATAATATCAACAACTTTGCTGCATCATTGGTGGTACACTTTTTAAATGCAAATTGCTGTTATTGCCCAGTTAAATAACTTAGGTCTTAATATTTTCATTTGTGTGACACAAAGTACATATTATTACTATCAATAGTTTTTCCCATATCTTGTAAATTCTTATACAAATTCTTCTAAAATTCTCTAAGAATCCACATCTATTAGCAAATACCATTTTCTACTTCAAAAAATGAGTAGCTTTATGTTGCTTAAATATATATGTTTGGGGTGCAAGCAACTATTTAAATTTTGTGACTATATTAATAAAGCTTTAAATTCTAAAAGTTGTGTAAAGAAATATATAGTGAAGATTTCCTTTTATGTTATCAGCTTTGTTTCCTGAAAAGTTCTAAGATGTGCAAAATGTGTAGAGTATTTGCAGTCAATTTAAAAAAAAAAGATAGTTATTTTGCCTGTCCTGCTAAAAAATGTACCTCTTAATTAAGGTCCTCATCAATCCATGAAAAGCTTTTTCCCTTTGAAACTCTAACCCAGAATTTTTTTATATGTAGTGTATACAGTTTTTTATTAGCTAATCCTCCTCATTTTTCATAGATAAATAAAACCAATTCTAAATAAAATAAATGTTTGCTGAACTTTGAATTAAAGAATTTTTTATTTCCTATAGCTTTCAAATTTATTGCAGTATTGAAAAATTCTTGATAATTTTCAGCATTATGTAAACAAAATAGGTAACTTTAAAACTACCTTTTAATTTTTCTTTGTTCTTGTTTAATATACATATATTCAAAGTAACTCATATACATTTGGAATCATTTTATAAACATTTTGTGTATATACATAAGCTTCTGTTTCTGGTTTTTATTCATTAGGCATTAGAATACGTGTGTCAATTTTTTAAGTTAAGGCATCTCTTAGTAGACAGTATATATTGAATGTTAACTATCTTGGATTTAAAAAATAAAATCATAAAGGTGCATTTATTGTACTCTTATTTCCTTTAATGAAATATGTTTAATAACTTGATCATGCTCACAAGATCTTGTATCTCTGTACAAATATTTTTGTATGTGCATTTGCAGCCTTTAATGCATGAAGGCATTTTTATTATGTACTGTTCTTGTATGTATGTGTGTATCGTACTCTGTCTAATCATTTTAGATCACTTGCTTTTGGTAGTGTACTGAAGTCCATTTAATGTTTATATGATGATGTTAATATAAACATGTTAACCTTGTAATGTATTTGTAAAGTTCTCTTGTATATATATAAAAGGGTCCTATTTTTCTTGTAAAATTGTAACTTTATTAATATAAAGTTGTACAGTGTGAAGTAAAGTCTGACAATGTTTTGTTTTAATAAATGCCTTTTTACTGTTCCTGTATGTTTCCAAATATGTACAGATATTTCCTGAGTGACAAATGTATTTTAATACTAAAATCTATTGCTGTTCTCCCCTATGTGTCTTTACTTGGGCACCATGTCTGGTGTTAATGTCATTGCCATGTGTTTTTGTTGTGTTGTTAGGTTCAATTTAAAAATGTTTTTGTTTCATATGACAGTGTGATACAGTTCAAAAATTCATGTTTTAAATGAAGGCCATAAGTTGTACATTTTTTCACATCATCAAATGTTTTTTGGATTGTTGGACCTACTGATATGTAGACAATTAAATTCATTGTCTCTTTTTTTGTGTTTTATTTTTATTTTTCTGAAGACACTATAAAAAAAACATAAACTTTACAGGTAAATTTAATACAAGGTTTCACATTTGAAAACAGTTATTATTTAAAACAAAACTGTGCACTTGCCATATATAGTATACATTTATGAACTGTTCTGCTGGAGATCAGTGAGTTTTTGAGAAAATTACAAATTATAATTTATCTGAAATTTTACAGACCATCTCTCCCCATTCTTTCAATTTTTTTTTTTATTTGGGGGGGGGGGGGCGCTAGCTACTAGCCTTAGCTACTAAGCCCCTACACATGATTTAAACTTGAACTATCTAAATCTTGTATGAATTGTAAAATTGAATGTTAATAGTAACATTCAGCACTTGATCAGATTACAAATTTTTGTTGATAAAATAATGTGCAGTTTGATGTTTATAGTATGAATAGTTTATTCTCATTCTAAAAACTCAGTCATATCAGATTTTTTTTTCTTTAACGTAATGTGTATGTTTTCCCTTCCTCTTAGTGAGTAATTATTATTTAAAGTGTTCAGTTTTAAAGAACCAAGTAGGATTGTGTACTATAGAATCCTCTAGTAATAATAATAAATGATTTTATCGTAGCTTTGTAAGAATGGTTTGAATTGAATGTTGGAGAGCTCATTGCCTCATGCAAATACTAGCATTCACAGCCCAGCCTTTTTTTCTTTTTTTTTATACATACATTTTAAATTGATTTTAGCCATGTGCTTTGTAATAAGATATTAACTCAAAAGATTCTCAATGGGTATTAAAGGTGACTGAGTTCATGATTAAATCATTATAACACCTTTATCAAAATGCATTTAAATGTTACAGTTAAGTTATTACTTTAAAAAAGCGATGCATTTTGTATAAATGGTATATTTTTATAATTAGTAAATATATGCTTATTTTCCTTTAAATCAAAATGGTATATTTTAAAATCTTTCTCGGTTTCATAGAAATTTCTACTACACCCATCCCTCAGTTTACGGCTTAGATACGTTCCGGAAAAGTTGGCCGTATAACGAATCAATTATTTTGATACAAACCCATACAAATTTAATTGGATCTGTTCCACTTTTTTATAAATAATATAGTTTTAGTTCATAAAGCATTTTATTCTTTATATTTCCTATAAAAATGCTTACATAAAAATAAAAGTACAAAACAATGTAATAATAAACAAATTCAAAAAATAAACTTATAAACGAAAAACAAAAGAAATCATATGCACATATGTATACATATAATAAAAAACATAAAATGTTTAAAAGCTGTTTTAATGTGATGACGAACATTAACATGAATCAGTAAGCTATAATATGCTGCCATCATCACTTTCCATTGTGGCCATATAACGAAACAAGGGTTGTAAATTGAAAAAGTGCCATAATTAAAAAGGCCGTTATAGCAAAATGCCATATAAAGAGTGTCCGTATAGCGAGGTATAGGTGTACCAGTAGCATGAGGTGTTGTACATGCTTCCTTTGCCGGGAGGGGCTAATATTTCAAGATGGCAGCTCTACCATCTTTTTCTTCCTGCCTTGGAAATAGATTTTGCTCCTTTCAATACATGAAAGATATGCTTGTTTTTGAGCTGTCCTCAGTTTATTTTTTATTTCTGTAGATAAAACATTTTATCACAGTAAAAAAAGATGTTTTGGATTCTTATTTAAAGTATAGATTTCATGTTTTAGATATTTGATGGGTTGATTTTGAAAAAATTATTCACCTCAAGCTTTTCTTTACTTTTGGAGAGAAAAAAATGAGTTTTTTCAAGTCAGGAATGTTTTTTTTTTTTGCAAGGGATGATCAGTTTTGATTATATGATGTTCAGTATGTAAATCTAAGCTATTTATATTTACTGAAAAAAATATTTTATTTTTAATTACTCTCCAGAATTTCACATAATATATGTTATATCACTCTGCAATGGGTTACTTTACTTAATAACTTGTTAATAAAATAAGAATCCATGGCTAAGGTGCTTTTACAAGGACTTAGAACTAATTTCAAGCTTTTAACTTTGAATTTTTTTTTTTTTCCTAAGTTGGGGAGAAGTCTAGTGACCATAATTCCTCGCAGGTAATTCTATAATTCTATTAGTGGTGAGCTCTATTATAAAATTTTGCAACCGAAAAGTGTCGTGAAGAGGAGAACATGTTAAAAGGTGGTTAAAATCGATAAGTTCCCCAGCAGAACAAAGGGGACAGTCAGGACGATAAGAACCTACATTAATAACCCACAGTAGTTTCGTTAGAAGAGATTAACTGAAATATTTTTATTTTTTTTTTGTCTATCTCAGCACAAGATCATATACAATGGAAAGAGTACATGTGTTGTGGTAACCTACAACCTTCTTTAGCAAGATAATCAGGTTGTTCGTTATGCAGTATACAGCAGTGACTAGGAATCCATTGATAAGTAATGCTCAAGCCAGAGTTCTAGACATTACTGGACAGTAAACGTGTCTTGGCCGGACCAGCAGAGCCAGTATGGTGATAGGAGCAGAGAGCTAAAATTGCTGCCTGGCAGTCAATAAGAAAGACAGCCCTGTTATGAGTTGCGATGGCAGAAAGTCTGGAGAGGGCTTGATTAATAGCCTCAGTCCCTTTTGAAATGTAAGAAAGGGAACAAATTTTAAAAATTCTTTTTAGAGAAATATATGAAGACAACTCACTAATAAACTTAAATAAGTGTGTTTTATAATCAACTTTGAATCAAGTTTACTAAAGAATTTCTTTTAATAGAAAACTATCAATTTTTTAAAGGACTAAGGTAGTTTTATGTTTATTTTAAATCTAATTTTAAAGGGACTTGAATTATATTAAAAAATTTGGTAATACAGTCCAAGCATTTAAGAGGAACTTAGAGCTTACTTTGATTGAAGATCCATTTTTTAGAAGATTATAAGAAAAAATGTTTGTAAATGATTAAAAATAACTTCCTATATATTATTAAATTATGGGTTTTTTTTTAGTTGTATTCTAAAGCTCCTTAAAAGCTAAGATGACTGTCTGAAGTATACCTTACATATCTATGTAAAGTGTTGTAAAAGACTTTTAACTTATTTTTTTCAATATGCAAAGAGACAAGTATATGCCTTAATTTATGCTAAATCGGGGATAATAATGGATTTGAAAAAATGGATCTTAAAACAGATGTTTTATTATAATTCTTTAATAAATAATAATTTGATTATTTTTTCAAGAAAAAGTCTAATATAATTAAACAGAAAAAAGCTATTTGAATATCTTCAGAATCTATGCATTGAACATCAAATTTGTATCTGAATTAGTTCTTAATACAGAGTTAAAAACAAGGTCAAAAAGAAAAGAAAAACTCTCTGTGTGTCAAAAGGCATTTTAAGCCCTTTTTAGCAAAATTCTAAGAATAGAATTATACTTAAAACACCCTCAGAATTATGTATTTGAAAACATAATGAGCTTTTTTAACATATTAAAACTAAGAAAACCTTTAACACAGCAGCTCCTTTGAGGTATACGGAAAAACTTCTTGGAATTCTAGGCCATGAGAACCCAAATTTTCTAGAAATAGTAACATAATCAGTAAGTTCACAACTCTGCTACTGACATAAAGGAAGTCCTCTATATCAGTAGCAGTGTTGCACTCCTTTATATAGTGCTTTCTCTATGGCTATTGATTAATTTTTGAGAACTGAGTGATAAAGTGTGGCTTTGTAGTTCATGTTTGTCAAACCACCCTCTGCTTATCTACCCTTAAGAGCATAGGAAAAGTATTCCTCTATACTTATGTGTAGAACTATAGAGGAACTCTCTTCTACAGTTCCATAGAGGAATGGACCACTGAAAAAAATAAATGGTAATGCAAAAATAATTTTTCTAGATTTTTACAGATTCCTGCTGATACCAGAGATTCAACACTATATTATAGCATAATTTTCCCTTTTCTTTTTTTTTATACTATGTATAGCTTTATAAATTTATATTGGATCTAAAACATAATAAATATTATTTGAATTTTTTAAAAATTTCTGTTTATTAGATTTTTTAATTTTATATATAGAATAATCATATATTAAACATAACTTGTATTATTAATTTTGATAAAGTACTATGAATGAAAATTATTCATGCAAGGATGGATAAAGTAGAAGTTTTAAAAATTGCCGCTGACGATCAAGCTAAGAACAAAGGTAAAGGGGAGGGAAACTCTACCCAAAATCTAGATCTCACAGTCCTTGGGCATTTTTCTTCTCCTTCAATGGCTTTTTAGCCCTGGGTGGGCTCTGGCCTTCTCCAGGCACCTCTACTTTTGGCAACTGTTTTCCAGATTTTGACCTTTAGAATGTTTAGGTCTTTTTCAACACAATCAATTCATCTTAGTGGAGGTCTATTTACCATGGGCTTTGCCAGAAAGATTTTCTTACAGCAATGATCTTCATACATTCTAGCCAGATGACCAGTCCAATTAAGTCTCTGTAATTTGATGAATTTTACTACATCAGGTTGTTTATAAATCTTATAGAGTTCTAGGTTAGATCTTCTTCTCCATGATCCATTAACTTGGACCCCACCGAGTATGCAATGCAAACTTTCTCTCAAAAATCCCCAAAGCTTCCTCATCACATAAAGTCAATGTCCAGGTCTCTGATGCATATATGTCAGGACAGATCTTATAAGACTTTTGTAAAGAAGCAGCTTAGTACTTAATTTGAGAAAGCTGGATTTCAAATAGCACTTCAGACCATAAAAACATCTATTTGCAGCCATGGGTATTCTTACATTGTAAAAAACAGACCTCGACTCTTACGAAATATATTCCTAGCTGCAACCAAACCCTATTTATTACATCATTTCTAACCTTGGATGTAAAATTCACTTTTCAAGCAACAAAACTTTAGAGGTAAAACTGCATTTCCAGTTCAGGAAATTAACTTTTAAGCATTTAGCTAAAAAATAAGTACTTTCTCAAACTCAAGAAAAAAGTAAGAATTCAGAGCTTAAAAATATTTTTATCAAATGTAAGCACTTTTAAGAATGCTACACTTCTTGATTTATTGAAAGTATATTACATTACATGTGATATACATTCAGAAGTTAACTCCATTTGTAAGATCAGGCTATACAGTGTTTGGAAAGAGTCTCCTGCAAATCTGGCCAAGTGCCCTGATTTGCCCTTGCTCTTTAGAGGTCTGAGACCAATTCAGGCTGACCTAGCTTGTTTACGGAATGGCCATATAAATAATATGCACTTCAAGAATTCATCAAGTCTTTCCCCTTTCTCCCTGTTCTACAGCTCCTGTGAATCCTTCCTACATTGTGGACGGATTGGGAATCCCCATCAGCTTGCTTGCAGATTATCAGGATGCTGATGCCTCTCTTTTGCTCATATGACAGAGCTTTATGTACCTGGTCCTTATTCTTTGATAATGAGTAACAATGAGTCACATATAAGTACTCAATAGAATCTCTAGAGTCAGGACAATTATTTTTCAAATGTTTACTTGTTTCCCCGTTCGCTTAGATCTTAACACTTAAATAATTATGATTATTTTTGAGATACACTCATTTGCCTGGTATACTTACTATTAAATTTTTTTGTACTGTACTCAAATTATTAACTGGATAGCTTCAAAAAGGGAGATTATTTCATTCTTCTTGTATGCTCACTTGTTCTGTGGTAGTTAGATTATGCGAATATTCTTCACATAACCAGATTAATATTATCTAACAATGAGCTTAGTAATAATATGACTCCTGCTTGACTAATGCTTAGGATAAAAATTATTACAGTGGAATCTCAATCTATCATTTTTCAAGGGAGCGACTGAACTGAACGATAAATGCAGGAAAATGATAGACGTGGGAACATAACAAAGCAATATGATCGTCGGGACAGGGTGAAATAAACAACACATAAAGGAAAACTATTGATCGAGATTCCACTGTATTATCTTAAGAACATCTCACAAAATTTAATTTAAATACTTCCAAAGATGTAGCTAGTAATTTTACTATAATTATATCATTTTTGTACATGCTTTAAATATCAGATTTATATAGCTTTGGCAAGTTAACTACATTTAAATAAACTAGTGATGCATCTTAAGATAGAAAAATCTATATTTCAGTTACTTATTATTCAAAACCATAGTTAAAATTTTGCCATGATAAATATATGAGGGAGTTAAAATGCACAATTTAATATCAAGACATTAAAAGTAATGCCTTAGGTTTAAATTTCAATTTATATGATTTTTTTCTGTTGCATAACTTGAATGAGCAAATTAGGGAATGATTGATATTTTTGAATACCTATAATTAGCAAGATTCTGTATGTATTACTTAATAAAGAGAGAAAAAATGTGCCCTAATAAAAATGAATAAAATTATTAATTCTAACAGAAGATATCATTTCTATATTATCTCACAAACCTATGTATGTACACATGATACATCTCCAGGAAATACTATGCATCCCCAAAAAAGTTATAAAATGCCTTTTTAGAATTATCACTATTGCTTAATAGGACATAATCAAATTATATTTCACTGGGTAAATCATTTTGCACACAAACAAAAGGAACAATTGTAATTATACATTTAAAGATTAATGAAGAATACAGTTTCATTCATATTTTCTTCAATTCTAATAATAAAAAATAAATAAATAAAAACTGCCATTCCTCCATAAAGTAAAATTCGGAGACTGGAAATTTGTTTGGTTAGATATGTTGTATTGTCTTTGATATAAAAGCTCCTCTTAGATATAAAAATGTATATTAGATAATATTTTTGAAAATGAGCCCCAGAGTTTCAATATTCAGATTCAAGTATGGTCCAATTTTGTTGCATAGAAAAACAATCAAATTTCTTTTTATTGCCTTAACCACTATCAAATACAATCTTATTTAGATTTTTTCTTTTTTATATATAAATTATCCTGAAAACTTTCTCCAGAGTAAAATATAAATCCTAATTTATGTTTTGCAGCCAGAATTGATCATAAAGAAATAGAGAAGGTCTTAATAAAAAATCAATGAAAAATTTCAACTCAAACTTAATAGTAAGAGGTTTGATAGTAACAGTATTATGAAATGATTAAAACATTAGAGTTCAGTTGATCAAATCAACTCTAATGATAGCAAAAATCTTCAACTCATACTTCATATTAAGAGGATTCTCGGTGGCAGTATTCAACTAAAAATCAGAATGCTATTGAGCACATCCATTTGATTGATATTAAAAATCTTCATTTCATACTTAGTACTGCCTTAGTAGAAGTCTAATTGTAGACTTATTATAGAATAACTAAAATATCAAAAAGTTGTTGTGTACATCAGTTTTATTGATGATAAAAAATTTTAAACTTATACTTAATAGTGCTAAGAGTAAAGGTCTCCTCAAAGAAGATCCCTGACCGAGAAGTCACTTGAGAAAGTTTCATTTTTCATGAGGGATGGAAAGTGACAGGGTCAGTGGGATCTCATGCTCTTTCCTTCGCCAAAACCCAGGATATGGTGAGGAGGAAATTGTCACAAATCATCCCCTACTCTTTTCATCAAGCATCAACACTTGCCAAAGATCCAACAGCAAATGTCTTTTGCTGTCAATATGTGATGGTTTAGCCAAAGAAAAGAAAGTGTTTACAAGAAACAAATGGAAAGGAATACACATCTGCCACTAATAGTAGAAGAAAATTTTCAACTCTGTGCCAATAGAAATATTATTTGCCACGATTTGCACTATAATCTAAAAATTTTTAAAAGTTGATTTCTCATTCCTATTTTCTAAGTTTTAAATTTACCAATTAACAAAACATCTCTCTGTTAAATTTTCACTTTAAAAGTTTAACAAAATATATGGCTATAAAAACTGAGTTATGAGATTTGGAAAAAATTACATCAAACTCCTATTTGACAGAAGATGAAATTAAGAGTTTGACAAAAAATTTTCCAATTCAAATTGCAGAATATGTGAAAATTTTATAAGGTATTGAAAAAAAATCTGCAAATGTGTAACGTGAGTTTTCAGTAGAGAAAGTCATTAGTGGAGTCATCATATATTTTAAGGTAGAGTTATATTCCAACAATATTTGGAGGCAGAAGTTGGGGAAAACTAACACTAGGGTAGTATTGTTTTTGCTATGAGCTTTTATGTTGGGAGAAATAGTAAAAATCTCCTTCATATAAGGGGCTTTACTCCTATATTTTGATAGTACTGAATATAAATGTAAATATCGATACTTGTAGATAAGACACTTGTAGATAAAAATCTGACAATGAACTTTGTAAATCTCTGTGGTTAGTTTTTGTAGTTAGTACTAACGAGAACATATACTCGATTTTGTTTATAAATCATCAATACCATTATGATTAGCTGGTACTAGTGAAATTTTTCTAAACTATCGCCTGCATAAAGAACCAGGACTAAAACCTACATTATAAAATCACCTAGATGCTTTATTTTTCCCTCTTCTTATGAAAATAAAAACTATGTTATCTTTTAAAATAGAAGAAGTGTAAGTTCCTACTCTCTATAACATATGAAATAAGTTGATTGTCCTAAAACCTGTATTATAGAAGCCATCTTGAACTTCTGATCTATTTCCTTTGTCATTTAAACAAACCCTATGTAAATTTTCAAAAGTATCTTTAGCTTTGGATCTTACTCTACCTTAAATGCCAGATAACTTATGCATTGTAAAGCTGTTTTCCCCACCTGTTTCCTTAGTAAAATTATTTAAATGCTATTCTTTATGTCCTTGTTCATATTTATAAAAAAAAAAAAAAAGGATATGTTCAGGTCACTGCTACAAGGTTTTACATGGAATACATCTTATGCCTAGTTGTCATAAATGAGCTTGATGAAATAAATGTGCAGAAATAGAAATGACTGAAGTACGTATTATTATTTCTTATACAATTGGTTTCCTCAGTTTAAATGTATACTAACTAACCTTATAATTACTTTATTAAAGAGTGGATTATGATAAGAAAGAGTAAGAAACAATTGACATTAAATTTACATCTATATTTCTAGAAAATATTAAATCAATTGAAGTATTACCCAATTTAATTAGCGTTGGTTTAATACAATTTAAATTAAATTGTTTTCTTGAATTCTATGCTTTTATTTTTACCAATATCAATGTTAAAGTTGCATATAAGGGGCATCTCAGTAAGAGGACACATGTTAGGGTAATTTTCTTAGCGTTCTGGGAATATTCAATTAGCATTGAGAATAGAAACATTTCTGTGGTAAACAGAGACACATTGGGATTAAGATAAACAGCTCTAAATATGAAACAAGACTGGTTATTCCAGGTTACATCTACTAAACACATATAACCCACATAATCTCATATTAGTCACTTTCTGATATTAATTTGTAAAGTAGGTTTACATTCAATAGGTCTGTTCCTTTATATTGCAACTCCTCCTTATATATAGAAGGTGAAAAACATTACTTCAATATCTTTCAAGTAATCATTTAAATGATGTGAAGTTAAAAGTAGATGAGACAAGCAAATCTCGTTGGCTCTCATTGTGAAAAATATTGTTGACTTACTTAGTTGTCTTATCATTGCAAATAAGTCCTATTTCTTGTAAACGTAATAATGTATAGAATCTGGAATTGACTTTAAGAAGGCTAAATTTTTCCTACACATACCTCCAAGTCCTATTTTCTAACATTTTACACATAATATTCTCAGTTTGTTTTATAAACCTAAAATTATAAATACTGTCTGTTACTCTTAAATGTTAGACTTAAATGAAGAATCTCCTTTACCATATACAAAATGTGCTGCAGAGTAACAACTCTTCTGTTGCTTTTCCTTATTTCTCCATTAGCTATCATATATGGTGTTACTGGTATGTTAAGATTATAAGAATGACCAACACCACAGTAGATAGAAGGAAACAATAGCTCTTGGTGTATTGATCGTACAGTATATTCAGAGGGACTGAATTTTCCTGGAGCTATATCCAAACATGTCTTTATTCAATAGGATCGTATGCTGTCTAGATGATAAAACTTCAGATTCTGGACCTGTTTCGATGTCTATTACCTCAATATTGAAATCCAATTATAAATTGTCAGACTTAGATGTACTCGACTGTGGTTCAAGCTGTGATGTTACTGAAACCTCTAATTGTTGCATCTTTGAATACCATTTGACAGCTTCACTCAAATCTGTGTTAATGTTGTACAACTTATAAAATGGATGATTAAATAAGATAACAAAGCTGTAATCACTGATTTTCCATTACAAAACCACTCAAATAGTAGGTCAATTTATGAATTATGTCCTTTCTATTTACACTAAAAGAATAATCGTCAGGGTTGGCCTGAAGCCAATTAGACCTATTTGACCCAATTGGGTACAAACAAAAAAATTAGAAAAACTAACAATGTCTAAAATATAACACTTAATACAACTAAAAATATGTCCAATACCTTTTAGTTAAGAGCCATGGAGCTTGCCACTGATTTAGATGTAACCCCAGAATATTGGAAAACATGTTTACGAAAACAATAAAGGTTATTTAATTACAAGGATGCGGATGAATCAATAATTAATTCACAAGAAATGTTTCAGGCACTTTTTTAAACCATATACTGGCCAAATCTAGACAAAGACTGCAGCAACATTTCAAGTAGTTGGTAAAACATAATGACAGTTTTAGATTCTTAAGTAAATTTCAGATAATTCCTAAGGATAAACTGCAAAACATGTTTCAGTTTTAGAAACTGCTTAAACAGATGTAAAAATGATTCAGAATAATGACCAAATGAGGTGTGTAAAAAATGCAGATATGGATAGCTATATGCTGGTTGAAGAAAAGGAAGCACTAAAACCTATTCTTCAGGTTTCAAACTCACCATAAAAGTTTTACTATCCTTACTTCCTTCCCCCTTGGGAGGAGGGAAGCATCTCTAGGTGAAATTTAATCAAAACATACCTGAGGTCAACAATATTACAGGAGAGACTTATCTGTCTTGGAACACTCTAACTGTCTGTACATCATAAAGAATTCAGGAAATTAAAATTTGATCAAACCGTAAATGATATCGCTAATAAAAATCTAGAAAAAATTGTTTGTAAATATATTTGTTATGTATATTAAATCTTTGTAATCTAGCTACTTTTTCGTTTGTTTTTTATAAATGTATATAAAACAGAAATATGACTGTCTGCCTATTTTTGTCATTTATGCTTCACATCAAATTTTTATCATTAATTATATATTAGTATTTTGAAAGGACCTGTCAAAAGTTTTGCAATAGGGCCTTGCAATGACAAAGTCATCTTGGAAATTGACTAATCATGTTATTAACATTGATGGGCCCATTTATTACTTGCGCAATGATGCCATTGTTGCCTTCCTAATGTAAATGCCCGAAGTACTAACTTCTCATGAGTTCTGAGAAAAGTCTTGAAACTGGTTCTTTTCAGCTTAATGTCTTAAATAAAAGCTATAGCTGCTTTTTTATGTAATTCAAAAAGTCTACATTCTGTACAGTATATACAAGTTCAGTCTTTCATTATTATTTTCTGAAGACTTCATCTTCAGTTTTTCTCAGCTAGTTCCTTAATTTATATTTGATGACTCTTAATTATGCCATTGTGTGAGACATCCATATTTTTTCAACATGCAAGCAATTTTTTTTCTCTGCACCCTTGGCTGGTTTCATTCCTCCAAAGAGAGGGATTTTAGCCTTTTGTTGAAGTTCAACGTTGTTGCTTTCCTAGATGTAAAAACTTGTAAAATCTCATTCTCTTACTCACTGCTAGTAGCAGCAGAACTCCCAGTCAGTAGCCTGTTTTCAAAGTTAGGTAAGTCACACTTCACCCTTAATGTGTATTACCATCATAGTCATAGTCAAACTCCATATGAGCATTAGTTTAATCTTTATGCCTCCACGGTCAGCCAAGTTATGACTTGTTCATACTGTTATGCAGTGTACCTCACATCTTGCAAAGTGCTTGTCTGAGCATATGCGCTAGGTGGCGTCTGATATGATGTAGACAAAAACTCTTCAGTTGTAACTTAAACGTTGCTTTGTGTGGATGTGATTCCATGAGCGGGAAATTTCCCCATTCACCTTGATATGAGCAATAAAAACATTGTTAATTGTTAACAATTGGTCCGTTGGCAATGTTTATGGTCTACACACATCTAAATAGTCTAAGACAGTGCTCATGAAATTTCCATCACAATATAGATCAAAACATCTTGCAGTCAGAGGTAAAGCAGGGACCTTATTTCCCAAGCTAGGTACTCTGTAATATGATTTATTTTTGACTTAGTTTGGTTACTAGAAAATAATTGTTGCCTTTGTTGTTAACATGGAGATTCCTGTTAAGTTATATCATTCACCATTTAGTCCACAGTAGACGTAATAACAGGATTTAGGTTCTGCTTTTCCAGCCTTATTGGATCTTTTAAATACCCTCCATTCCCTCTGCAACTGTATAAAGAATAGTTGAAGAAACTGAATGCTTCAAATCCTTTCATATTGGTGATATTCTTCCAGTAAAATCGTCTTATCGGAAAACTTTTACTCTGCTTTACAAAGTCTCAAACAACTTTAGTCTCATTTTAATATAATCTAAGTGGTTTAACAGATTTTAATTTACAGGATGTTTCATATTGAATGGGACAAAAAGAAAGCATAACTGTGAACGCTGTAATTACTTTATTTTGATTGGTCAAATTTACTGTGAAACTATAGTTATCAAAGTTTCTATAGATGTTCTATGTGTGCCCCTCCAATGACATGGCAAATATCTATGGGGCATTCCAGTTCCTGCCACACTCGTAATAGAATATCCTTTGTTAATGATTCAAGTACTTCAGTTATCCGCTTCTTCGACTGCTGTAAATCCTGGGGAAATGGAGGCATGAATACTTTGTCTTTAACAAAACCCCATAGGAAAAAGTCACAAGGGGTTAAATCACGATGCGTTAATTTTGTGGGACTTCGTAAAAATGTTTCACAATTTTGTTCAACCACTTTGATTTTGGCTTCTGGTCATCCTGGGCTGGTTTTCTTACACAAGCAGCCTGTGTTCTGAAACTGCTTTACCCACCATTCAATGTTGTGACAGTGCGGTAGTTCTTTACCAAATATCATGCGAAAATGTCTTTGAACGATGATGTTTTGGCATATTTCAAAACACAGTGTGCTTTCTCCTGCATGGATGGCACCATTTTGATTAACAGTGCCTCTATCGGCGATAAAAATAAAGTTACATCGTAGATAAAAATAAAGTTACTCTCTCATTATACAAACCTGTCACCAGCGTTAGATAAAAAGTTGCCAATTTAATAAAATGAATACAAGAAAATACTGACTTTACACAGCACATTTTAATTACTGCAAACTACATTTTAAAGTAAAAGCTTTATTTATTTATTTTTTTTTTTAAAAAGGAAGAGGGAATAAAAGAAAGAAAAAAAAAAAAAAGGAATAAAGACTTTTGACATCACATTTTTTTACAAACTACATTTCTACTTTTGGTAGCATATATAATTATGTATTATTTCGTTCATGTGGGAATTTTGTTTATAAGAAGTGCATGTAAGAAAAGGACAGCTCTATCAGAAAATAAATCTTTAAACAATCTTTAAATTTCATTTTCACGTACACTACTGTCCATCATCTTATATAGAGTTGTTTTGTTACTAACACCATGGTATAGCGATTGTCTGCAATTTGTAAGTAAATGTTTCAAAGATCAAACCCATCCATGCAAGCATATGAGAACTGTTTTTCCTCGCCAAGAGTTGCAGTTCAAGAAGAGGTTAACAATAGGTTGATAAAATAGGAAAGAACCTTAATAAATTACAATACTGTAGAGTCATTCTGCTTCCAACAGTAACCAAGATAAGTCAATGAATTTTCCACGTTAAGTTTTACTTATTTAACCAAGATAAGTCTGATTTTTCCGCGTTTGGCGGAAAACTCAGAAATAATGCAACCTACCTAAGCGACTCCATTTTTTCGGTGCCACTTAGGCTTAAGGTATCCCACTACCTTTGGAGCACTTAAAAAAAAACATACTTGCGTCAACTTCTGTCTTATTTTTACCAAAACACAAAAATGATGAAAAAATAGACCATGACTATGCAACTTTTAACAAAATTTATGATTTGAGTTGAAATTTAGCAAATTTTTACAGAAACGGCTCTAGTTCTAAAAAGAAAATTACGCATATAAAATTAATTTCTTTTTGTCATATGTACATAAGTACCTCCTGAGTGTAATGAAATAAAAGCTAATTCATATCGGGAAATCTAAAAAAATTACAGATTATATGCAATTACATTTAAAATTTTAGTAATTTGTCATGATATTTTCTAAAAATTCAGCTAAAATACCGAAAACCAAATCTGTAGTTCATACATTTTAAATAGTAAGAAAAACATACGGGAAAAATTTTATAGACTTATCACAATATTTGTTTACATTTTTGATTAAAAATGAGTTCCTCAGAAAACATAATTAGTTTTCCACTTGTATTGAAATTTATAGCTGCTACTGATCTTTAAATCACTGTCATTTCATTTCTAATGATCGTACAGAAAAAAATACATGCAGAAATGGAAATTCACAATCTTTAAGAAAAAGGATTAAAAACATCTTCGGAATGTTCGTCAAAATCAATGTTTTAAAGGTAGTCAGATACCTTAAAACAAAACAAATAAAATTTTATAACTTACCAGAAAGCCACATTTTGAAGAAACAATTATAGTGGGGATTTTGGGTAGTTTCAATTGCATCTGCCATTTTTTTTAAAGGATATCCCCAAAAAATGCAATACATAAAATTTCTTATAGTGAAAATATACTTGCAAAAATATAAATGCCACAAGAACCATTTCCCAATTTTTAAATAATCACATTACTGTGATAAACTTTTAAAATCAGTTTTAGAAAGGGAAAAATTAAAAAGTGATTGATGCATATCGATAAAAAAAAAAACAGAAATTTGCAGAAGCAAAGAGACTTACCTGCAATCCCTTCATACGCGGTCAAAATGTCCGTTCAAAAATAAAACTATAGAATTGATAATGTTTGAAATTACCATGTCATTAAAATTAAATTGATTGGCATTTAGATATACCACGTGAAACACATCGCAGCAGAAATGAATGAGAATGCACCGTATTGAAATATTTGTCGCCCCCAAAAAATCGCCAAATTTTCCGGCACAGGATATGGGACTTCTCCCGTAATTCCTATGAAAAGTATAAAATCTGAAACAACTGCAATACGAAATGTAGGACACCATACTTAAACTATAGCCACTTAACTGAATTACCCAAATATGCAAGTGCTATCTCGCTTGCAGGTGAGTGTATATAAACTTACAATTTTAACATGATACACTAGTTTGATAATTTCATATGTCTAGACCCCTATAAGATACATCAGAATGGATCTTAATGAAATTTTATGTGAGGTATTCATGTGGTTACAAACAAATAAGAAGTATACAAATGAGGAAATTATTTAATTCATCCTTATTATTTCTGTTACATGCAATGACAACATATTAAATTTTGAAACATTACTCAAATAGTAACTACAGCATTTTTTTTTTGTAGCACAGAGACTACTAATATATATTTTTCAGTAAAGTTATTACATGATCTCAGAAGATTTCTTTATGCAACAGTGCGAAGAAATTTCATTTATTTACTTCGTTAAGTGATGACGCACAACGATAAAAGGCAAGCTAAATCCGCTTCCAAAATATAAAATGAAGTAAGCCGTTAGTTTGTACTTATTAGATATATCAAAGGGCAGATTGCCTCCTGTAACACCACCGTGACCATAATCTCCTCGTCGCAAAGCAGAAGTTGTAAACTTCCTAGTCGCATTTAAAAGGCCTCGTACAGGTAACATTTTCTATTCTTCAAATGTCGACGAAATAAATGCTTTCCAATTTAGATGAATATTTAAATTCCTTTTATCTTGTGTGTGTTTCTTACGTCTTCGCTTTAATAGAGGAGACTCGGAGACTCTATGCTAAAGGTCATGGCTGCAGTTATATGTTTTGAGACACGATACTCACAATTCATTTAATTAGCTAATTCCTATTTTTTTAAATATGTCTAGTCCAAGAAAATTTACAAAGTATGTTTTAATCTTAGAATAAATACTCAAACTAAGAGTTTACAAAACATCAAAGCTTTAAGAAATCATATTTCATCTCAAACTATAAAATTACTAAGAATATTTTAACATCTAATATTAAACGGCATATTTTTTTGCTCTGGGCAATCTATAAAAACAAAGAGGTATAAGTTTAAATGCAAATAAGTTATTTTTATATGATGACGCACTTTCAGACGGTATTTTTTTCTATTTTCTCGTGGCAGCAGCTTATCGAATATCGTTACTGAAAAAATTCTGAACGTGCTTTGTTTTCACAAGAGCATTTTGATTGGTTTTCATTTTTTGCTCTAAGTTCTAAAAATATATTAATATAAAACTTATTTCCTGGCCTTCTTGTACAAATTTCAGTACCTGATGAAACATATATATTGGAAAGTGTAGAATTCATTGATCATTAAATGAGGTGTAGCTGTGTTGCATTTATTCGAATGGCTGATTCCTAGCATGGCTTATGTTTCTTATGATTGCAAAGAGGTGATAAGTTATTCCTTGTATGATAGTCGAGCCGAAGGGTTTCATAAGAATAATATTTTATAGTTAACAAGACTTTGTGAGGTCAGTAAAGTGCTTATAATTCGAATTTTTTAAGCTACTGAAATACTACACCACTACTGAACGCTACACTGCGATATCATTATATTATCTGAAAATGGCCTGTGCTACGCTGAAAAGAAGTTGTGAGTGGGATCCTCTTCAAAGTCCGGGTGGTCGAACCCCTAAGCGTCGTAGATGTACGCCCGTTTTATCTCCTTCCCCTAAGATTTTTAAGTCAGCTGTGGAAAATTCTTCTCCGTTCGGAGAGGTGGCTTCGAAGTTGACATCTGAACAAATTGCAGTTAATCTCAGAGAAGAAATCAAAAAGCTTCATCGAAGACGACAATTACGTTTTGATGGCAGCGATAGTTCTGACCATTCATCATCATCACCTATAGCCTCATCCAGCACTGGCACTGGTCTCATGGCCCCAGCTTGTAGAGATCAACCCCTTTTTACCTTCCGACAAGTTGGCTTGATATGCGAGCGCATGATAAAAGAGAGAGAAAATCAAATCCGTGATGAATATGATCGTATCCTTAATACCAAGTTGGCTGAGCAATATGACACTTTCGTGAAGTTCACGTATGATCAGATTCAGAAGCGTTATGAGAGCTGCATCCCAAGTTACCTTTCCTAATTTCACCTAAACTTTCGGTGTGAAAGTATATGCACATAATGATGTTACCTGAACTTCTGCATCTAAACTATAACTATATACTAAATTGCCAATATGTGTGGCTTTCAATTGATTATTTGCTTAGATATGTTTGTCATTTCTTTTCTTTTTTTATGTCAAGATTTTTATATGTTTTTTGAAGCCATAATAAATTCCTTCATAGCAAGTGCATTTCGCAAGGCACTAGTTATGTGTGAACAGTGTATGTCTTAATTATTTAGTTCTGGTTGTCTATTGTTCTAGAATTTTTGTTAAATAACATTGATAGTAGAAAACATGTACACAAATTATTTGAATATTCATGCTGAAATTTAGTTTAAGAGTAGAAGACATGTATAATAAAAAAAACCATTAAATATTCATCTCTCTATGACTTATTTTCATCCTGAAAATCTGTAGCAAGTTTTATTTTCTGGTTAAAGTGCCTAATATTAAATTTGTGTGATTTATGTCAATGTAGGAAAATATAACTTAACAGTTATCAGTATTTTTTTATAACTTACTTTGTATGCTTTTAAATTTCAATTATGCTATCATCAAATTATTTTATATAACTAAGCAAATAGCAGAATACTCTCTATCATATGTGATTTCATTATTGTTTCATATATTTACTGTTATATTATTGAAATAGTGTGTATGATATAGCTCCTATGATCTATGTTTGATTTTTATTTCTTATGTTTTCATGTGTCGGTTTTTTTTTTCCTCCCTGTTGTGAAGTTGATGTTTTACATGAAATACAAAAAGACATAATTGATACTATTTGTAGACTTCTCAGTATCAGAAATGGATGCCTTAAAATTTATAGTTCTGTGTTAGTAAAAGAACTTGCTGACATTTTATAATTGTATATTGCATTACCGGCTTCAAAATAACTTATTTCAAGTAAAAGTGTCCAATATAGTATGTCTCGTGTCTTTAATTAGAATATTTGGTATTGATTGTTTCTATGTGCTATTACTGAAAGACTTGTGAAGAAAGGGGCCAGTGTAAATATATATAGCTTGTATATGGACATGCTTAGTATTGTGGCCTCTAAACACTTCAGTCAAATGTCAATTTGATTTGCTATATCAATTTTACAGAACCTCAGTTTTTATGATGAAATGATAGCAAATCTAAATTTATTGTGCATTAGCTTTGAATCCATGAGTATGTATATTTAAATGAAATTTAGTATATTTATTTCTAATGTATAATATATCTCTTGCACTTTATTTTGTATTTCATTATTCTTAATTTTTCTCCTAAGATTTCATCATCTGTAATGATATGCAGTCTCAATCACTTCAAATTGAAATAAATCTGCTTCAAAATTGAATTACTAAAATGTGTTCTTTCTCTTTCTAGCTTACACTTTTGTAGGGGCAGTCACATGTTTGAAGGTTACCTTCATAAAGATATTGATTTAGTTTATTATATTGAAAGATGTAATGTTGAATTTTTTTCATAAAAATTTGAATGGATGAAGTCATTCTGCTTTGGTGTGCAGATCTTTTCTCAAGTGGTAATTTTGTGATAAATGCACTTTCAATTTTTTTACCATTTATCCCACTGTTTTATAAAACTTAAGTTTTAATCTTGTTATTATCTATAAATAGGTTAATTATTAGTATTCACAGCACATGGATATGATATATATATATATATATATATATATATATATATATATATATATATATATATATATATATATATGTGTGTGTGTGTGTGTGTGTAAGTTTGTGCATTTTGTGAAATTTAAAGCCAGTATTTTGGTTATCTGTATAAACATGAACTTTAGATACTATTAGGGAAACATAATACATTTTTGCTTAATGGTAGGTTAGTGGTTTTATAACATGGGAGAGTCAAAATGGTGTTTAACAAAGACTTAAATTGTGTAGTAGCAGGTCCAATTATTTTCCCTGTATGGATATTTTTTTTTTTTTGGGGGGGGGGGGGATCACAAAATACCTGGCATATAACCATGGACATTTAATAATATATATATAGTAAGAAGTTATTTGTTTCTTATGGTACAAGTATTTAATGATATATTTAAGATACAGATTTTCCTATTCTTGTATTTACTACAAAAAAAAAAAAAAGTCTTCCTAAGAAATTGGTAAGCATTTAATTAAATATTGGGTTTCTGTATTTGGATTAAGGTGTTTTGGAGGGGGATGGGAATTATTTTTTTTGAAAATGTAACTGCAGGAAAAATTATAAAGATCATATTTACTGGATGAAGGAGAACCTCTCTGCTGCTATAATTTGAAAATTATGCATTTGCTTATCAAACCATAGTTGATTCAACCAGATAAGAATTTAAGACTATAGACATAGATGCAATCATTATGTCACTGAAGTCTTATCTCAGCAATAGATCAAATCCAAAGTTTGGTCTGCTATACATCAGCAAAAATTCCTTAAAAAAAGAAAATTCTTTTAACAGATTTCAGGATAAGATTCTTGAGGTTATGACCTATACCTACACAACTGATCCTGTCTTATCATTAAAGGTCTAAAATTTTAATTAGAACATGAATAACTGTGCTAATGTAGCTCATCTGATACATAACCATTATTTTTTCTCAGAACTTCTTACATTGGTCTATAGATATGTTTTTGTACTATTTTGGATGAAATCTGTTGAAAGTATTTTTTTTCTTTTGATTGGTAATGGTTCTGTTTTAGTTCATTTAAATTTTCACTTTTAAGCTACTAATAGAAATTTACTTTTTGTTTGTTAAAAAGCCTTTAGTGTATTTTGACTATCAACTAGACTTCACTATCGTATGGCTCACATACATTGTATTCGTACTTCTCTTAGCTTCATTTGCCACCTTTCTGGGCATGTTGTTCTTATGGACAGGTGATATTCTTTTTTGCAGAGTACTCCACAGTAGTTATGAGTTTGGAAGACATTGGGAGGTGAGAGGCATATTGGTAAATGACTGCATTTAAATTCCCTTTTTTCTTTGTATTTGAAGCTTGCTTCTGACAGTTCCCTGCTATTTGAAATAAATTTAAACTTGAAAATTATGACACAATACTGCTATCATTCTTTGGCTTTACCTCTAACAGCCATCTTAATCTTTCCCTTAGGATTTGAGTCTGCCTCAGGATAGCCTTAAATTCTTTGTTTCGGGATTTTGTTCTTCCTGTTCTATATTTTATTTTCCTTAAGTCATTCCTACATTGTTAAACAATCTTCTTAGCCATCCTTGGGATTTATATTCCTCAGACCCTGAAGTGACCTTTTTTGTTGTTCAGTTATCCTTAATTTGCTGAATATACCTCAGCCATCTAAATCTTTTATGACGAAACGAATTTAATATTTTTCTGTTTTTTTTCTGTATGTTCCTTTTTTATTGAATGGGTCAAACATTTTCCTCAGTACTTTCTACCCCTATATTTTTAATGGATTTTGTTGTCTTGACAAATGTGTGTTTCACAGCTATGATTTTAAGAAATGTACCTAGATCTTGCCTTTGAATGAGTTCAAAGCCAATCTTAATAGTGGTCGCATGTTGTAGTTAGTCCTGCTCCCCACAGCCTTGATAAGTAATTTCAACTGGAATATTACTGTCTATTCTTACTGAACCTAAATATGTGAATTGTTGTATTCTTTCAAATTTTGGATATTCAGAATCTATTCCATAGAGCCAATGTTATGGAAACTTTTTCACAGCCACTTTCTTTCAGAACCATTACTGGCCACTGTACAGAAGTTTCACTGTATTTTTTCCCCCAATTATTCATTTTCTTAGTCTCTTTCTTCATTTGTCCACTATCTTTCTATAAGACTTCTTTCATTCCTGCTTATAATGTCTATATTGTTTTTATTTTCTAGTACTGTCCTTTTATAGGAAAAAAAAAAAAAAAATTTTTTAGGAGAATTCTGATTGTGAATAAAATGAGTTTTGAAGAATGATAGTGATAAGTCCAGACTTTAGTAGGGTTCCCACTCATATTGTGAATTAAAAACTGGGGTATTTTTAAAGGTTAATCTTTCTTTTTTTTTTTTTTTCTTCTTAAAACAATAAATGACAATATCCCAAATGATTCACATAATTATATTTAAAGGGAAAATTTTTCATCAAAATATTCCTGTAAATATGAGTTAACTGATCTTTTCTGCATATATTTAATTATACAATTTAATAAATCAAATGTCATTAAAAACAAAAGTATTGAAAATTCCAGTCTTGACCTATAAAATATATGTATTGCATCTGGATCTGCTCTTATTCATCAGTGCACCTATAGCCAATTTATCAGTATGAGTTGCTATTAAGCTAATCTACATGAGCATTTTGCTACTAAAAAATGTGAGTTGAATAATTATTTGTAACAGAACTGAAGAGAGCATGAGATTTTTTGCAATTTGAAAACTTTTTCATATTTTTTTTTTTTTAAATGTCAAAAAGAAAAGGAAGAAAATATTCCTAGCCTTAAAAAATATACTGATCCAGCCCTTAAGAGCCAAATTTTTGTCATTTTTATGATAAAAATTTGGCTGCTAAGGGGTGGTTTCTAAAATTATTTTGGAAATTGGGCTTTGCTGCTCCAGTTTGTGGGAACTTTATTTTTGTTACACAACTTTTTTATAGGTTTTACCCATCCCTATAATAGGAAATCCCATTATTCCATTTAAAAGCTTCATCACCCCACCCTAAAAAAAAGGAAGGCGAGACTGGCTAAAAATGCTTAGGACACTGCTCTTTGGAACTGCTGGTTTAAATCCCACTATGGGTAGTGAGAGCTAATCATTCAGAATTGGATTTAAGCTTCGGGTCCCAGTCAATTTAGTCCCTGTGTTGAAAAAGATGACCATAATGCTATAAACCTTCAAATCACTAAAAAAAATTGTGAATTAGAAATTAAGTTAAATTGAATCTAATTAAAATAAAGTTGAAAAAACAGAACTAATCTATAGCAGCTGCGTTTCCCAACCAGGGTTCCCCAGATCATTAAGGGTTTTGCAAGAAATAGGGAAATAACATGAAAACTTTTGAATCCAACAAAATTGAACAGACATTTCACAACAAATCGTATTAATATGAAAAATAAAACTTTTGATTAATTTAAAACTGTTAAAATATCAAAATAAACAGAGTACATCTTTTCTAAACACATTAACAGTTAATGAAAAGGCTCAGGAAGCAAGTTATTTGGTAGCAGAGTTTATTGCACAGAAAAGGAAAAGTCACATAGTCGGTGAGAATCTGATAATGTCTGCATTTAAAATTATAGTGAGTAAAATGTTAGGAGAAGATGCAGTAAGGATAATTGAAAATATTCTACTTTTGAACAATACAGTAAATCAACGAATCAATGATATGTCATATGATGTTGAAGAGGTTTTGTGTGATAAACTGAAATATGGTAATTTTTCAATTCAAGTGGACAAGTCAACAGATTTAACCAACAAATGTTATGTTCTATCATTTGTAAGATTTGTTAATGAGGGGGAAATTCAAGAAAACTTCCTCTGCTGTAAAGAATTACTTGAGACAAGCAGACTAATAGATATATTTAATATTTTATCTGCATATGTGGGAAAAAAAGTCTTTCTTGGAAGAATTGTAATAGCATTTGTACGGATGGTGCTGTTTCCATGGTTTGCTCCATAAAAGACTTTGGCATTTTTTTTTTTTTTACAAGAGTAACAATGTTGTTTCTACACACTGTTTTATTCATAGAGAAGTGTTGGTGTCAAAATCTCTTGGTAATGAACTGCAAAAGGTATTTGATGATGTTATAAAACTGGTAAAGTTCATTAAACGAAAGCCACTTCACTCCAGAATTTTTAAAAAGCTCTGTGAAAACATGGATAAAGAGCAGACAAATCTGTTGTTATACACTGAAATCTGGTGGTTAAGTAGAGGCAAAGTTTTTGAGTTAAAGGATGAAACACATGCACATTTTCAACAAAACGACAAACAGAATTTTATTAAATGCCTTGAGGATCAAATGTGGGTGCAGATGCTAGGTTATTTAGCAGATATTTTTCATACATTGAATCAACTAAATGAGTTACTGCAAGGTGGCGGAGAAAATATATACTAACTTCAAGGGGCAAGCTTCTTGGATTTAAACGAAAGTTAAACTTATGGAAAGATCATGTTGTAAAAGGAAATCGTGATATGTTTGAATTACTGACAGGACTAAAAAGTGAAGATGGAATACCAACAAATTTCAAGTTTTATTGTATCTTACCTAGAGGAGCTGTCGAAGAAAATTGATTATTATTTTCCATCCCTGTCAACAGAACTATATGAATGGGCAAAGAATCCATTCTCTTGCATTTCCGTTCATCATCAGAACTTAACTTTAAAAGCAGAAGAACTTTGTAACTTACAATCAGATGGGTCATTGAAAATGAGATTTAATGACTTGGTTTTGGACAAATTCTGGATTTCCGTTGAAAGTGAGTAACCAACAATTCATAGGAAAGCAATTAATATATTGCTGCAGTTTTCATCATCATACATATGTGAACAAGCTTTTAGAGTAAGAACAGAAATCGTCTTCTTTCTGTGGAACATGAAATCCACGTATGTATATCAAAAATCCGACCTTGAATACATCATTTATGTTCCAAAACACAGGCACTTGCAATATCAACATCTCTAAACCTCACTTCAGGACAGAGTGCATGATAGGCTAGCGAGAAGGACTGAACCGCAATTTTATCCAGATTTACTATCATATTGTTTTCAGTGCACCATTTTGATAGCACTGTCATGGCCTGATTTAATCTCTCCTCTATCACAAACTTTGCATTGGGTTTTGGTGCCTGTGTCCATATGATCAAGTCATCAGCAAATAATAAACAGTGTACACCCACAATGCTTTTTAAGGCGGCAACCAAATCATTGATTTATATATTAAACAGGATACAACTGCTTACCAAAAGTGCAGTTTGTAGGTTATAATACTTATTAATATCTGTAAAATTAGATATGGAATAGCAATTTCCATATCTAATTTTACAGATTCTTTGATCTGTAAAGGATCTTATCCAATTTAGCATCCTGCCACCTATTCCCAAATTGAGGAGTTTTTTATACAGCTCCTCTCACCAAACCATATAAGATCCTTTAAAATCGATATACACTGCTGTCAGGATATTCTTTTTATCGAAAGCATCCCTCACAGTCTGACTAAATAGGACAACTTGATCACCAGTTGAGCGATTTTTTTCAAAAGCCAGCCTGTTCTGGCACAATTAGCTTCCCTTCCTCAAGATACCAATTCAGTCTATTGACTATAAGTCTTTCCATAGTTTTGCCCAGAATACTTGTTAGAGAAATTAGGCGATAATTGGATGTTTGATTAGAATCCTTATCTTTCTTTAGTATCGATATAACAATAGCTCTTTTCCACTGTGACGGTACCAATCCCGTCTCCCAGATTTGGTTGAAAACACATGATTGTTCTCTTTGCTATTTCGTTTAGATGCCTCAGAAGATTTCACATTAATAGTTATTATAAATTGTTATACTAAAGAAATTTATTATTTATCTATACCTAATTATATTTAGAACTATACCAATTGCATGTAATTGCATTTTTTTGTTTTGAAATAAACGACTAAAATGATAGTTATTTTTTGTTTCCATTAATGATCATCGATTAAAAATTTTAAAAATATTGTTACATGGACGCTGGGGTTCAATAGAACTTGGGTCACAAGGGTTCCATAAGAATGAAAAGGTTGGGAAATGCTTGTCTATAGTATAATGAAACATCAGTTGAAATAAATTTTAAACTAACAAGACAAGATTAATAAAATAATATTAAACACAAAACTTGATTAAAAAACATAACATCCTTTTCTTAGAAATGTATGTGACACAAGAAGAGATAGAAAGTAAAAAACAAAGTAAACAAAGATTTTATAATAAAGATGCCGTCTGGAATTTCAAAGATCAATTTTTGTAGAATTTCATGTTCCACATCCCCTATACACTCTGAGACTTAAAAACGCCATAATTCTATTAAATACAGGTTTATGAAATATATTTTCTTATTTGAAAAGATCAGGACACTTAATTTGTAACCCCAACTTGAAACTGTTATACCAATGATTTGTATCAAATACTTCTGTTTAAAAAGTTCATCATACAGAAGTTACTTTTCCTCCTATGAGCATTAATTTATATATTAAGGTTCAAAAGTTAAGATTCAGCAGAAAATTTTGAAAAATACTTCTTTTTCAATCGAGACTTGCCTAAATAAAACCAAGATATAAAACCTGCTACTTTATTATGGGAGCACCATATAGGTCAGTATAAGAATGTCTATTCCGTTGTTAGGATTCGAACCCGAGACCACTCTGTTGAAGCTTGCAACACTGAATACTAGCCGGATAATGGCCGAATGGCCAGGGTACTGGCATTCAGTACTAGAGTCTGTGGGTTCAAGTTCCACTGTTAGCTAGTATGTTTGTAGCTGTTCAGAATCAGCTTTAAGCAATAGGTCCTGGTCTTAGTTATGTAGCAAAAAATAACTATAGCGCTCTCAACCAACCAACCACTGAACACTGACTTTAGCAGCCCTTTTAACAATATATGAGAAGATATTTATTGGATAATGGGTACAAAAAGAGAAACTAAGAGAAATAGTAAAAGAGCAAAAACCATGTAATAAATATTTCACACAAAAGTAGTTTCACCATACAGAGAGAAAGTTATTTTGGGGTTGTCAGAAGTTGAAAGTATACAAAGAGGTTTTTTCCAAACACACAAAAAAAGAGGATGGTGTATGGAAATAAGTGATTATAATATTTATTCACATCCATCAACAATAATTTATATTCACATTAAGAGTACCTAGTATTATTAACACCCACCTACATTAAAAATCTAACCACCAGTCTCAAAGCAAAGTTTAACTTGGGTCACCTTGGAAATTGAAAAGTGACAAAAAAATTAGAGCAAATAAAAAAAAGAGGACATGTTTCCTTTAGAAGAAACCCTAATTTATATTTATATCTTTCTCATTCTTGAATATTTCTCATCACTTTCAAAAAACTAAATATTAAGATTACAATAGTTCCACTTTGCCAGTATCAATTCCTTTGCTTTACCAGAAAATAGAATATTTAGCTTTTAATATTTAAAAACAAAATATTAGCTAAAGCACCCAGTTACTAAAAATTTTATCAGTTTGCAAACATTTCAAATTAATTTTTAATATGTTCAGCTCTACAAGTTCAAACTGTACACAAGCTACTCTCAATGAAAAATTTGCTAAACCACATGCAAACCAAACAAAGCAGGATATTTTCTGTCTGATTACATAAAAAAAAAAAAAAACCAAACTGTCATTTTCCTTTCAAGGGCATATTTTTACTTATTTTTATGAGGTATTTACCTCTTATACAATATGAGATATAGCTGTAAAATAGAAGTATATTGCAAAATTTGCTTTTTTCCCAAGTAAGCAAGCTAACCACTACAGTTCAAGTACTCAGCATAACTTGCTACTTCTAAGGCAATAATAGTAAATTCTAAATGCCTGAGTCATATTTGAAATATTTTTAATGGAGATATGTTTCTTTCTAACATGCTAAAAACTGTCAAAATTATTTGCCGAGTAATCATGAAAACTGCTTCAAATATGTGATTTGGAGAAATTTTGTTTTGGGGGTACATTTCACTCTTAATCATGATAGAGGAACAATCTAAAAAAAATGTTTGAGATGAGTAAGTCTATACCATTTGTCTATGGACATTAAACAAGCATTATGGTGGCATTACCATAGATATATTATTTAGAGTTATGGATGAATACCAAATCTCAACGAAAATGATAAGATAGGAAATGTGTCTACACTAGAAATACAAGAACTTACATAATATGTAAGTTAAGAAAGTATATTATACCTTCAAACAAGGGGCATACAACAGGGGATCAGTTCTTAAAAATGCTTTTTAATTTAAGTTTAGTAAAGATTATATGAAATATAATATAGAGGTAATACCATCAGGAATAGAAGTCTATAATTTCAAGAAAATAAAAACAATATAGACTTTAAAAGTCTTATAGGACGGTTATGGACAAATGAAGAAAGAGACAAAGAAAATGAATTGAAAACAAAATACAGTCAAACTTCTCTACAGTGGCCAGTAATGGTTCTAAAAGAAAGTGGCTGTAGAAAAGAGTTTCTTCCATAGCATTGGCTCTATAAAGTCTAATAGATTCTGAACAAAATATAGCCATTT
Source organism: Dolomedes plantarius (assembly GCA_907164885.2). Lineage (NCBI taxonomy): Eukaryota > Metazoa > Arthropoda > Arachnida > Araneae > Dolomedidae > Dolomedes > Dolomedes plantarius. The sequence continues at coordinate 86,766,544 of OU015502.1, read as the reverse complement.
AGAGGGTTAGCAGCTTAGAGAAGTTTCACTGCATTTGTTACTAGAGAAAAACATAAATTCGAAAACATCCAAAATTTGATGGGGGAAAATTTAAAAGAATACAACAGTTCACATATTTAGGTTCAGTAAGAATAGACAGTAATATTTTAGTTGAAATTACTTATCATGGCTGTGGGGAGCAAGACTAACTACAACTTGCAATCACTATTAAGATTGGCTTTGAACTCATTCAAAAGTAAGATCTAAGTACATTTCTCAAAATCATAGCTGGGAAACACACATTCGTCAAGACCAGGCCCACCATCAGGGTGGGGCAGAGGGGAAAAATAAGAGTTGACTAAAAATATATATACAATGTTCAAATATTAAGTGGGGAGGGGGCCCGCTTTATTAATTTGCCCTGGGCCCTGGCTCAGCTGACGGTAGCCCTGGTCAAGACAGAACAAAATCCATTGCAAATATACGGGTAGAAAATAATGAAGAAAATGTTTGACCCATTCAATAAAAAAAGAACACAGAGAATAAGAAATAACAGAAAAATATGAAGTTCATTTAGTCACAGATGATTAAGATGGCTGAGGCATATTCTGCAAATTAAGGATAACTGAACAACAAAAAAGGTCACTTCAGGGCCTGAGGAATCTAGATCCCAAGTGTGGCTAAGAAGATTGTTTAACAATGTAGGAATGACTTAAAATAAAATAAAGAACAGGAAGAACAAAATCCTGAAACATGAAGAATTTAAGGCTATCCTGAGACAGACTCAAATCCTAAGGGAACTGTAAAGCCAAAGAATGATAGCAATATTATGTCATAATTTGCAAGTTTAAATTTATTTCAAATAGCAGGGAATTGACAGAAGCAAGCTCCAAATTCAAAGAAAATAGAACTTAAAAACGCAAAGTTATTTACCAATATTCCTCTCACCTCCTAATGTCTTCCAAACTCATAATTACTATAGAGTACTTTGCAAAAAAGAATGTGCCACCTGTCCATAAGAACAACATGCCCAGAAAGGTGGCAAATGAAGCTAAGAGTAGCACAAATACAATGTATGTGAGCCATAAGATAGTCAAGTCTAGTTGATAGTCAAAATACACTATTGGCTTTTTAACAAACAAAAAGTAAATTTCTATTAGTAGTTTAAAAGTAAAATTTTAACTGAACTAAAACAAAACCATTACCAACAAAAAATAAATAAAAATAATATATATATATATATATATATATATATATATATATATATATATATATATACTTTCAACATATTGTATCTAAAATAGTACAAAAACATATCTATAGACCAATGTAAGAAGTTCTGAGAAAAAATAACAGTTATGTACCAGATGAGCTACATTAGTACAGTTATTCATGTTCTAATTAAAATTTTAGACATTTAATGATAAGACAGGATCAGTTGTGTAGGTATAGGTCATAACCTCAAGAATCTTATCCTAGAATCTGTTAAAAGAATTTTCATTTTTTAAGGAATTTTTGCTGATGTATGGCAGACCTAACTTTGGATTTGATCTATTGCTAAGATAAGACTTCAGTGACAATAGTCTTAAATTCTTATCTGGTTGAATCAACTATGGTTTGATAGATTTTAGAATGTATCATTAAAGATGACATCTTATCAAACGAATCTGTTATTACTGGTTATGGGCATTATAAATAAGTCAACAAATCTGAAAATGACTAATGATACAGACTGATGGTTCGCAAATGGCGAGTTTGTATTAATTCAAGATAGAAAAGAAAGCTGTTTTACAGCTCTCTAATAGGCAATCAAAGAGTTAATTGAATGAGATATAAAGGTTTTATATCTCAAATGCATTCTCAATTATAAACACCCACGATTCCCTCAGCACTCTGTGGATATTTGCCCAACACAATAGTCAAATATCAGAATTTAATGCAGTGTTTGTAATGCCCAATAACATTTAAAGGTGATTCCAATATCAGTATGCCTTTATTGACTTGTACATATGAATTTCAGTATAATACTCATATTTAGTAATCAATAAAGACACACAATGAAGATTTTGAAGAATGCAAGCCATATATTGAGAGGCTATTTATAATTCACTTATTGAAGGGATAACTCACAATACCTAACTACAATGGTTTGCCTCATACTCTCTTCACAAGTGCATTTTTTATACAGCAACATTTTAATGACAGAAACCAAACGTTTTTCATGTCACGAAAATGTCCTATTAACAAGACTCTTAACTTATAAATTTTGGAACGTTAATGCTTTTTTGATTGCAAAAGAAATGTTCAAATAAGAATCTCCCACACATAAAAAAAGAAAATATATAAAATCTGTGTACTAGAGGATTACATGAGCATGACCATATGTAAACACATAAGTACTAGGAAGAAATATAAGGATCTTGGCAGGGATTCTTAACCTTTTTAAGTCTAGCCCCTCCCCTTTGGATGATTTTCAGAACCACCGCCAGTCCTTAAAAACATAAGTAACGTTGGTAAAATATGGTCTCATACTTTTTGCTAACCATCTGCACCGCCCTGAATAGCACTCATCTCCTTAAGGGGTCGAGAACCACTAATGTAGAGGTTTCACCAGAACTAAAGCATTTAATTTTTTTTTTAAGTATGCTACTAATTTAGTTAATCTTAATCACATGGTTAGTTTCATTATGATGCACTAGAGTTGGAGCCCAAACATTCTCTTTTGGCTTCTATAACCTTGAGTAAGAATATAAAAACACAAAACAAAATAGGCTTGTTAAATTCATCCTATATGCAAAGCAGAAATAATTTTTGAAACTGTCATGAACTAAATTTATACCCTAGCAATGTGTAATAGTTATAATAATAATAGTATTTATGTATGTATACATAATTTACAGGAATTAACACACAAAAAATGTCAGTTTGGTTTGGAGCACTACGGTCAACTTTTTGCTACACGAGGGCTAATTAGACCCAATAAATGTCAGAGAAATACCTCTTTCTAGCTCTTCCTCAGCGAAATAAATCATTTTAGTAAGGAAAATTTAAATTCTTGTGGTAAATATGTTAGAAAAGTTAGAAATCCACTTACAATCTTACATAAACAATATAAAAACTCCTCTTCATCTTTTATTGCTTAAAAACTTTCTTAAGTTGAAATAAATTTAAATTTTTACCTTATATTTTTCTTCAAATTTAAACTTTCCCAGACAATTTTATGTTTTTCACAATATCCTTGCTCTATAGGAACTTAGCACTTAATGTCAAAAGCTGAACTTCAATTCAGTTTTACTTTACAGCCTCTGCATAATCTTGCTAAACCTTAAAATAATGTATTTGAACGCAAATCTTAAAAATGTGTTTATGTAGAACCAGTTATTCAGTAACATTGCTGTGAGTGATACACTGAATTCCCAATACATGTAAATTAATGCAGTAATAAGCTCCCCCCCCCCAACCCCCTAAAAAAAGAGAGAGAGAAATATGAATACTGCAAGAGCTTTTTCTGTACAAGACAATTATGGAAACCAATGCACTTTTTTTTTTTTTTACATGTGCCCAATAAAGCATTCAAAATGATTGAAACTAGATTTTTGATATGAAAATGAACAGGCTTATAAAAGCTCTTTGAATTTTAAGCCCTTTATTATATTGCCTAAATTGCTATGACAACCTTTTAAGCTTGTGATTTCGTAAGAACAATACTTGGTTATTAGATTTACATTCAAGATTAAAAATATCAGATTTCAAGCCAAAAAAATTGATTTCCTTTACAGTGTAAACCCCCAGAATTATACTGTTGACCACATATGTCATTCCACAACAGTTTATTTAAAGTAATAATTTAGTGGCTTCTTTCTCATCACAAACACAGTATGCATGTTCAATTGCTGCTCTTTGATGAAATGTGAATGTGTCAGATTTATTGAAATGAATAACTGTAAGGCTATTGTATAAATAAAAAATACCACTTTAAATTAATCTGAAGTAAAGGTGAAAAATTATCAGGTAGTAAAATTACACTAGCAGAGATAATAAAAAACTAATGCTTATACCAAATGGTAGATCATTTATGCTACCTAATGTTCGTATTAAATTTGAGTATAGTTGAGTCACATATTTTAATTTTGTCAATTTTTTTTACTAATATGATTATTGTATAAAATCAGGATCAATTCAAACAGACATAAAGATGAAAATTGAAGGAAATCTTTTAATCATCGATCATTGATTTTTTAAATGAAATGCTGGTAGAGAAAACAAAATAACAAATAAAAACGAGAACACCTCTTACAAATAAAATTGATTTTATTTAAAATCCATTACAAGCATTTCCTTAAAATGAAGTATCTACAATTGCCAAGCGATTTGGTTGGTACAATTATGATTTTATAATATTAGCCAATGAATAACAAATTTGCTTACAAGCAATTTTTTTTTCTTAAACGAAAAATACAAGAGGGAAGAAAAGAATGCTGGTTAAACATATATATAAGTAAATAATAACTGCAAAATTATATTTTAATAAAAAATTATTAAGTTTTAATGCACATAATTTCTATACATGAATAAAACATATATATATATATATATATATATATATATATATATATATATACACATAGCTCCAAAAATAACACATCTAGAACAGTGGTTCTGTACTTATTTACCACCAGAGATCCATCTCAATCTCTAACATTCTACTAACCCGAGGAAAAAAATAGCACCTTCCTTTGTGATATATTTCAATATTTAAATTGTTAATACTTAAATTTAAAATTGTAAATAGATAAAGTCCAAACACAAGGCATAGTAAGACTTTTTGTTTGATCAATATGAATCAACCATCATAAAATACTCACAAAATTGTAAAACTTCAAAAAATAACATGTACAAAGCATTCAAATGCTCCTCAAAACACAAGATCTAGATTACAAAACATTAAAAGCAGCAACTCCTATGTGAAGTGTGAAGTATTGAAGTACAATATCACTAGGGAATTATAGTTTTTAATGAGGAGGAAATAATGTGCTAATTATGTTGATATGATACTGAGAAATGCAATAGCCAACATTAACCAAAAGCCACCCCTTAGATGTAATTTCTTAGTCAGGTCAGAAAAATATTTAATTATTTGTTAAATTACAATTAGGAAGTCTAAGAGTACTTTTTTTGCATTAAGCGTAAATTTTATAGTATAAAAGGATTAAAATCGGGTAAACTTTATCTCTGTCTGTCATTATTGAAAATCATTTCTCTAATCTGTGGGGGGAAACACCCTAATTAATTCGAATGGATTGATCAACTACGGTCCAGAAACACTGATCTAGAATGTTAAAATAGATGCACACATATATATCATTACATAAGTTTTAAAATGATTTTTAATACGCTTAAATATGTGAACAGAAAATTGACATTTAAGAGACACATTTAGAAAAAATCAAAATATCAAGACATTCTTTTCCTTCAACAAACTTTAAAATTTCTTGTAATTTACAAGAAGGCTCTGAAAATGCTTTGTCTTACATTATTTTTTTTACATTAATACTATCAAAAACTTATACTAATTAAAAAGATTCCTTACCACGTAAGAGTACAAACACCATTGAATACCAATAATTTGAATATTTTAACAATCTTTTAAACATTTTCAAGCAAGAAATTGAATGTCTCACACTAATTTTCAGAAAAGCAGTAACAGTTTTGCTAAAGTAAAAATTTAATTAACTTCTCAAGCCATTTAAAGCTATTGCAAGGAGCTATAAGACTCAATCACAACACAGTTTCTAGATAAGTTGTAATGGCTGTTATGCTACAATCCTCATACAACAAATAAAGAAAGCAGCAGACGTAACTATGAGACCTACATATAACTGTATATAAAATATACTTTTGAACCATACAAACTGAGTGATGATGCTGTACAATAATCTGAAGTAAATTCAGATTTTGAGTGATTTTGAATGATTATTAGATGTGTTACATGCATTTAGTTATACATATGGATAGTGAAAAAAAAGTTTAAAATTTACATTCAAATAGTGAGTGTTTAATGTTTGTAAAAAAGTTGCATTAAACTTAAAATTCAATAATAACATTTAAAATCAGCATAAAAAATATAATTTTAATTGATAATGTTTTTCTTAAGATTAAGCAAGAAACACCAGCTTCTGAATATTTTACATTATTAACCAGAATGAACATTAAATTACAGCTGTCTTCAACAAACTTCATTCATTACAAAATACATACAGCAAAAAAATAATTACAGGTGATTGTTATTGCCAAAACTGGCCACATCATATTTACTTTCATAGTTTATTACTGTTCAAAAAGCTCTATTCATGTAGAAAGTCCATAGAAATTTATATTAACTTTTAAATAAAATCAACTTAAGCTAAGAAGATTAACAAACAAATTTTACAATTATTATAAAAAGTTCTTGATTATTATTTTTCTTTTAAGGGTAGTTTTCCTCCTTAATTCACCTACAAAACTGCCTTAACTCAACAGAGCAACTTAATCCTGAATTTTCCCAGATAAAGCTTAAAGGCACCCATTTTCATTGGGTTAGTTAAAACAATAAAAAAGCTAATTTCTTATCCCAATAGAAATATGTATAATTACTTACCCCCCCCCCCCCCCCCAAAAAAAAAAAAAAAAAAACCACTCAATACAGCTTTTTACACTTTTCATACTTTTTCCTATACAGGGCAAATATATATTTTATGAAATATTCTTACCATGACAGATAGACGCATTTACACAGATGTAATTTTTTTAAATTATGAAATAAAAATAAGAATTATTTAAAATTTTCAGAAAAAAATTAACTTTTCTTCAGAGTACTTTAAAATTTTCTCCCAAATGAAAATGTTATAAATACGCTAAAATTCTGCCTTGGTATTTATTATACTCACTTGTTTTAAACTCATATATATATATACACATATATATATTAAATACTTTATCAAATGCAGCTTATCATATCAATTCACTGATATGTCTTAAATGAGAGAGAACAAAACAGTTTATGGCAAAACATACATAATGTGAATAAAAAGTTACAACTGTAAAAATAAAAGAAATATACAGATGTATTAGTCACATTATACTTTGATATGAATGTGAAAGAAGCATCTAATTCAACCCCAAATTCGCCCCCCTCCCCCCCCCCCCAAAAAAAAACTTAATGAAATAAAAGTTAAAAAATTGACATAATAGATTTACAATATTTTTTTTTTAAATTGTCACACCTAACAAAAAAATTTTGCTTGGCAAGTGAGTATACAAACCTCAAAATAAATACATTTTTAATCTTTTCAAACTTATTTCAGAAATATAATATAAATGCTGACCGTGACAATGTTAGAAAAATGTTAAACATTTTAGTATAAAACACAAACAATCCGAAATTAGTGAATGGAAAAAAGCATCATATAAGGAAACACACAAATAGCAAAGAAAAAATAATAAAGCATGCATATACCAAAACTAACAATATAATCTAAGTACAGTCGAAATCTTTCTCATGAAGACACAGTAAAACTGTTAACAATAAAACTAAACAATACAAGAGTCTATTTTACAAACTTTACCCATACATCAAAAATACAACTTAACACAGAATATAAACTGTATGCCTTAAAAGTTTTTAAAAAAATGATATACTCATAAACAAAACATCACCATGTTAGATCAGTCCAATACAATTATAATTTAACTAATACAGCACAACACAAATGATCCAGAGCAAGCAAAAACTTGCAGTTTTAAGCTGTTGCGTTCTTTTACATGGGATAAGAAGTTTATAGATAATTTAAATATCAGCTGAAATACACTGCATGATCTTGAATCCAAAGTACTTGGATGACAATAAACTTAAATTACAAATGACAGAGTAGAACATGTATGCTGTTACTATAACTTTAACATTTCTTAAAATATACACACATGACAATTCTTTAATAAAATAATTTTGTGTGTTTGAATTAAATATTGCACAATAAGTCATTTATCAATGGCAATTTTTAAATCCCCCCCTTTATAATGAACTATACTTTGAAACTGATAACTTCAAAAGTTTTTTAGATTTTGAAAACATGGATAAGGGAGAAAAAGTGAAGAATAGAATGACCCTCATCAACTGGAAATTTATAACAGTTTCACCGTTACTCTGATATTGCTCTTAAACTACATTTAAATTTTTATTTCTTCTGAGTTTTCAAAATTTGAGATCTATAACCATGCTTGTAATCTATATACTTCAGTTGCTAAGCCCATTCTTTGGACAGTCTATGAGAGAAAACTACTGCATAAATTTACTTCATTTTGGTCTCAAATGAAAGATTTTAATCTGTAAATGTGTCAAATTTGGTTTTTGTAACCACAATTCCTATTAATTAGCAATAATTTACAATTAAAAATTGACATGTTTAAATCTGGCTTTAGATACTCACTAAGCACAAGGCCGCATAAACACGTTAATTTGTTTATTCCGAGGAATCTCTGTTAATATTACGATTTTCAACATTTGACAATGATGTGTTGAGTATAATTTGTGTATTAGTAAATTTGTTTACTATTCAGCCATCATGTTTTTAACAGGTACCAACTAGTATACTGCCCTGGTAAGTTAAAAGGCCCTAACTCCAACTTTTTTCTAAATGCTTTTTTGTAGCTTTCTCAAATCGGTCTTAAAAGAATGCACTTTTTTATGACCTTGGAAAGCCCTAAATCCAATTCAGTGATGAGTTACATTGAAATTTATATTGGCCCTAACTCCGGTTTGAGGTCGTTTTCGATAAAAGAAGGCCCTATGTAACAAACAAGTAACAGTTGGAGTTAGGGCCTTTTAACTTATCAGGGCAGTATAATATTACTCTCTAAAAATGAAGCAGTTAAAATGGCCACTAAAATTTAATCTTTTTGACAACATAACAAATGTACATGGCAAACCAAAATCAAGAACTATTAATAAGAACATAATGAAAATATGCAAAATGACATTCTTAAAGTTAAAACTCAAAAGTTAATATAACTAAAGGCATATGTATATTTTACCTAATTCATTGTTCAACAACTAAAAGAAAAAAATTAGACAGCTACTGGATTTCCTAGATATTTTACAACAAAATTAAATTTAGTATGCATTTATACATGTTCGGATACCATTAACTGCTCAGGAATAAAATTTACAGTAAAAAAAAAAATGATTTTTCTCAATCATACACAATTGTTTTTTAGAGAATAAACTTCTCAATGTACAAAATCATCTAATGCAGTAAAATGACACCCATGATAAAGTTACTTGGCTGAAGTAAATATTAATAACATATACACATCACATTCTTAACACGCAGATTCTTGATTTTCCCTGAGCATTTTATATGTGCATTAGAGATGTAAAAGATCAGAAATAAAATACAATCTGAGCTAGATTAATTAATTTATCAAAATAACTACATTATGTTTATTCAAAAATCTTTTTTTTCTTTCTTTTTTGTTTGTTTGTTTTAAGGCTATAATTGGATTATCTGTGTTTTCTGGTATTCTATACACCGTTGCCCTTTAGGCATATAATACCAGATAATACAATTTAATTGAGCGTTCAGCGGACATTAAAAATTTCTTAAAACAAATTCAAATGGATAAATTAAATTACCTTGAAATTCAGAGAGGCAACAAAATGGCAATTTACCTTATCAAAATTTGATCGTTCCTTAGATGAGAAAGTATATCCTTACAATATAAAGTATCCTTTCACCTAACTAAGAAAACGTCGAATTTTAACTTTCAGAAAAACAGATTTAACATTGGGCTTAGATTAACAATAGCAAAAAAATTAAAGCAAATAAGTGCTACGGAAATTCTGATTACAAAAGCTTCAATTTTACAAGATTCACAATTACAAAAATGCTGCAAGAGGCTAAAAATCCATTCATATTCTGGGAATTTATTAATCTTGTTTGCATTCATATAAAATAAAATTTCTATTGTAAATTATATTGCAAACATTGTCATTCTCCAGCAATAATAAACGTCTGAGCTGCAGTCAAGTTAGAAAAAAAAAAAAAAAAAAAAAACTTATGTTTAAGGAAAAAAATTTAATTTTGAAACTCACAAAGAAAAAAGAAATAGAAACTTGTTATTCCTAAACATTGAAAAATGACAAATATAAGTATTTGTTCTCCATTAAATAAACATTTTATCAAATTTCTATCAAATAAAGATTAACCAAATACTATAAAAATTAACAATCAATACAGAATCTAATCACTTAATATCATTAATCCATAACTGATATTTCCATAGTAAAGAAAACATTCAAGTTATCTACTCTTTGAATTTATAATAACACTCAAATAAAAACTTTGAAAACCTGAACATAAATAACAGGTACATATATACAAAAGAAAAATGGGAAAGTAAAACACACACAAGAAAAAAACTACAAACAGCATTACATCATCAAATATTCAAGATTATAAACACGGAAATGAAAAATTTAAAAAGTA
>OU015502.1:86611042-86751042 GCA_907164885.2 Dolomedes plantarius | reverse complement strand
CGAGTTTGTGGTGAAAAAGAAGGGGGGGGGGGGATTTTTGCAATGGAGTTATATAAATAAAATATTATATGATATTAAAAAAAAAGTATACTGCATTCTCTGTTTTTCAATTTATAAGAAAGATACAAATTAAATCACTGGACATAAAAAAATTAAAGCTAGTGCAATCCCTTAAAAATATATATATATATATATATATATATAAATAAAGGGAATTTCTGATATATACATGCACATATCTTATATATAAAGCAGAATCGGGAAATGGGTCATGTTTGTAGGTGTGTGTGAGTCATAAAAACTCAAGAATCGTGAGCTCTACCTTCATGAAATTTACATGGTTTAACGTGCTTGGAAAATCAGGATGAACGTGACTATTTTCATCCCGCTACGACGTTCCATTCCCAAATTATGTTAGAACAAGTTTGTGCGGTATCAACGGGTATTTTTGTTCAAAGCCATTGTAACATTTCATTGTTGCCAATTAAATTATAACATTAGCATAAAAATAAATAGACATGAATTATAAACGTGATTTATTCATATATTGGCGCATGCAAGAATGAATTTGATATATTATTTTCATATAAGTGGCAATGCCAAAATACTTCTTTTAAAAATGAAAATATAAAGATGAAAAGTCATTCATTTTCAATGAACACGTTCTCAATCCATTTCATGCATTAAAACGATCACAAGCTACCTGTTCAAACTCAAATATACTGAAGAACATGTTCACTTAGCTAGAAACACGTGAGTTTAGCCTAAAGTGACATTGAAACATAGCAGACAATTTAGTTTTGAGAAAGAATTACAATCATGAAATATGTGTATATTCTAATTAAGAAAGTCTGAAAGTGGCATTGAAACGTAGCAGACTATTTAGTTTTGAGAAAGAATTCCGAGCATGAAATACCTTATATACTTTTTCTAGAATAATTATCAGATTTGGTGTGTTTTAATATTGAATGTGTTCTCAATCCATTCAAACATTATGATTTTTTTTTAATAATGAAAAAATGAAATTAATTTGTTTAAGAGTTTTTATAACTTTAGAACATCATAACAGGAGGCTAATCATTGAAAAATAATAATAACAGAAACTGAATCCCAAGCGAAGCCAGGTAATAAATCTAGTATTTCATAAATGTGCATAAATTGTAAAAGGATCCATTTGAAAGAATTCATCAAATATGTAGAAAAATTAACAAAACAAACTCATTTTTAACTTCAACAAATGAATAAATTAAATACCTGATAAATCAGGGCTGAAGGGGTTCCTTCTGAAATTATGCTTCAGATTGCCAGATGACATATAAATGTAATATCCACCCACTAGAATAAAAGGTTAACATCATAGAATGTTAAAAATATTCATAATATTTATTCAACATAACTAATATAATGACTTGAAATAACAAATCAAACTCATTTTTCAGATAATCAATGTAGATCCTTTATCATTTCTCAGAGAAGGGGAGGAGGATTGGTTACAACCAAAGTGAGGAACATTGAGGAATAATTAAACAAAAAGTATACAATTTTATCCTAGCATTTTAATCTAAATATATATGTATATATATATTTAAAAAAAATTTCAATTATGATTTACAAGTTTGATCAATAACTCCAAACTTTACAAATGCTAAAGAAAAAAAAGCCTAATTAGAACTCATATGACAATAATTAGCATAAAGTGTTAACCCTTAGGCCGCTACGAATACGCTCAGCACATTCATGAGTCTTTCCCCTACTGTTATGAACGTATCTATCTGGATTTTTCAATGTTTTGAACATCGGTTATTACAAACATGTTTCCCACATTCTAAAATGATTATTTCTTTCATCAATAGATGGCAGCACTAAATGGCATTCAAATACAATTCCTCCCGATAAGTAGATTTTTAGGTGATTGTTTTGAGAATATATACAGTATAAAATGAAATAAGTTTCCGGGTTTCGAATTTGGGTGGATGCTTTTCAAAACAAGGTGATCCTACCGGTCTCACAGACAGACATTTTGCGAAGTACTTACCCGGAACTGCAAATCAAAATGAATCAAGAAGATGTGCAGTATGTTGCAATGGTGGCACCAGAGAGGGGGGGGGGGGGGGGGGGGGAAACTGCCCTCCCCCCAAAAAAATTTATTTATTTATTTATAATAGCCTAAAATTATATAATCATAGACCTAATACTAAATGAGTTTAAATTTAAAATGAGAGGATGTTTATTTCTTATATATATATATATATATATATATATATATATATAACCCTAAGAGCCGACGCTGCCCCCCGCCCCCCAAATCTCTGGACTAGAGCCACCCCTGGTATGTTGCAGAAAATCAGTGATTGGGATAAAAGTACATAGAAAAACAAGATTATGGTATACAGGCTGTAAAGTGGGTTTATGCATATCACTTTGCTTTAAAATATACCATACTGTAATTAATATCTGAACAAAATAATCTGAACATTATGTAAATATATATGTATTCTTAAAATTTTTATGTTCCATTTATTTTGATTTAAAGAACTTAATTATACTGAAGACGTGTTTCAAATGTTCATTCAGAGCATGATTCCTTTATTTTTTTTTAAAAAATGCTGGGGGAAGAACGGAAAGGTGAAAATTCAACGGCCTAACAGTTAAATTCACAAAATTTTGTTAGCTTAAACTATTGTTACTTTAATACAGATCTTCATTAAATTAACTCACTAAAATAATAGATCCTTAATATGTTTAAGAACTATTTGAGTTCAGCTCAGAATTTACTGAGGGATACTCATTTTAAACCTACACATGTAATCTTATAATAAATGTATACAGAAATAGTTAACAGATATACTTACAATAAAGAACCAGCATTGCAGCATAGCACCAGTGTGGAGTCAAATGTGCTTTGGATTCAAATATGAACAAGTACACAGTTTGCAAGGTCAAACCAATGGGAATTAAAAATCCAGTAGTCATAATGAAGCCATATCCAACACTGTCACTAGTGTAAGTGGCAGTACTAAGCATCTTCTCCTAGAGAATAAATAATAATAAATTTGTGTAATAAAACACAGTTATGTAAGAATTTCACATTTTTTTAATCTGGAAAATACTACCCCATCAGAAATATCTTACCTCTCTAATAAAGAAGTCAAGGACAAACATAATTTGCATTCCAGCTGTTAATGCCAAGGGAACTGTGACATATCCTCTCATTAAAAAGAATTTCAACAGAATGCTGAGATTAATCAAAACCTATTAGACATAAAAAAATACAAAAAGAAGTTAAATAATATCCAAGAAAAATTACATTACTATAATACAAAGGAGTACACCCATACCTTGCTTTACGGCCTAGATACGTTCCGGAAAAGTTGGCCGTAAAGCAAAAAGCTGTATAACAAATCTATTATTTTGATACAAACCCATACAAATTTAATTGGGTCTGTTCCAATTTTTTACATATAATATAGTTTTTAGTTCATAAAGCATTTTATTCCATTTATTTCCTATAAAAATGCTTACATAAAAATAAAAGTACAAAACAGTGTAATAATAAACATAAATTTTAAAAAATAAACATATAAACAAAAAACAAAAGAAATTATGTGAACATATGTATACATATAATAAAAAATATAAAATAAAATGCTTAAAAACTGTTTTAATGTGATGACGAAAATTAACATCAAGAATCACTAAGCTATAATATGCTGCTATTATCACTTTCCACTATTGTGGCTGTAAAACGAAACATTGTAGGCCGTAAATCAAAAAAGTGCCATAGTTAAAAAAGGCCGTTATAGCGAAATGCCGTATAAAGAGCGGCTGTATGGCGAGGTATAGGTGTACTAACTTATAAGTGATAATTAGGGGTACGTAAATTTTGCAAAAAAATTACAATATATAAAATTTCACATTTATTAGTGCATATATATATATATATATATATATATGAATTCAAAAAATTCATATTTATTTAAATAAATCATAATTTTACTTACTTGGTTAGGTTAGTATAAAAATTTTCTTAGTTAAAAGCTAGCATTGTAGTAGTCTCCACATTCTCTTCCTTAAATCTTTAGCAATGAGTATAATAAGCAAATTTTGAGAGCAAGATCTCTCAGTTAAAGACCGTGGATGGTCTTTGATAAGCAATTATGTTAATAAATTATTACTATTATTACCGAATTTTGCTTAACATGTTCGCTGCCACTGACGCTCTAGTGCGTCAGCATGGTGCTACCTCCCATGTTGGCGACGCTCTGGTGCGTCGGTCAACTAGGATAAGCTATTTGCTCTATATTTCGTGCGGCCTTGGAGTTTGAATGAAGATCTTGTTGAGGGATGTTAGAGAAGCATTATTTTTATATTTTACGAGCGTGGTTTTCAAATTTTGTGTTTCAATCTTTTTATGTGCGTTTTTAAAAATGGCAGATAGTACGAGTATGGCAGGACCTTCACAGCCCAAGAAAAGGAAAGAAAATAAAAAATTGACTGATGCCGAAATATTAGAATCACTATAAAAGAGTGATCTTTCTGATTATGACAGCACAGACGATGAAGATTACGGTTGGGATTCTACGAGTGAATCGGAAGGAGATAGTGATGTTGTGGTGGACACCATAGAAACGTCGGCACCTGAGGATGGATCTGCCAATTTTAGTGGCAGCGAACATGTTAAAAAGCCGTTTATCACGAAGTTTTCACCGAAAAGTATTTTTTAAAAAATTTTGCATTTATTCGCTCATATTGACAAATTTTGCATTTGTTTCGTAAATATGAAAATTATGTATCCCTAGTGATAATAAATTATAATAAGTGATAATGCATAATTTTAATAAAGCAAAGATACATGAAAATTAGACAGTTAACAATAAGATACAGCTTTGAAAATGAATATCATATTATGAATTCCTAATGATAAAATTTATTATAAAAAAGGACTACTTCTAATAAACACAAAATTAAATATATTAAATAGGACAGAATTCAAAATCACTCTTTATTTAAATTTCTGAGTACATATTAAAATGATACTACTACAAAAACAGCACAGCTTTATACATGAAAAACTTATTGTGGAAATTTGCTACTTTTTGCACAGATTTTTTAAAGAAATATTTGAAAAACAAACTGTAAATTATTTAATCCCATTACAATTAAAAGACATTTTCCGCTCTTGAGTTAAATATGCCTTTTAATGCTACTTCCCAACTTTTCCAAAACTGTAATCCTGCTGCAAATGTTAACATTTTACTTGTCCATTAAATCCAATACAACTAGCATATTTTGAACAAATTTTTCATATAACTAACAACAAAATAATAAAAAACAATTTTGGTTCATATTTAATTAAAAATTAAATACAAGCAGGTCTTGTTACCTTTATCTGGAAACAAGGCTATCACAAGATAAAATTAGAGAAAATAGTAGCTAGATTACTAGCATACCTCTAGGATTTTCATTGCTTTTTAGTAGCTGAATATTCAAAAATATATTTATAAAGTAGCTTCAAACATAGATATATATTATTTTAAACAGTTCAAACAATTTAGGTGCCTGCCTGCTTTTGAATTTTGAAATTAAGTGGTAGTAGAATGAATGCTGTAAATCAGTGGTTCCCAACCCGTAGAAGTATGGGAACCACTAAGCCAGAAATTGAACTGTATGCGGACCACCCCTACCCCACCGACTTGAGGGGGGGGGGACCTTCCAGGGGTATGCAAATTATTTTGTATCATATTCTAATAATAAAATAATTATGTTAAGCTGTTAAACTTTAATTTAACACCTGATAGTCATCGGATATATTCGGCCCATCTAGTTCAATGAATATTGCATTCGAAATCCCCATTTGTTTGGCAACTTTTTTATATGTGGTACCGGACCACTACAGAGACTCTCACGGACCACCTGTGGTCCGCAGACCTCCGTTTAAAGTACAATTTCAGTTTAATGTGAACCAAAAGGTATACATTAAAAACATAATTTAAGAATTAAATAGAAAAAAAACCTTTTTTTTTTAAAGCTTGATTGAAAAAAAGGGGGGACATTAAACAATAGATCTCTCCTAGGCCCATGTGCACATGCATTGGAGGACTATTTGTAGTGCTCTCTCTTAAAAGACAAGAGTTCACATATTGCTCAGTCTCGCTGTATAGAGCAACTACAACCATTCACTGAGGAGAAAAGCTTAACTTGCCAGATTATGTTATCTACTCATGTGTAACATCTTTCTCCTTTTCTATTGTTAAAAAATAATAGAACTGTCCATCTCCACATAAAACTAGAAGTTTGCCCTGTTCTTAAGGTTTTTATGCAGCAAAATTATTTTATGTCAATTTTTAAAAATAAGAAACTTTTATAATCACAATAAGCAAGCACTCATAAAATTATAACTTACGGATCCAATTAATCCAGCTCGAACAAAGGATGTTTTAACATCAACCTTTCCAAAGAAAAATGGGTTAAAATAAACCCCATTAAAAAAATTTCCAAGAACAGGTACTGGAATAATAAAAAATAAATAAAATTAATTTTATAACACAGATCCCACAATAAAAGGTTTATAAAAATCATACCAAAATTTTCCTTACTTTTGCTTTCTGTATCTCCATTACCTTTGACCAATGCAATAACCTGCATAAGTAATGAACAAAGAACACAATAAAGCACAACACCTAATGATAATGACTTGAATTTATCATAGCCCCAGTTCATATACAGTCCAAAGTACGAGCAAATTGCAAATACTGCAATGCTGAGTATTAAACATAAAATACCTATAAAGAAAATTAAAAAAGAAATTTACTAAAAATATTTCATATCATCTAACACATTCTATTTTTAAACTTATTACAGTTGCATATAGTTGACAAACATTAAACTTGGGAGCTATTGTATATTAGACCAGTGGTGCACAAACTATAGGTCATGAAAATAATTAGAGGGGTTGCAGATAGTTTGAAGTATATTTATATCATAATGTATTAGTTAATTAAAAAATTTGCAATAAATATGCTAATTTTTAAAATCCTCCTTTTATCAAATTTCAATTTTGTTAATTTTTACTTAAATGAAATACACATACACATTTTATTGAAATAAAAAGTTTTAGTCACACGAGATTTGCCTAAACCAGGGGTGGGCAAATAGCGGCCAGTGGGCCACATGCAGCCTGCTACAGATATTTCTGTGGCCCACCAAGACACCCAGAAAAACTGCCAATATTTTATTTTATTTACATTTATTGATTTTTATGATACAATTTATACCTTTTCTGAAATGCAATAATTTTAAAAGATGTGGACCTCCGCTAACCTCAGCTTACACAAAGAGGCCCCTGGGCCAAAACAATTGCCCTCCCCTGGCCTAAAACAATTACAGATTATAAACAAGGCTTTTTTTATTGTTTTTAAGCAAAGTAAATATATACCAAAACCTACAGTTCATTTATTTTTAAAATAGTTTGTCAAATTTTGCTTATTTCTTTTTTTATTATTGCTAACATTTTCCTAATTTTTTTAAAAGGTGCTACTGCCAAAAATTTTTCTTAGAGATCGCATGATTTTTTTTTATCTAAAGAAAATGGGTCACGGTCCAAATAGGTTTACACACCACTGTATTAAACAAAAGGTTTATCTTTCAACAAGTTTTCCTGTATAAAGAATTTTACTGAAAAAACATACATCCTTTAACAGGGGATTAATAAAAAATATTCTGTTACAAGATAATAGTTGTCCATTACAGTCCCATGTACAACTTTAAGAGAAAACTCAAAATTAAAATCTTTCTTGTGTTCTTCCCTGATTTTTCACAAAAGATGGATAAACCCTCAATCACTTTCATCAGATCTTGAGAGGGGAGGGGGAAGATAGTTATCCCAATGTTACAATATTAAATGTAAATCACCTCTCTTCTTCTACGGCTTAATAAATTTTTTTTAGCCCCACCCCCATCCAACATGACTAACTATTAGGAAGACAAAATGAATTTTTATTAAAACATGTTAACATTTAAAACTTTTTTCAATAACAGAATTATGAATAAAATACAAAAAGCAACAGAATAATTAATAATAAGCCTTGTTCAAATAATTAAATAGAAAATATCCACAACAAAGAAATTTATAAAAACTGCATCATTTCTGTAACAATATACAAATGAAGTAATAAAAACAATTTTAAGTTCCTAAGTGATACAAGATTATTCCTTACTGTTTAGAGCATCTAAATTCTCCTTACTCAAGAAATTAAACCAAGGTCCTTTGAGCAATCACAAAGCTCATAACAATAAAAACAGTAGAACATTTGAAAATAACTCTATTTTTTATAATTTTCACCTAGGATTCAGATTTCTCATTGTAATTTACAGATACATAAAATACATTGCTTAATTAACTGAATACTGCTAAAGATATTTTTCATCAATATATCATATATATTTCAGCCAAAATGATACCCTGAGATACACTAAAATTTTTTTGAATATATATATATATATATATATATATACAGTAACCACCGCTTATAGTGATCAGTGGATATAAGAATCAACCGTTTATAAGAATCAATATCGCAAAAACAAAAACAAATGTATTATTTCTATGTTAAAATTTCCGCTTTAAAGAATCAATCCACCGGTTATAAGAATCAGTTTGCAATCTTCGCCTTCCTTTCATTTTTCCAAAAAATGCCACTTGAACTCTCAAAAGGTATGAAATTCTTTCTTAAGTTTTTGAAAAGAAACATTGATAAAACTTTGGTGTGGAAAACAGTCGTAAAATACATTCCTTTAGACATAACATAAGTGTTTCTCCTTATACGTTTTTGCTAAACACCGTCTTAATAGCTTTACCCAGGGGCATCTAACCCACCCGGGTCCGATTTCACTTTTCTCCAGACAGGCACTCCTTTTTTCCCACCACTTACTTCCTGGTTGCGAATTTCTGGACCCTGAAACACATAAATCTTCCGCGAAGTGTCCACCATCACTTACCACCATCACTTACGCAAACGGGACAGTGGATTCAGCACTTCAAACCGTGAAACGTAAACGGATCCATTTTGCTGAATCAGATGAACCAGATGCTGAATCAAACGTTTCAAGATTTGATTCAGAATCAAACCGTGAAACGTAAGCTATAAGGTGAATCTTCGTCTGAGAATGTAATAAGTATTCACTTTAGTTTTCTAACAAAATTGCCAGTTAGTGTTAGAACTTTTTGATAGTCGAATTCAAATATGATAAAAACAAGGAAAACTCTTAGTTGTTCTGAAAAACAACTTGTTAATTAGATATGATGCTCTTCCAAAGTGTAGTCAAAGAGAAGCTGCCTCTTGTTGATTTTATAATTATGTGTTGTTACTTATAGGTCTAGAAATTGAGTTATAGTATTTGTTTAGAAATTGAGTATTTTTAAAATTATAAAAAATAATTTTAATAAATGATAAATAACGTAAATTAAAGAGTATTTAATGGAAAATTATGTATATATGTGCCTGTGTGTTTATATATATGTACAAGTATATATTTGTGTATGCATGCCTGTCCAAAGGGAAGTTTCGGTTATAAGAATCAACCGCTTATAAGAATCAAAAACAGTAATAACAAACGTGATTCTTATAAGCGGAAATCACTGTATATATAAATATATATCTGCGGAGCCAAGCTGATCCACTGTGGCACCTGAAGAAGTTCTAAAAATGGCACCTTTACAAATGTTTGGGCAGAAAGTAATGCATGTAGCTCTATTAGAAATAGTCTACTTCACAGAATAATGGACATTTTGGGTAAAATGTGTATTTTTTTAAAAACATAAAATTTTTAAAATTACAGAATTTTAAAAAAGTAGAAAAGTTAAATAAATTTGAATATAATTTGTTATGTGATAAAAGTAATTTCTAAATCATTCTTCAAGCCTTTATTGTAGCAAATTGTTTGATTGCATCTCTATAATTTATTGTTTTTCATACTGTCTTTTCTGTTGAAATTATTTCCAGATCATCCAATCTTTATTGATTTGTTGTTCATAGATAATTCTTAAATATTTTCAGTATAGAAAAACTGCACTCAGTTGCTGCTACAAAGACAGGTTGAGTTAGTAGAATTCTTAGACTGCAACAACATTTAGAAATATGCCTTCAAAATTTAATCCTCATAATCCTAAATTCAGGAGTTTCTTTAAAAAAAAAATAATAATAAAAAGAGAGAGAGAGATATATACTATCTATTCGTGTATATTTTTATGAATTTCTTCATTTATTAGATTAAACTATTAATATTTTTCATTATTCATTAAAAATTTCGTATTTTTACTGTGTTTCATTTTGTTGCCTATTTCAATTTGTCGCCTCTCTGCCTCACTTTTGGAACTGGCTGTATATATCTGTGTACTGGAGGTAAAAGGCACTAAAGTCCCAATGATTGAATTTTACAGAAGAGTTCAATTAAAAACCACTTAATATCCTTTACCTCAATACAGTGATTGGACACGGTGCTGTTTCTAATTGGCATAGTTGCTTCAAGAGAAATGTAGAAGTTAGAGCTTTGGACCACTAAAATGAGCTAAAAAAATATGTATGAAAAATATAAAACAGTCTATTTGGAAAAAATGGACTTAGTGTCTTTTACTTTTACCTCTAGCACATAGGTTTGTGTGTGTTTGAAGCTCCACAACTATGGTCTCCCTATGTAAAAATAGTGAGGATTGTGGCTGCAAAATAAGAAAACTTCCAACTATATAAAAAATCCTTTACTCATCCTCTTTCAACTATTAGCCATTTTCTCTTATGCCTTATAATCTGGCATTTAACTTATGCCTTAATCTGCCATTTATTCACCACTAGACTCCAAGCAAATGTAACCAAATTACTACAAATAAATGTCAATTAATGTTTTCTTTCCTTGCATTCCAGTAAAATGGACTGACTTAAGTAGAAGAAGGTACAGAGGAATATCATTTCCCCAAGTTTGAAAGAACTAACTCACATGTACATTACAAAAATAGAACTTTTAACAGGGTTTGATATCATTTTCAAAAATCAAAAATAAGAAGTTATTAAGGACATTTTTAAGGGACATAGAAAGAAGGTTTAAAATGTACTTTAGTCCCAAAGTTTAGACTTTTAAAAGTATTTGAGTTTTAAGACCCTATACAACCTCATATTTACTCAACTCAATAATTTATTAATATTAATAATATTTCAAAATTACTTTTGCAGGTTGCAATCTGTTTGGTAATTCCTGCATTTAATTTGGCAAATTGATACTGGCAAGCAGTGTTAAAGCGAGTTATTAGAGCAAACCAAAAGTTATATTTATATATATGGAATGGGAGTGATAATATATAAGCAATTTCATCCTGGTCAATAATGATAAAAAAAAAGAAAGAAAGAAAACAAAAAAAAAATTAAATGCATTTTCTAAAAGACAATTGTTGATAGCCATAAACTGAATAGTCTAGTCTTTCAATTTGAAAATCAGTACTTTTCAAGAACTGGAAAGCAAACAAAAAAAATTAAGAACATTGATAGAAAAAATAAGTAGTTTTTAAAAACTTATAAAGAGCTCTTAAAAACAGAAACTGAAAATAAGAAGTTCTTAAGAACTTTTACGGAACATACGAACCCTGTTTAAGGAAAGCTATATTAATTAAAGGAGATATATATTAGTTAAAAAGGTAATTTCTGGGTCAAGAGCAGTGTATGATATAAAATAGGGAATTAGTTTATTTCAGCAAAACATATATATACATACCATTCAAGCGATATTCTTTTGTAACTCCTTTAAGCCCATATGGAAATCCCGAGACTTTTTTTCCCAAGGGAATGAGTGATAGCAAACAAATAGCAAGATGGAATAAAACAACAGATGGAAAGGGAATCTTAAGAGCATTGCCCACATCTTTCAATCTTGAATAAAACTGAGGGACTTCTAGCATTGTACACTGCCTCTGCAAAAGATAAAATTTGATTTTAACTTAGTTACAAATACTTTGATTAAAAGTTTCCCACTAGCACAAAACTGATATGCAAGAGATAACAATAATTAGTTGCTACATGAATTTGATGTATGATAGATAATCTGTATTTAAAACTAGAGACAAAGCTGCTATTTTTAAAAAATGCAAATTCACATAACAAATAAATTAATAACAAGACAGTCTGAAGTATATCAAAATGATTTCATCTAAATTATAATTCCTGGAAGGAGAATGAAATGAATAAACATCAGAGAAAAAGTTTCATATTATTGTTATAATTCGAATAAATCACATTTCAATAGTCACAATTTTCATTTCATTTTGAGCTAAGAAAATATATTAAATAGCAATGATAATCATAAAATGACACAATTAAAAATCTATCTACCAGATAGCAAGTGAGTCATAAGCTCTTCTACGCATTAACTTTGAGTATGTACTTTAAGTTATTAGCATATTTCAACCAGTCAACTGAAAACCCCTGGGGACCAGCTAGGTTTTTAAATCCACCATTAAAAAAGAAGTAACTCACGCGACAGAAGTAAGAAGAAAAAAGAAACAAAGATGGAAATATAGCTTTATAACAAACAGTAACAGTTTTAATTATAAATTTTAGAAAAAATTAAATTTCTGGTCACTGAACTAGTGAGACACTTTAAACATTTCCCTTTTAAATCTTCAAACTTTAGTCTGATAATATTTAATTCCCTTAGAAACTATTTCTAAGCAGCATTTTAATAGCAAACATAACTAAGTATCCCAGTCCACAGAAATACATTGTTGAAAATGGAATTAAAACAAAAACTTTTTTCAATGTAAGAAATAAAATCTGATATTTCTATGAGATTTTAAAATTTTATAATGTACAAAACCTTAATGGGATCTAGTTTGATGTTTTTTGTAAATTTTAAATATCTTTAATATTATATTTGATTTTATACAGTAACTTTTAATCTTTTAAATTCACTAACATACTGAAGATGTTAACATGAAGTTATCTTCAAACAGAAATAACATGTAGTCTTGAGAAGCAATTTTAGCAATTCTGCACCCTCCCCTTAAGGAAAAAAAAAAAAGAACAACATGAATACATGAATCTTCCCTTGATGCTGAGACTTTTTTAGGAGCCCACTGTAGTAAACATCTTACCCTTAAGTAAAGGGTAAAACTGAAATGTAAGACTAAAATTAATACCTAAGTATAACAGTGAGTTCTAAACTTTTAAAAAACTGAACTTTAAATTTTATAGGGTATTAACATTTCATCAACTATTCTTCAGTGATTATCTTATGGTTTCGATCATTTTACTACATAATTTACATGGCATTAACTTATTAAAAATTTTAATTTATTTAAAATTAGATGGTAAATAGTGTGTTTATATATATTATTAAGAAAAAACTCAAATGGTTTATTTCTATAACAAGTAATCTAATACTGAAATAAACGACGCATACAGGAAAATGATTATTTAGGCAACGATCAATCAAGGTTACACTGTATATATATTATATACAGAGGAATCTCAATCTATTGTTTTTTACCAACTGAAATGAACGATAAATGCAAGAAAACGATAGATGCGGGAACATAACAAAGCAATATGATCGTTGGGACTGGATGACATGAACGACACATACGGGAAAACGATGATTCGGGAACTGATTGATCGAGATTCTACTGTATACATATTACAAAAAGATAGCTAAAATCTGCAATGCTTTGGGGGGTTTTCAATGCAGTGGCACCATCTCTGTTTACAAAATATAAAAAGCGGGTTAGTAAAAAAAGAGTAAATTTTATTTTGGTTCCCCGTGGTTAAGTAGCTGAAGCTATATGTAGCGAGGTAGCAGCAGAGTGACATCAAGGGGGCTGGAGGTCAGAGAGGGCAAGCTTGAGGTTTTAAAGATGATTCCACTGCTGGAATCCATGGGGGAAACACAATAATTGACATTTATCAGAAAACTTTACAACGTCATTTGAATACTTATAGCATATGTGGGTTTTAGCAAAAATAATTTTCCGATTTTGAAGAGTTTAGGTACTGTCAGCCGAGACCATGATTCCAAAACAGTTCAGGGATAAATAAGGGAGTAATAAAAGGATTTATATATGAAGACTGTGGTATTTTTCTGAAGTATCACCACATCTGGTTTACAACTACAATTTTATTTTGGCATTAATGCACTGCATCACTTATTATATCATATTAAATATGATTTATAAACACACACAATGAAACTTCTCTAAGGCAGCCAGTCATGGTTCCAAAAAAATAAGTGGCCATTTGAAGGGATGGCCGGCTAGAAGTTTCACTGCATATATATATATATATATATACAAACACTAAGAATACCTCATATTTTTAAGTTTAAAGTTCTAAACAGAAAATCGTGATATCAGTGGAGGTTAAAAAACCAAATTTAATATGCTAAAGCTAAAAAGGATTTGTTATCTAAAGTTTCATGAAACACCAAAGCACCAATTTAAAACACAGAAAACTTACTTTTGTGCATGCAAAAGCAAGAAACAAGATAGATGCTGGCATCAAAATAATCTTTAACAGTGTGAGCAGGAAAGTCAAAGTTTGTAAAACTTTGGAAGTGCTTTTTTGAACAACAACTTTGATTTCTTCATCACTTTCTTCATCGTCAGAATACTTTGCATCATCTTTTTTTGCAATCGCATTAGTTTTCTCGTGTATTATTTTTATTTCTGAAGGAGATACCTAAGAAAAGAAATTATATAAATAAAAAAATGTTGTAACTCTATGCATAATTTTAATTCATAAGACTCTTATTAAAAAATATATTAAATTTTTGATTATTAAACAAACTTAGGGATTCAATACATAAAATAGAATCCCCAGCCATTTATAAAAAACATTCTCTATTCACAAACTATAAAAGTTAGGGAAAAATCATAAAACATAAAAAAATTGCAACAGAAACTATTAATAGAAAAATTATACTATTTACAGAAGCTGTAATACATGAGTTAAAATTTTTATTTTAGACTTTACAGTTGCCTATTTTTCTCACAATAAAATTGTAGGATTATTAGTCACATCTTCCTAAAATAATACTTTCAAAATTAATCTTCTACAAATTTCAAATAGTTATCAACATGCTAAAGAACTGAATTTTTTTATGATATTTTAATTTAATCAGCTATCTTCATCACCTGAATCATGATGACAAATTATCATTTATACAGGAAATAAGGACAAATAATTTTTGGAAGCCTCAAGTCCTAGACACTCAACGGACATATACAACTATCCACCTCTGAGCTGGGAATGGACCAACTTTAAACTACTTTTAATGATTTCCATTTAGAAAATTTAATACATAAACTCAATACCTTTCATGTGATACATGCAGCTTTACTTTTCCTAGTACTTTTGACAAACTTCTAGTAAACTCAAAAGCAATAATAACCCTTCATTTTTTTCTGCATCACACTTACAAAATATGCTCTTAAAAGTGATACATTTGAAGTTTCATTACTGTCTAATTAATTAAACTTATAAAACCTTTAATGATTTAGACTAGACCAAGGTAGACTTAAGTATCTCTAACTGTACTATTGAGTCCTTTTTAACATTTACAGTAAGACAAGCCAAATCATTAGACTGAAACTGTATGTTGACGACTGTAATGCCACTGCATAGATAGGTCATAATTATCCAAAATGTCTAAGTACTCTTGATCAAACATGATTTATTATATAATCGATGACGAACAAACTCTAACCCAACAGAAGCTACTATCACATACTCACTAATCATCACAGCTAAGGCCAGCAGTACAATATAAAAGTTCTTTGACAAAGATCATTTATAAAACTTATTTCTATCTTCAAATAAAAATTATACATAAAAGAAATGCTATGACCTCAAAATACTCCTATTACACTATGTAAAAGATTTTATAAAAGTTTAGTGTGATTACAGCTATGGATGAAGAAGTTGTAGCTGCTGCTGCTGTAAGTAGTATAGCTTTGGCAGCCATCATAGTAGCTTTAATAGCCAAAATAATAATAATAATAATAAATGTTTGTGGGTTAAACCATGGACTGCTCGGCGTGAGTTGAAGGGGGGGGGGGGGGGAGAGATCCATCAATATTTGCTCCAAGAACTGGCAGTGGAGGATCAAAGTTCATTTTTCCCCACAAGAAACTGGCTCCTCAATCCATAAACTTTCTTCTTTACGTCTTCAATCGTATATTAGTGTCCGTTTTATTGTAGAACAGCTGAAATTGTTTTGTAAGTTTCAAGACATTTTTTTCAGTTTTATAACCAATATTTTGAACGTCACATAAGAAATTATATTGTTCATATTCCGATATTAAGAGCTTCGTTGCTGCCACAGACTACCTGTTATCAGCCATGATTAACAACTAACCACCCCAGGAAATCTGTTATAAAATATAGGATGAAGAGCCTGACTAAGATAAAAGAACTTTTACAAAAGTTTTCTACTATCAAAGTTAAGCTATTACACTGTCATATTTCTTATCCAACTTCTTTTATAAAAGATTAGCCGCTGCGCGACCAGCATGGTCGCTTTTAGTTTTATATTTTCTTTTGCAAAACAACTCAACTGAAAGTAACATATGTAAGGAATATTACCATTACCTGTCATCATAAATATATGAAGGTGTTTTTCTCCATAAGGTTGATTCTAAAACATCGTGATTAAAAAATATGAATTTCCATTACTTAAAGATAAGACAGAAAAAATTACATCCATCTCTGTATGTACTATTTATCAAAATTAAGATATCTACACTTTATCATTACATCAAATGAGAAATTATTGGGGAACAATTTTTTCACTTAAAAAATGGAGTAAAAATTCAGCAAGTAGTAAAATATAGTGTGGATTACATCACTTTCTGCATGTACTACTGCTCACAATTCAGATATCTACACTTAATCATATCATATAATCAATTTTTGGGAAAATTTCTTTACTTATAAAATGTGGTAAAATTCAGCAAGTACTGAAAATAGTGTAGAAACTATTAGTGGCTGTCGGTTACTATGCCGGCGACGGTTAAGCCTAACCTCGCGATCATTTATGCTCTCTCTTTCACACCTCTCTTAATGAATTATTTCTTCTTCACTTTCTTTCTTGAGGCTGTTCCCAATCTTCACTTGATCGTGCAGCTCGCTTTCGAGCATTCGTGATTTCAATGCGTAAATCCATGTTGACACGCGATTGCAAATTGCGGACAGCTGCTAATGTTTACATCTGGTAGTTGTAGCCGTTGCCATACGGAGTGTAGAAATATCATCGATTTTTGTGCTGCATACCTAAGTGTTTTATATATAGAGATTGTTGTCCAAGAACTTTTATAGTGCAATGCCGGCCTAAAATAATTTAGTTCTTTCAAAAATTGAGGGGGGGGGGGGGGGGAAAGCTAAAGTGCTAATACTAGTCAACTGTGACATATTTTTAAAAAGAATATAAGAAATTTCAATGTCATTCACCTTAGCTCATTTTCTGTTGAAAAAGTTGTCTTGTGCAGACAAACAAAAGTCATTAATTACAGCAAGTGCTGCAATTAGTAGTATTCTGATCATCTTGCAAGAATAAGTATACTCACTTTTAACAAAATTAAGGATAAATGTTAAACAAGGACAAACTTATAACAACCCAGAGAACATGTCAGAGGAGATCAGGATTACAGGCACAATGCCTGCAATCTAATTATAGTTTAAATTCCTTGAATTAGTCATTTTTTTAAAATTAAGTAATCAATTTTACAGCAAAAAAGTTCAAGAATAAAACTTTAATATTTCCTTAACCTGCAAAAATTATTCGCTTTTTTTCCCCCTGCATCCGCTAAACACAGGAAAATTTCATGTTTGAAAAGGTTATTTGACAAATGATCATAAATGGCATACCTATAATCTGCATACCAGTGAAGGAACAATAAAGTATTTTGCTAGCACTCAGATGACGTGCACAATAATACTTAATATTTTGTTTAAAACAGGGGAGGGGGGAACCATTCTGAGAGCTATTTGGTATACATTTAGGTGATATACAGCTTTGGTACTATAACTAAGCCACAAAAACCAAAATAACATAGTTTCCAGCACATTAAATATGTAATCATATGCATAGAGGTTTTATTTCTAATTGATAACACATTATCATTTCATTGATATAAATTTCTAAAACAGTTACAAACAGAAGTTCTAAATATAATTAAAAATATCTCAAAAATGATACCCCTATAACACAAAATACTTACTGAAGAACGTAATGTTGACAAGCGAGAAGTTCTTGACCGTATGTCTGGTTCACTTTTATCAAGAGAAATATATAAATTCTTAGTCAAGAAACTATTAGTTGTAGTGACTGAGCTTGCTTTCGTATCTTCCTTAATCAATCCTATCTTTTCACGAGTTAATGAAATCTTAGATATACTGTCAGTCTCATCTTTTTTTACACTGTTTGTCGCTTTTGGACTTGCCTCAAGCTTGCTCTTTTCTACTTTACTTGGTGTTTTTTTTTCATTCTTTACTACTGGCTTTTTCTTCTCATTCCTTGCTGGTGAACGAGAACGAGAACGATTTCTTCCAGTTGATCTGCTTCTACTTCTGGTCTGTCTTACGGGTGGTCCTTTTTCACTTTTCTCCAACTTAGGAGACTAAATAAAATATATAAACACCATACATTAACAAATAATTTAAGTCAAATTTCAATTGCACATTAACGATATAATTTGCTATTTTAAAGCTCATGATACTTTGATAAAATTACAGAAAATTTCCACAAAAGGGGAATACTTTTAAGTAAAATGCTACCAACATCAGTTTTCACAAAATAATATTGAATAGATACATTATTTTTTGTAGTCTTTCAACATGGATTTAAGCAAAGTTTCTGTATAATTATAAGTATATAAAAAGCTATCGAAGCTAATCAAGCAACAAAGTTCATACTGTAATCATTTAATTTTTAAAGCAGGAGTGAATCAATAAAATGAAAGCTGATAAAAAGCTTCAGCACTGGAGAATTACAAATCAACATTATCATACAGATAATTATTTTACATCTCTGAACTGTATCTCAAATAACTTTAATGTCAATATATGTTAAACTATAAATAAGATTTAGTTATACACATAACTATAGCATATGATAGTCTGCAGAGAATTGCATGGTGTAACAATATATAGAAAATAAAAATATACAATGTGCAAGAAATTTTAAACTTACATTTGATAAATACATGAAATTATGTTAATTAGAAGTACATTAACTGATCATATCACAGTTAAAATAATAATAAAAGCAATGATATCATCAAATTGGCAGAAATATGTTGTGTTACTCAGCTCTTTAACATAAAAGACTGAACAGTTTTTATGTTAGATTTAATCTAACATGAATCAGTTTAATTTGAAAAATTTAAATGCAATAAAGCTAGCAACATCTTGAAAAACTAACATTAACTTAAAAGACATTATAAAAACCAAGATAAGTTTATCTAAGAAAAGTAAAATAAATTGAAGATATAATTCCCTGCCATCAGCATTATATTTTACAACATAAAAGATAATGTAAGTAAATGAAAAAGGAATGAAATTCTCTGAAGTTTGAAACAAAGATTTTCTACCCAAGTTTCTGAAATTCATATATCAACATGCACATTCAAGGAATGGAAATGAATGCACCCGGCACAACATATTTACAAATTGACAATGTTTATAATGACACTATAAATCAACATTATTTATTCTTCAATTGGCAAATAGGATCATGTTGTCTGGCATCTAAAAATTAATACAGACGATAAGTAGTTCATTAGCAACTATATGACCATTAATTTTTTTAAAACCTTTAAAAGTGAATCAAAATTTATAACATATTTGTTTTATCCCGACTCCCTTAAAATAAAGTAATATACTCCAAAGCATCAGAATCTAAATCATTACAGAGGCCTACTTACCTTTACATCAGCAAATTTGACATTAAATACAGTGCCATCATCAAACTGAACTTTACACGTTTTCTGGAAAACATCGAGAATCTTTCCATCATAAAAGGTATTACTTCCAGACCACCTGGCTTTCACCTTATCACCTTTTTTGTAATTATCATCAATCTTTTTGGGCGGCATGGTTTACATAAAACTATAAGAAATTAAAATCATTTTATTTAACATTCCAATGTTTTACTTGAATATTTAAAGAATTAACACTTTTAACAGTAAAAAATTACATGACGATCATCATTTTTATTCATATTTATAAAAATTACAACAGCTGAACATAAATAAAGCTAATTGTAACAAACTCGGTACATCCGATACTAAATGCTTAGCACATATTGCTCACTCCTTTCAATAACATATCTCAAAAATCGGTGATTTTTAGTTATGCTTGTTTTCAGAATGCTCTGAAAGAGTAGTATATCCCTGCAAAATCGTCACATCTCACCACTCAATATTTAGCCACTAGAGAGCAGAATTAAAATTTATTCTCAATACATTTCAATGTACTTTTAAACTTTCAAATCTCCTGAAAAATCTTGTTTTTTGAGATATGACGTTGTTGAAAGGAGTGAGCAATATTACAAATAATATACCCTCTTAACCTTCCGTCGGGCGCAACTAATCTGTGAGATGAAGTCACAAGTTTTCATTGTTATTAAATTAACTGTAACACATTTTTCAGACAGCATGTTACCAAAATTTGTGGAACCATTTTACGACAGTAAATGACTCAACAAGAAACAACCGATTTTGTATATTTCCTTTAGATTTCTGAAAATTTTTCATACGTACTCCCTTTGACCAATGTTTGCAGTTTTTAAACTTTTCATTTTTTGATTATATTTTTCAAGAGCTAATAATTCATTTAAATTTTTGCTGGAAATTTTACTGTGACATTTTAGAAATTGCATGTTGCTAGTATGCAAAGAATTTTTTTTTTTTTTTAATATGGTTTTTGAGATACCTCATGCAACCAAGTTAATTCTCCAAGTTAAAACATACACAGAATTCTAAATTGAAAAGATTCGCACTATCTTCGATAAAACTTTTTATTAAAGCAATTTTTTTTCAGTTTCAAAATCTTAAAACACACAAAATTATGCTTCACATGAATTATTTAATAGAAATTTAATTGCATATCCCTAAAAGATTATCTTTTAAATAGAAATTTGTGTGTGTGTGTGTGACTGACTTAGTATTCCACCCGCTCTAGCCGTAGGCTAGACCAGGTCCAAGAGGCCAAAAGTTACTATGAAAAGCGTTAACAAGCAAAGGGTCTCTATAAATATCCTCCTTGGCAAGCCCAGGCAGTTTGGAATATGGTCAGGAGAGGCTTCAGCAATATTGCATTTAGAGCAATAAATGGTAATTTAAAATAAGAAAATACTTTTAGAAAGTTATTCAATATAGAAAAATTTCTTTCCCAAAAATTATGCATAAATTTTAATTTTTTTTTCAAAATAGCTACAGTAAATGAACTTTAAACTCATACTTTATCATTTCATTCTATTGATGAGTAAGAGTGCCAAATTAATTAAAACTGTACACACTACAAAATATTTCACATTGTTGAAAATTTAAAGTGACACAAAATAACACTTTAATTAAAAAAAATTCCTTTATCAATTTTATCTTTTGTTTTACAAAATGAACAACAGAAATCATAAATATAACCACAAGAGAAAAAATTGACCTGCTAATATGGATATAATAAAAACAAAACTTTAAAATATAATTTTATAATAAAAACAGGTTACACAACATTCACTTCAGCTTATATTAAATATAGATGCAGTTAAATTAACAGAAAAGTTTGCTTATTTGATGTTCTATCGCAACTGGCAATAGAACATCATAGTAATGAAAAGTTTTATAGTTTTAAAAGACAGATTATACACAGATAAGATTCTCCTCCACTAACTTTTCTATATAACTAATCTATAACATATTTCATAGATTCAATAACTGGGACCGAAGACACATTAAGAAATTAAAATCTTAAACACTGATGATAAGAGCAAAATTATGTAGAGGAGAAAATGTGACAGCTCTGTATCATACAATCTATTCTCTTTAACATAGCAACTAATACGTATAACAATAGATAGGTATTTTCCTTTCAGTAATTTAACTAAAAAATGGGGTTTTTCACTGAAATTTTAATAATTTTTCATTCAACAGTATAACAATCCTCGTAATGTTATGAATATGAAATATTAAAAAATTCTTAAAACAGAACACTAAAATTTAACAAAAATCAACAAAATCTTTCTACTTTATAATACTAGTAATTAGTCTTGTTACCATATAAACGATTGAAACAACGTTAAAAATGTTCATATGAATGTATCCAAAACTCCCGCGCTTGAGACTACGATAAAACCGGTAAGAAACGTAATGTTAATTAACATTAAAAAGTATGGATAAACAGTGTTCATTTATTATTTGTCTCTTTGAAATTTAAGAATGTTACACAGATTTAGCATTTAAGATAGAATAATCCGAGTTGTTTTGCAAATAATGTAAACAAACAATCCGGTTGAATCCGCGCTACGTTTGAATGGAGGAATCAGCTTAAAAGCTAGATCATCAAAACAACCCCATTATCTTTTACCGTAAAAGGCATGTAACAACGGATCGAAAACTGAGGTAATTTCGAAAATCTACGTACAATCTGAAAATATCAATTAAAAAATGATTGCTAAATTTCAGCTCACCATTTTGATAAACAAACGAGCTATTCGAAAATTTTACCGATTTCAATTTAAATTGACGTCAATGGAAATCAAAATAATGTTTAATAGAAAGTAACACACATATGATAAACAAAATACTGTTCAAATTTGATGAAAAAAATTGAAATTTAAATAAATATCACACTATTTACCTACAAAATTGATGTACCGACGTTGCGATATCAACGAACTCAAGACGCTAACAGCGTCCCAGCGGGAAACCAGTTGATTGGACAATTTTTAAATGTTGAATTTTCCGATTGGCTTCTGTACCTATGATTTTGGGAACGTCAAAATTAACGCATTATTTGTGTCTCTGTGGGGTCTGGAACCTGGATGTAATTTTAGAAAATCTCACATGGTTAACATTGGGAAACAAATACTTTATAAAAAACATACGTTTTCAATAAAAGATAATTTGAGAGTCAAACCAACATTACCTCGAAATTTAAGTACAGAATCTTACTAAATCTTACAACAATACTTAATCTAACAATTCTGGAAATAATACAGTCTTTGGAAGATAGTGTATGTAATTGCATAAAAAAAAATATACGCATTTTTTCAAGTTGGAATGTGAATATTTCCAAAGTTAGTAAGAAATAGGAAGTTAGCAATCATCAAACCAATATTGCAGTTTTTATAAATATATGCAAATATTTTTGCAGTGTGTAAAGAAATAGTCAGCTACTTTAGCATACATCTAAAATCTTTCTAACATAAAAGGAAGTAATGGAACGAGTTTTTAGAAAAAAAAAAGAAAAAGAAGTGCCTAATGAAACAGTGCCAATAATTCCTTCAATGACACAACTTTCGATTACTTTTGGGGACACCCACCTCGATTAAAGGAATAATCTCGGTTAATCAATTTTTCACTAAGTGACAGGAACAGTGTTCGAATTCCTTTTCACTTAGATAAAATTAAGATCTTTAGCAACCGGTACAAAACCACAGGAACGGGTGAATTTTTAATGTTTTCCTGACAGGCGGGCAGCTCTAAAAAAGATGAGCAGCGGGCAGGCCCTGATTTTCCATTAGGCCCAGTAGGCCCGGGCCTAGGGGCCCCCTAAAATTTTATTTTAAAAGAAAAAATTCCCAATTCAATTTTTTTTATTTTACTTTTTTTTAAACGATTTTTTTAAAAATTTCCTTTCAAATTTGATTGATTGGTTCATCATATGTACAGTTATATGTATAGTTCATCATATATATGTTATAGTGTATATAAGGGATTAATAAGTTTTTCTGGTTGCATTGTATTGGTGTTATAATGGTGAAGTTAATATGTTCTAATGCTTTTTGTTATATGATAATGTTCTAGGCTTCTACGCTTCAAATAGCCAATTCTTGGTAAAATGGTACTTTCACATTATTCTTCTTGTGTGTCAATTTTGGAAATTTTAAGCCCACATCAGTGTTAGGGGGCCCCCTTCTCAAGTTGTGCCTATAGTCCAGAATTTTCTAAATCGGGCCCTGGTTTCGGGTAGCTTAGCGAAATTTAGCCGCATTTAAATAAGTAAGACGTATTCATTTACCTCAAATACCAATGTCTTTGTAGTGTTCCCGCTCCAATCTGCGAGAGGCGAACCACGTGACATCACTTCTTTCCCCCTTCTTTGGGGAGATGCGCGCCGTCAAGTGAGAGTCGAGGAGAAAAATCTCTCGCAGGTCGGACGCGCTATGCCAAGCAGCTTACTGAATTGTGTTGTCCGAATAAATGTATTTAAAAAGGCCTTCTGGTGGAGTCTCTGCCTGGTGTCTAGTTCTATAGAGGCACGACGCATTACAACATCGTCGATTCACCTTTCCGGGACTATTATATTGGTGACCAGCCATCGAACACAGCCTACGCCTTCGTACTGCGTCGTTGGACTTCCGATTTCGTTTTCGCCAGCAACCATGCCTCTCTCCCCTGGATCAACAACAGAAGCCTCTGCAGTCGTAATACCTCCGTATATATCGGTGGACCCCGCTTTATGGTTCCACATGCTGGAAAGTACTTTCGCGTTAGCAACTCCCAAAGCTATATCTG
The DNA here is from genome assembly GCA_907164885.2 of Dolomedes plantarius. Lineage (NCBI taxonomy): Eukaryota > Metazoa > Arthropoda > Arachnida > Araneae > Dolomedidae > Dolomedes > Dolomedes plantarius. Next base: position 86,726,276 of record OU015502.1, on the reverse strand, counting down.
AATCGAAAACAAAATTCAACTATGTTGTCGCCCACCTTCCTCCTGCACCTGCTACTATGGTGCGCGACGTTATAATGAAGCTGGATACTACACATCCATACGAGGACCTAAAAGCTAAAATCATAGAAAGATGCGGAGAAAGCCGAACATTGGAAATACGTAAGCTACTAGCCGGTGAAAGCCTCGGTGATAGGAAACCCACCGAATTGCTGCGTTTAATGAAGAGAAGAGCAGAACACCACAATATCAGCGACGCACTTCTTTTGGAATTATTTACCCAGCAAATGCCGACCCCTGTGCAGACTATTTTTGCATCACTCGACCCCATCACTTCCGATAAAGCGGCAGAGATTGCCGATCGCATCTTGGATTTAACACCATCGAACATCAGCGCAGTTTCAATACCTACACCAGCCGCCGCTCAGACGCCAGCGACCACAAAGATGCTGTTGAAAGAAATTCAAGAGTTACGAAAAGAAGTCGTCGAACTTCGACATTCTAGAAGTGTTTCTAGAAAATACAATCATCCTCGATACCACTCTAAGTCACGCGGTAAGGATTCAACAATTTGTTGGTATCATGCAAAATTCCAACAAAAAGCAAACAAATGCAATCCGCCCTGTTCATTTGCGGGAAACCGGACGTGGGAAGAGTAGAAGCGACGTACCTCTCTCCCGCACCTTCTCGTCGCCTTTTCGTGAGAGACAGGAATACGGGTATGTGTTTTCTTGTTGACTCTGGATCTGACGCCAGTCTGATATCTGCTACCAAACAAGATAAATCACGGCCAGTTCTCCAAACATTTTGTGCCGCTAATGGCACAAAAATTAATGTTTATGGTCGAAAGAGTATTACTCTTAGTTTAGGTTTACGCCGATCGTTTACTTTTTCTTTTTACATTTGTGATGTTTCATGTGCTATTTTAGGAGCTGATTTCCTGCATTATTTTAATTTAAAGCTTGATTTACGGAATCACCATCTTATCGATTCCATTAATCATTTAAACACTCCTGCTAAATTAAGTGTTTGCAATATTTTCTCTGTAAAACCTAATTGTGTTAATAATGTATATGGTAAACTATTGCTACAATTTCCTGAAATTACAAAATTACCGGACCCTAACCAACCGGTAAAGCACAATACTGTGCATTACATAAACACCAAGGGACCTCCAGTCGCGGCTAAGCCTAGACGGCTAGCTCCAGATCGGCTAAAACTCGCTAAAGCTGAATTTCAGCAGATGCTACAGCTTGGTCACATGAGACCCTCCAAAAGTAACTACTCTTCGCTTTTGCACATGGTGCCGAAGAAAGGATCTGTCGATTGGAGACCTGTTGGTGATTATCGTACTCTAAATACACAAACTATTAAAGAGAAGTATCCTATTCCCTGTATTGCAGATTTCACTGCTGAATTACATGGTAAACAAATCTTCAGTCACATTGACCTGATAAAAGCATACCACCAAATTCCCATCAATCCTGATGATGTACATAAAACTGCGATTTGCACTCCCTTTGGCCTTTTCGAAAGCACGCGCATGCAGTTTGGCCTTTGCAATGCTTCATCTACCTTTCAACGCTTTATAGATGAAGTAACTCGTGACTTAGGATTTGTTTATGCATTTGTTGATGACTTGCTTGTTGCCTCAGATAATGAAAATGAACGTATGCAACACCTTCAGTTGTTGTTTTCCAAACTTAAAGAGTATGGACTATGCATTAATGTTGATAAATGTCAATTTGGGCAAACCACTATTGAATTCTTAGGATTCAAGCTTTCAGCAGAAGGAATTGAACCCCTTCCTGATCGCGTTTCATGCATCCTGGAATTTCCTCAACCGACTACCTTAACTCAACTACGGCGTTATTTAGGTCTTTTCAATTTTTATCGGCGATGCATTCCCAAAGCTGCCGACATTTTAGTCCCTCTTGTTAAATTCCTTGAAGGACAGAAAAATAAGAAAAAATATCCCCGTTCCAGTGCTAGCAACACTGAGCAATTACAATGGAACGACGAAGCAACTCTCTCCTTCACTGCTTCAAAAGAAGCTATAGCTCAAGCTACACTATCCAAGTCACAACCTTTGAAACTTCAAAAAATCGATTTTTGTTTTTTGCTATATTCTGATTTTTGGGACATTTCTGAACAATATGCAAAAAACCGCATAAAAAAATTTGCATTATTTCTCGAGTTATGAGAGTTTATGTAAAGCTCACTCTATTGCCATAGCCATGTTATTCCAACTTTAACTTCAGTTTTCTCAAATATTTGCATTTTTGGATTGCGCGCACTGTTACTCCCAAACTATGTGTGCTAGACACACAAAATTTTTATCAGATTTGTATTATAAGCTTCTTTACACACTAAAACCAGAAAAGTTTAAAAAAAATTTGTAAAAAAATTTTTTACACTTGGAAATGTTTTAAAAAATTGCTAAATTTAAAATTTTATGTAAATTTTTCAATTTAAACTATATATTTTGTATATTTTTTGGTTTTACATTAAACATGAGTATATTATTAATTTAATTTGACCAAAAAATAGTTTCTGTATGCATATTTCTTAATTTTATGATGCGCGAAACATCCAGTGATTTTTTTCCCTTTTTAGTAATGTGTACATTTAAAAATAAAATCTAAAAATTATTTATGGCTTTAGAAGTTCTGTTTTTGTATAAAATATAGCTGAAGACTTGTAATTTTGATATAAAACAAAGAAATTATATATATATATTAATATTATTGGAGTTTCAATAGCTCTATTTTGATCATGTTTAGGGTCATTTCCCCGTGGTCAAAGGTTGTGAGCCCCCTTAAGACATCCTGTTCCTGGTGCCCAGATAAGTTTATGGGTTGATGCTAGTAATGTCGCGATTGGTGGATCCTTAATGCAGCTCTCAGAAGATCAGTGGGAACCCATAGCGTTCTATTCTTGTAAACTAAATAAGGCTCAGAGAAATTGGTCAACTTACGATCGTGAATTATTTGCTATTTAGTCTTGCATAAAAAAATTCAGGCACATGCTAGAAGGTCGCAATTTTTTTATTTATACAGACCAAAAACCCCTTATATTTGCCTTCCAACAAAACCCTAATAAATGTAGCCCTAGGCAGCTGCGCCATTTAGATTATATTTCGCAGTTTTCTACCGATGTTCGGTACAGCAAAGGTTCTGATAACAGCGTGGCCGACGCACTATCTCGCATTGAGATAAACTTAATTTCTCCTAATGTGCTGAACTTTAAAGAGTTCGTCACTGCTCAGACCGTTGATGACGAGCTGAAACAGCTTATCGAATCTGATACCTCATCTTTAAGATTGGAAAAACACTATTTTGCTCTCGAAGATATATATTCATACTGAGATATGTCACAGACACACCCTCGACCTTTTGTTCCCAAAAGTATGCGACAATCTGTTTTTCAAACCTTTCATTTTTTCTCCCATCCAGGTATATCAGCCTCATTAGATTTAATCTCTAAACGATTCGTTTGGCCTGGCATGCGTAAAGACATAAAATCTATGGTTCGCAGTTGTACTAAATGTCAAAAAGCTAAAATCTTTCAACATACCAAATCACCAATTGGTACCTTCTCTGATCCTGATGCTCGTTTCGCCCACATACATATAGACTTTATTGGACCGCTCCCACCCTCAGATGGCAATCAATATTGTATGACCATCATCGATAGGTTCACGAGATGGCCCGAAGTTATCCCTACACCCGATATGACTGCGGAAACAACCAGTGGCGCCGGAAGAGTCAAATATAGAGGGGAGCAAAGTAAAATACATTAAAACTTTTACACCTTTATTATTAAAAATACATATATACGGTTATAAAAAATAAACTTTTATGTTATTTTTCTAATCGGAGAAAAGTAATGAGAGATTTCTTCACTTTTGAGAAAATCTATTAATTACTTTTTCAATAAATGTGTCTTTATTTTTACTCACAGATTCTTTGTGAACGCTAAGCATACAGAGACCAGAAAGTCACTCTTGAGACATGGTTGATCTCATCCAGGTTTTTACCCGTCGGAGCGTACTAAAAGATCTTTCAATTGTTGTTGTGGTAGGAGGTAAAGCTAAAAAAAATTTGTAACGCTTTTTTGATGCAAGTAAAGAACTGGCAATGTTTATCTATTAATTCAACAACCTCGAGATCAGTCTCAGTATTGTTACTTTTGACTTTTGAAACCCACATTTCTTTCCAAGTTTCGGCTTTACAATTAAAATTTTCAATTTCATACAGTTTTGAGATGTTATGAATGTTGGATTTTAGCAAACTAAAGGTTTCTGCCTGTATTATTAGTCGCGGGTGAAAAATAGACAGAGCAAATGCACTATCCGTCTCTTGGAAAAATCGGACTTCAATGGACAGTATAATTGAATCCAGATATGGAGTAAATAAAGAAATTTGAAAATAATTTTCAGCACTATCAGTAGACTAGTTAGCCCTTTGCGTTTGCGTTGCAGCTAATATAGGTATTTTAATATCAATGTCAAATTTTCTTCCGTCCAATATACATTTTTGAAATATATCTTTAAAGTAATTCTCTGCATCAGCCCTGTGATCTTTCAGAATAGATAAAAGTAATTGAATATGTATCTTCGTCGATAAAAGGTTTATTGTTTTTACTTGAAAAATATTACAAACAGGCTCCAGTTTGGCACTATAGTGTGAAATAATATGCAAACACACAATAAATTTAGGAGTGGAAATTGCGCATAACAACTGGTTGGATTTCGATCGTGTATCTCCATTTATTTCCATCGTATATGATAAATGTTCTAGGGCGTTTCTTATTTCCTCAAAATGTTCCGAAAATATTCTAATAGACTTATACTTGGCAGACCATCTAGTTTCACAAAATAAGGGAATTTTGGGTACATATTTTCTCCGATATGGACTTTCGCGGAAAAAGTTAATGACTTTTTTTATAGTAGCTACTGAATTTTGTACATCCTGGATTTTATTTAAGTCGTTGACCACCAAGTTAAGTCTGTGTGAAGCACAATGAAAAAAGAGAGCTTTATTATATTTCTCGCGAATTATTTTCAGCACTCCGTTTTCGCGGCCTGCCATTGTTGCATAACCATCAAATCCTAATCCTACTACCTTTTGCATACTTAAGCCATAATTTTCGCAAGTTTGTAATATTACTGATGATATACCTTCTGCATTCATGGAACTAAGTTCAGTAAATCCCAAGAATTCCTCACATACTTAATTAGTATTTTTATCCACGAATCTTACTCCTATCGAGAGCTGCTCAACACCAGAAATATCAGCAGATTCATCAGCTAACAATGAAAGACCTTCACTGGCGTTCACTTCTGTAATAATTTCTTCTCGAATAATATCACCACAAATCTTAATTAATTCATTGAGTCTGGTGAGAAGTATATTTAGCATTTTTTGCACAGTTTTCCAAATGATCTTTTAATACTAAATCTCCGCCCTCGACTCTAAAATTTAGGAGATCATCAAAATTTCCAGTGGTTTTACCACGGAGAGGTAAATCGTGGGTACCACAAAAAATTATAGTGGAAATGATTGGCATAAGTTTTTCTCGATTAGACTTAACTTGTTCCCGTTCATAGCTACTGAGCTGTTCAGTGACACAAGTACTTTTACCCTCCATAACATGTCGAAAGTTTACAGCTTTAATTGTCGATGAACGATGCCACTCCGAACACATATGTTCTTTTGCATTTTCATGGAAGTCTTTGAAATTCTTGAAAGGTTTTACAATGAAACATCCAAAAAACCCTCTTCTTAAATTCGGTCGAAATGTAACGCAAGTTTTACAAAGTCCACCCGTAAATTTACTGGAATAAGCTAACCAATCGTAATTTTGTTACCATTCGTGACGAAAAACTCTTTTTCCATTTGAGTCCCTTTTAAAATTGTAACTTGAATCGGGAACAAAATGTCGAGTCAATAACGTATATCTTGTTTCATCGGAAATAGAAGCATGCTTTTCAATAAAAACCCCTATATCTAAAGGATGAATATGAACAGTACTATTTTCACCAACACCAGATAATGACGTTGTATTAGATTCATGATCAACATCATAATGTAATGACACAAAACCTTCACTCACTTTTGCTAAGCTAGTAACTATGTTAGTAGCTGTACTAGGTTCTACTTCTAATGGTTCAAGAAGCTTCGATTTGTAATTACTGTCAGTTTTTTTCTTAAAAAAATTTCTTATATCCATGATTTCTAAAAATAAAATACCTATTGATATTTTGGTATGTCCAGCAGTAAAAATTAAATATGATTTCATAAAATAGGAAAAATCGTTAAGCAGATTAGTAGAAAACTCCTAGGTTTTATTTTACTCTAATCCTTTTCCAGAAAACAACTGAAAAATGAACTTAAAAAAATGATACAAATCATCTACTTTGAAATTGTACGTAATTAAACTACTGTAAATATTTTTCATTGTATTTTGAGCAACAACACCTATTATCCATATTATTTAAAAGACGACTCTTACCTTATGTAAGCAATGTGTTGTGTCCATGTAAAAAAACCGTCAAGAACACACAAACTTCCGAGCGGTATTTGAGAGACTCCGAGCGTTGAGCATTTCAATGTGTAGAATTGCCCACCTACGTGAATGGGGCAATATTCTTTTGCTGGGTTCCCATGCAGTGAGGATGTGATAAAAAATGCAGTTATAAGGAATGAAAACTTTTATGAATTTAAGGAATGAAAACATACGAAATCCGCACAAAGTCCCCTTGCTGACGCTGCACCTTCTATTGTTCAACTGCCCCGTGGGGCACGTTCAGGACGTCACACCTTACAATTCAAATTTGTAGCGTAGCACTTATGAAATGTCTTAAAGGCCCTATCACACGTCAAAGTGTACGCGTTTCAAATGCATCGGATTCAAGATTCCCTTTCGCGATGCAAAAACATTGTGTAGGGTTGCTTTTGAATCGCAAAAGCAAAGTCTGGCATTGGCGTTTAAACGCACTTGCGTACCTGAAATTGGCGATTAATCGCTCCTGCGTATATGGAATGACGTTTATCGCGCTTGCGTTAACGAGTGTGATGTTGCAATTTAGTATTCAGTTTTGTTAGGCTTTATGATTTTAAATGAAAATTCTAATATTTTACGAGCGCTAGCTAGGTAGAAACAAAAAATTCAATTTTCTAGGAGGGGGCAAGTGCCCTCCCTTGCCCCCCCCCCTTTCCGGCGCCACTGGAAACAACTGCTCGAGCATTAGTACAAGGTTGGATCTCCAGATTTGGATCCCCTGTTACTGTAACTACTGATCAGGGTAGAAATTTTGAATCTATTCTCTTCAACGAACTCACTAACATATTAGGATGCAACAGAATCCGAGCATCTGCTTACCATCCACAGTCAAACGGTATCATTGAAAGGTTTCATCGTCATCTCAAGAGCTCTCTTAAAGCGCACAATCAAACTAAATGGACCGAGATCCTTCCCATAGTCTTACTAGGATTGCGCACTGCTCTCAAAAGTGACATAAAAGCCACCTGTGCCCAGCTTGTTTATGGCACCAATCTCAGACTACCTTCCGATCTCATTACCAGTGATACTGTCAAACAACCCATTACCCTTACCTATGTGTCCGAGTTAATTAAAACAATGAGAACCTTAAATCCTATTGCCACTGCCGTACACGGCAATCCCAAAATTTATGTTAATCCCTCATTGAAAACCTGTTCACATGTATTTTTAAGATCAGATAAAATCAATCCTCCTTTATCACCTTCTTACACGGGACCACATCTAGTGGTCGACAGAAATGACAAAACTTTTGTTTTGGAATTAAACGGAAAGCAGAATACAGTCTCTATTGATCGTATCAAACCTGCATATCAACTTTCAGATTCTCTTGAACCTTATGGACCTCAACAGCCAACTGAGCCTATGAATGCTCAAACAACTCCTGTCAAACAGACCACCACCAGATCTGGTCGCAAAGTTCGCTTTCCACAACACCTTGTTTCTGAATATATTGTGTAAAAAATTTTGTAATGTCAATTGTACATAATCTACCTATCCTTTTATTTCATGTAATGCATATGTAACCTTGTTTATCTCTCTTGTACATCATGCCAATTTCCCTCTAGGCATCATACGAATTTTCAGTTGTACTCCAGACTGTTTGTATAATTCTCACTATGTACCTATGTATTAATAACCAATTTTCTGTAATCGTGACTACGTCACAGGGGGCATACTCTGTAGTGTTCCCGCTCCAATCTGCGAGAGGCGAACCACGTGACATCACTTCTTTCCCCCTTCTTTGGGGAGATGCGCGCCGTCACGTGGGAGTCGAGGAGAAAAATCTCTCGCAGGTCGGACACGCTATGCCGAGCGGCTTACTGAATTGTGTTGTCCGAATAAATGTATTTAAAAAAGCCTTCTGGTGGAGTCTCTGCCTGGTGTCTAGTTCTATAGAGGCACGACGCATTACAACATCGTCGATTGACCTTTCCGGGACTATTATACCTTCACAATTCGAGACAAAATTCTCTCGATTCTTACTACAATACAGTCAGTTACAGGAGATAAAGGTTTAGATGTACGACCTGACGCTTCAGGCATTTTGTTCCTAATTATTACCAAATAAAGTGACTGTTTTATCATGACATATAAAGAGACGTTCTTTTCCGTTTAGATTTATTCCTAAAGAATTTCTGTTGTAGAATTTATGGAATGTAATATATTTCATGGATTTTTTAATTTCAGAATGGGAAAAATTTAAAAATTATGTGCTTTTTCACCTCACTTTGAAATAATGAATTAGTATACGGTAAATTGCTTAGGTCTGTTGCACAAAGTTTGCTTGAAAGACATTTCTCATTAAATTATGTAATCATATGTATGCATCCAACGTGTTAGTTTAAAGGAAAGGGTAATCAGATTCGCACAGTTGTCGGGAAGAAAAGGAAGTTAGCAATCGATGTATCTAACCACTTTCAATAAATCAGCAAAAAGAAGTTTTTGTTGCTTGCAATTTGACGAGTTTAAACAAGATGAATTCTCATAAATCAGTCTGGATATTTAGGAGCTTTGCCGTAGACGCCAACTCAATTCATTTGAACTTCGTCCAAGAGTGGCTCCAGTCCAGAGGTTTTTTTTTTTTTTTTTTTTTGGGGGGGGGGGGGGCAGCAACTTCGGCTCTTAGGGTTATATATATATATATACAGGGACGGATTTCCCATTAGGCCATGGTCTAGGGCGCAGCCGTTAGGAGGGCGTAAATTTAGAAGAAGTAACAACCAAATTATAAAATTTTTATCGATATGAAACGAGAAAGTTCAATTTTTTTTCATTTTTATTTATATATTCTTACTATCGCTAAAAATGTTATTTGCAATATAAGCATTTTGAAATAACTTTTTCGTCAACTAATTTTTTCCTTCTTTTTCTTTCTTTCTTTTCCCAAACATCCATTATGAGTTAACGAGAAGCAGGTTAAGGATTTTTGGAATTTGAAGGGATAATGATTGCAGAAAGCAGTCGGACTTGAACCTAACAAAAGACAACTTCCGCTGTATCTTTCGATACATTTGACAAAGAGCAAACAGCCCTCGCTTTTTCCTCCAAAAACAGATTTCAGACCAGGGGCAGTCCGATAAGAAGACTAATGGTTTTTAAACTCCCAACCCATCGTCATATGTCCAGTAATTGTCATCTCGTTGTTAAAGGAGCGTGGTATAACGAACGATGGCACCCTCCAGGTTTAGAAACTGTTTCAAGGTGAAAGAATCATTGTGTGAACACCGGACATGGGTGTCTTTCTGTGCAAGGTCTTTCTTTCAAGTAAAATGGACTATTATATGGAAACCGCCAGAGTGTCTGCAACCTGAATGGGTTGTCTTAGAAAAGCGATAGTCAATTTTGTCAAAGGGAACCGAAATATTTGTCGGTTCTTTTCTTCTAAATTTTTTCCCTGGGAGGGGTCATAAGTTGGGTAAATCAGAGTTCCCAAAAGTGAACAAGGGGACCGCGTACCAATCCCGGTTGAGAGGGAATAAAAAGGAAGGAGAGGACGGATTGAGCCTCAAGGGGTTAAAGGGCAGGGCCCGTGTTTGGATTTGATACGAAAGAGACTTGTTTTTCCGTTAGAGTGTGATCTAAAAACTCATTTTGGCTGAGTTCTTTGTCAGCCTTTTGCAGTATACAAAACATAAAATTGTTGTTGTGAGCTTACTATTTCAGTTTGCTTTTTCATCTGGACATATGAACATTTCTTGCTATTTTAAACAAACACCTTTTCTATCGTGTAATTTCCAGATCTAAAGTCTTCAATATTAACAGTTATAAGGTGATTTTAGTTTTAATTCATTTTTAATATTAACTTGATTTGCTTTGAAAAATGTTTTTATTATTATTATTATCATTAATATTTTGTTTAATTTTTTTTAATGAGTGTACTTGATTTTAATTTAGTTAAGTAAAGCTAAACCTGGGCTGGGGTCTCTAAACTTTTCGATATGAAAAGGGATGAAATGTCTTTTGACTGAAAAGTCTCGTGTTGGGTGTTACAGGAGGCTCTAGTAGAAAAAAAATAATAATCTAGAACTAGATACGAGTGTTATTAAAAGTACATTATGTTTGTTTAAATAGTTCAATTTTTTGCCATTTAAAGCTAAGGGTCTTTTATACTTTAAGTCTAAATGTAAAAGTTAAACATATTTTTTAAAAGAGAACTATTTAACTTTTTTTTTAATTTTGAACTTTTATTAGTGTGCTAGTTGCTATTTTTTAATATAAATTATTTTTATTCCATATAGTTATTTTTATTTCAATTAATACAGATATGAGAATTTTGCTTTTATATTGTTTTTAGCTCGTAAGTTCAATTGTTTTGCACCAAAATTTTTAAGTGTTCTTGTTCATGCTTCTTCTTGTTCAAACTTTTATTTTAATTAATAATTAGTGAGTAACTAACCACTTTTTTAAGTTTGCTTGGAAATTGCTCTATACCTTCTAAAATTTATGTTTTAGATGAAAACAAAATCTACCAATATGTAAAAATATGTTCTAAAAATAATATTCTATGTTTAAGTTAAAATTTTCTGATTCCGTTTTTAAATGGAAAAATTTAAGCTTTGAAACAATGTGGAAGAAAATCTGGGGATGCCTTCGTCTAAACTCAAATATTATTTAAAACGAGGACATAACGTTCCGGAGCAAGTTTACCTCACAAAAACCTAGGTAATATATGTGATAAAAAATCACTAGTTTTCATTAAAAAAAAAAGTTTTATATATAAATTTTTTGTAATCATATTTTAAGGTCTTTTAAAACAAAGTATATTTTTTTAAATAAAAATAAAGCTCTGTAAATGAATTTCCAAAATGAAGCGATCTCTGTTAGAGTAAAGTAACCTTTTCTTATACTTATCTGGAGTTGTGTTTTGAGATAAATTCTTAAAATATTGATATTTTATATAATAGCTGTAAAAGCAAAATTAATTATAGATAAGCAATTTTATCATTTTACTTTTTAAGCTAAACTACCGAATAAACATGAAACAGTCAATTTTAGCTGAAAAGGAAAAATGAATTTTATCTCTCTTATAAAATGAACTTTTATATTAATAATAAGGGATAATTGTGATAAATTATTATAAAAACTTAGATTTTTAGTGTTGGGTAAATGTGCTGTTCAAATATTTTTTCAAATTTCTGCTTTGAACAATACAACCTTTCGATGCCAGGTCACCAGGAGCCAGGAGTATATATTATTGTTAACAAACATTATTTAAAGCTGTCTTTCTCTCCCCCTCCCCCCCAACGTTTCAAAGTGTACCTTTTTTATACTTTTTTCAATGCTTTATTTTAAATTAAAAGAAAGTTTAAAAAATGTTTCTTGCTTCATAGCCAACGGCGCGACATCTATGTTTGAAACAACCAGAAATCATTTTCAAATGCTGAGATAAAAAGCATCGTAATTAACTTTGCTTCTATTCTTTGCTTATGCTTAGGCTTCCTAGGAAAGCGGTGCCGTAATGTAGCAGTCAGTGGTTAGCGTCACTAAAACGTTTTATATGCAAATCAAATGACATTGGTTTTCAAGTATGGTGAATATACGTATTTCAAGTTATACTCAAAACTAACACGCTCTAAAAAACCAGTATTTTCTGATTTGCATATAAAAATATTTTAGTGACGCTAACCACTGCTACGTTACGGCCGCTATATAGCGGCACCGCTTAGCATTAGTTTTTTCTTTTTCTTTTTTTTCTTTAACGTTTTAAGGTTGTTCCAAGAAATTTTTTTCGTAGGGGACTTTTTTCAAGAATTTATTTTACTATATAAAATTTACAATAAAAGTCTTAATACCGGGTGTTCCAAATTGTTTGATCAGAGGACTAATTTTTAATCTATGGACGATTCTGAAATTGCGAAACACAATTAACTAAAATAAAGAAAATAATAAATATTCATAAACGAACCAAATGATAAACGAATAATCAAACAGAAAGAAAAAGATGGAAAAAAATTACAGAGATATTTATTCAATGTGTGTACGAGCCCTTAAATCAAGCTTCTTACAACTGGCATGGGTTTTATTTAGCTTTTTTAACAAAAGAATATTTTTTTAGGAGTGGAAATGAATCAGCCAAAAAAAAAAAAAAACGAAAATGTGGGTCATACTACAGAAAAGAAGCAAAAGTGAGAATGCAGGATAGAAAGAAAAGCAGCGAAGTCTTCAAACAATGGTTATTATCAGGGCCTGACTAAGGCAGGGGCATACGGGGCAGTTGCCCCGGGCCCCCACATCAGAGGGGGCCCCCAAATCGAATAGAAAGTTTAGTATTAAGTATTAAGTTCTTCATTACTGAAGTAGTGAAGCAGAGGGGGGGGGGCCCAAAGAAGTTTTTGCCCCGGGCTCCAATTAGGCTAAGTCGGGCCCTGGTTATTATCATCTTCTCACGATGAAAACTCTGGAATTCAGTCACGAGAACAAAATATGATTGAAGATTTTCAAGAAAATGAAGTTGTAATGAAAAAACGTAGTGTAAATAGCGAAGAAGTTATAGAATCTGCATAATTCGTGAATGGGGAGCAAAAAGAGCTTCTACACACTGAACGTCTGTTGACCTCAACATCAGAGTCTTCTTCTACCAATCAACATCGAGAATTTTCTTATGATCCAGCTCCAGCACATTGGGTTATCAACGATGACTTACGTGGTTACGTATCACAATATGGTCTTAATCAGAATAGAAATGTAGATTTCTCAAAGTCGAAGAGGCAATACGGTGATAGAAGCTGGTCATTTAATGGTAGTTACTCTAGCCACAAACTAGTAAACGGTGATACGCAAGACCGAGGTTGGTTAATATATTCAGAAAGTAAAGGAAGTGTCTTCTGCGGACCTTGTCTTTTCTTCCATTCTGGTACAAAGACTGAATCATCTTTTGTAAGAAATGGATTTAATGACTGGAAAAACGTATCATCTAAACTGAAGGAACACGAAAATTCGGTTTGTCACAGAAATAACATCCTAATTTTAAAACATAAAGGAGCTAAACTTGGGAGAATCTATCTGAAACTAACTAAAATAGTTGATCAAGAAATTGAATACTGGACAAATGTATTACACAGAGTGGTTGTAGTAATTAAAGCTCTTGCTTCGCGTGGCTTGCCATTTAGAGGTCGAAATTAAATATTTGGTTCTAATAATAATGGCAACTGCATGCTGATTGGAAGTAGTCAACATGAGGTTCAGTGGTTAAAAGTTTCTAAATCAAACGACAAAAGAAACGAAAGTCAACAGAATTAATATTAAGAATAACATTTAATGAAAATAGAATGTGCTCTTAGTAAGAAGCACCCTTTCGAAGTGACAAAAATTTACCTAACGCGGGAATCGAAATGTTGAAAATCAATGCGCATGCGCGCTATACAGGAAGTAATCTATTTATTGAAATCTTGCGCTACAATTCACTACAGCAGCTGTTAGTAGAATTACATTGCGAACAGTTTATGATTAAAAATAAAAAAAGAGTTTATATAATCGAAGAAGGAAAAGTCCGGAGATGATCAGACTGGAACACTGATGTTGGAGAGAATTTCGGTGTTTGATCAATTTTTGGCTGATCACATCAGGAAATTCGGGAATCCAGGTAGTGGACAGACATCCTCTCTCTCATCTACTATTTGTGATGAGTTCATCGAGCTCCTAGCTAAAAAAGTACTAACGCATATTGCTAATGAAGCTAAATCATCAAAGTACTATTCCCTTGTTGTAGATTCAACTCCTGATATCTCGCATGTGGATCAGCTGTCGTTTGTTTTGCGATATGTGAAAGAAAATGGTAAAGCTGTTGAGAGATTTATAAAATTTTTACCTAACGTTGACCACAAAGCCAGTGAAATGTTTGAAGCCGTTATTAAGACTGTCACTGATCTCCACCTTGATATCTTGAAATGTCGTGGTCAATCATATGACAATGCAGCTAATATGGCTGGTGTTTACCCAGATCTTCAGGCTAGAGTACTTGAAGTTTCTCCTCTTGCATCCTTCATACCTTGTGCAGGACACTCTTTAAATTTAGTGGGCACACATGCTGTAGATTGCTGCATTAAAGCCACATCGTTTTTTAATTTGCTTCAAGAACTTTATCATTTTTTCTCGTCGTCTACAGCGAGGTGGAAGCATTGAAGAAAAATAGCACCCTTACCGCAAAAAGCCCCTCCACGACACGATGGTCGGCAAGATATGATGCTTGTAGAGCATTAAAAGAAGATTGGTTTGCAGTCATAAAAGCTCTAAAATACTTTGAAAGTGACGAAAGTCAAAAATCGGGAACAAGAGCAGAAGCTAGAGGTTTACTAACGAAATTGCAAAGGCTCGAAACAGTGTTCATGGCACAGTTTTGGGGAACGGTGCTGATTAGACTTCACCAAGTCAATAAGTGCTTACAAAACGTAGAACTTGATGCTTCAGAAGTTTCCACAGTTCTTCAGTCACTCGTGAAGTTCTTGTTAGAACTGCGAGAACAATTTGATATATATCAAAACAAAGCTCTGGATATTTCAGAACAGAAAGTTTATGAGCGTGATGAAAAGCGTCAGGTTTTCAGAAAACTACAAGCTGACGAAAAACGTGAAGGCGAAGTTAATTTAAACGGGCGTGATATCTTTAGAGTTAATACCTATTTCACGATTGTGGACAAACTCAAAGCAGACCTTGAGAAGAGGTCACAAGCTTATAGAGAGCTCGGTGAAAAATTTAATGGAATTACGAAAATTTGGTCACTGACTTCTCCTGAGCCTGAAGAAGAGGGAAGAAAATTACAGGCATTTTTTAAAGATGATTCGGAGCCTGCATTATGTGATGAACTGCAACATCTAAAATCTCACATAACTGAATGCAGCATTGGTTCGAAAAGTCCCTTAGCAATTTGCAAGTGGCTACGTGAAAGTGGATTACAAACAGTGTATCCAAATGTTGATATCGTATTGAGAATGTTTGTGTGCACACCTGCCACAAATGCCTCTGCAGAAAGATCTTTTTCTGCACTAAAAAGAATCAAAGATCATTTAAGATCTCTGCTGCAACAAGACAAACTAAATGTCTTGGCTTTTCTTTGCATTGAAGCAGATTTAACAAGATCTGTTGACTTCAACTGAACGCTTCCGCTACCGGACTCCTAGGTGAACAAGCCCTTAAGGAATGTTTTCATTACAATCCGTAGCGTAAGCGTCAAAGGAAAAATGGCTCTGAGACGGAAATAAACCAATCAGAGGCCATAACAATTTCGTTGCTAATCGTTTGGAGGTTTGTCGTTTGGAGGTTAAATATATTTCAATACTTTTACGCTTAGGGCCTGTTCACATAGGCGTCCGGTAGCGGTAGCGTGAATGGAAAGATGGTAGAGACGGAAATAAACCAATCATAGGTGTTAAAAATTTCTTTGCTAATCGTTTGGAGGTTTGTCGTGGTTAAATATATTTGAATACTTTAACGCTTCCGCTACCGGACTCCTATCTGAACAGACACCTACGCTAACGGACCGTAATGTGAACAGAGCCTTACAGTGTTTTCAGGAGATTGCGAGAAAATTCTGAGACGCGAGATTAATGAGCTGAAAATTTCCCACATCCAAGAACCATTAAGCGGTAAGTGACGCCCCGCCTGAAAAAAAATGCAATGGATTAATAGCTTGATACAATTTCCAAGTAATATTTGAATCTATAAGAATTCCTTGTTTCATTCTATAAAGAACACATCCAAAATATGACTGAAGGTTTATAAAAGCAAGAACATTATACCCATGAACGCATGCCCGCGCTCCACAAAGAATTTAACTGCTTTCCTCTCTAGTTCTAGAGATACAGAATTTTAAAGTAACAAAGATTGTTTGAAAATTGTTAGCTGTTGTTTCCTAAACTTGAATAGAGTAAACAAAGATACATATATGAAACAGATCACCTGGAAATTCATTCCACGAGTTTCTTTATGATGGGGAGGTTAGTAAGAACGTATAAGGGCCTGTTCACATAGGAGTTCGTTGCGTTGCGTTAAGGAAAAGATGACGTTGAGATGAAAATAAACCAATCATAGGCGTTAAAAATTTCATTGCTAATCGTTTGGAGGCCTATGATTGGTTTATTTTTGTCTCAACGTCATCTTTTCCTTAACGCAACGCAACGGATTCTTTTTTATGTGAACAGGCCCTAAATGTGGTTAAGGACATATCCAGGAAAGTTTTAAGAAAAGCTTCATTTAGATATAAAGAAATTAGTACTATCATCTGCAGTTGTGAAAGTGTCATTAACTCAAGACCGATTACTTATACGTCTGAAGATCTTGAGTTAGGTAGGCTCTCAATACCGCGCGCGCATAGGTTTGCACAGGAATTTTCCTACTTTGACAAGTTTAAACTTGCATTCCTCTTGTCACTATAGTCCTGCACTGTAAAGGTACCCGTAAATCAATGTCATTTGCTGTGAACCACGGTTTGGCGCGAATCTCGCTGTCATCTCACAGATTGTTACTTTTGTATGACTTCCACCGTCGGGTGCTCTAGCAAAAGTAAGCATACAATTCAGTATCCTAATATCCCTTCAACTTTAAGACCAGTTCCTCACAACGAATCTTTGCCAATCCCAGTGCCCCAAAAAACCTAACACTAGAGCCAGAACTCTAGTGTTAGTTTTTTTTTTTTTGGCCAGAACACTAGAGCCAGAAACGGATTTGAAAGACTTTGAGCTACAGCCTATACCATCAAATGATATGTCCATCGATGATAAAGAGTGTTCAGCTGATTCAGCTCATCGACAACCTCACCTTGTTACTCAGTCGGAATAGAATGATCTCGTCAGGGATTTGGAGTTACCTAAGAGTAAATCTCAACTTCTGCAGCAGAGATCTCGACTTCAGCAGTGGAATCTCTTTGAAAAGGGAGTAAAATCTTTTCTTACGGGACCAGGCAACCAACCCTGAAATTACTTTTTTCGAAAGATGAAGGCTTAGTGTTCTGCCCTAATTCATATGTATTTATGATAGAACTGAAGATACCACGTGACCCAGACAAATGGAGACTGTTTATAGACTCATCAAAGACAAGCTTGAGAGTTTTCCTGTTGGCCAATGGGAATGAGTTACCATCAGTCCCGGTTGTATACTCTGTGGATATGAAGGAGACGTACGAAAACTGAGGGAAGATAAGGATTACAGTGCAGAATAATTACGTTTAAATAAGATTTTCTTATATTTAAATTGGTTAACATTTTTATAAGAAATATAAAGATTGAAAGTTATTTACATATTTACAGAAAACAGAGGAGAGATAATGGTAGCGTCTGCTCTAACTCATTGCTATAGAAGCTATATCCACACAACGGAATATTAGTTTCACTTGTGCACGTGACCATGCATCGGGTGATTTCCTTTAAGCGAAAGTGATGTGATGATAATTAATAGTTTGGTAGATAATTAAAGTTTATTTTAATCTCGGGATTTTAAGTGATTAACTTTAAGTAAAATAAATCTTTGTATAAATAAATTTATTAAGCCTCTACTAAATATTTCTTCTGGTTAAACTTGTGGTGATCAAATATTTATTCATTTGATTAATGTCATCGCATTTGGAGAAGCATGCGCAAGTTTCTAGAAATATTTTGACATTATGAAGAATTAAATTGAAGGAGATCATCACATGTTATATCTTATTGTTAAAATTTTAATAATTTAATAAGCCTTATTTAGAAATTTTGTAAAGTGGCTGGTGTGATGTAATTTTGTTGGCTGGGGAATATAGAGAATGTTAAGATATTCCTAGAATAAATATTTTTTTAAAAACTAAAGCTTCTTGAGAACAAGCTGTTATCGCTACCTTTTGCTGACAGCTGTCCTTCGTAACCCGATACATCCATTCCTCGCCACATTCGAGCGGGGAAGAACTCAACAACAAAGACACGACAATGGAATGCGCTCAAGACTACAGTGTGGATGACAAGGGCGCCGTGAATTAGATTTAATCAACAGAACGAGATGAGGGGCGAAAAATAAATTGTATAACAATTTGCAGACTTAAAGAGTGGAACCTGTACCTTTCCCCCTCAGTTTTGCCATCTGCAATCCTCGGCGCGCCGATGCACTACTTCGTTAGAAGTTGGAATACGCGCAATGATACAAGAAGTGACAAGGATGATTTGGGAAGCGCGGGAGTTTTTGAAGGGGATTCTGGACTGGAGTGAGGGGGGGTGTAAGACCCAATCTTGGGCTGCCCGGCTCCCGGCTTCTATCCTTACAAGCAAGTTGCCCTATCATTACGATGCCTAGCATTCTCCGTTGGTGAAACTTTTTACTTTCTTTCTTTTTCTTTTACCTTCTGCTTTTAGTTTTTTTTGTTTTAACTATGAATGCTGCAGCAGGGTCCTTAAGACTCATTTTCTTTTATTATTTAACATTTTTTGAGTTTATAATTTAACTTTTATTCACCAGCCAGCCACTATATTTTATGACATTTTTAAAAATATTTTATTGCATTTGTTAAGAGTAAAAGGAAAATATTCCCTCATGTCACAGATATTACTTTGAGACTAATTATATGCTATCCCAGATTTAAGAAGAGTTAAAATTAATGTAACCAAGCCATGTTTTGAAGGGATCTTCAATGTTGATAAAATTGTCATTTTCATTTTGTCATTTGGTGACATGTCGGCCTTTGATTTTGAATTAATTTTCTAATTTTTCAGCTACCCTAGGTCTTTTATTTCAGCAGAATTGATTTCTTGAAGCTTTTCTTTTAGGAGAAGTTATTTTATTTTTATCTGTGCTTCAATAATAGGGAAGTAATTTTCTTTGATTTAATTTCATTTTGTAACATATTCACGTGCATGGTGTCAAAGCCGACACTCTAGGTAGCGACACACAGGTTATGTAAATTTATCAGACAGCTAACTAATTAGAACTTCGTTACACTTAATAACAATTTATTTGGAATATTCTGGATTAATTGTCACGATTAGATCGTCTTCTTGAACATCTATTACACACAAATAATTGCCGTTGTAGACTGCGAACACACGTTGAGGATCGTCCTCTCTGCTGGCTGGATGCACTGTCGTTGCAGGTCGGCGGTCGGGCCTTCAGGGAATTAGGCTCTAACGCAGAAGTAGCACTATTTGTAGGAAACGGATTCCGCTCGTCGGAATCGGCTGGATTGAGGCAAACTCGAACCCCACGAGTAATCGGTAGATCTGTCATAGAGTAGTGGACGGCTCGTCCCACACACTCTCACTAAAGAAGCTAGCTGCTTCAAAACTAAGTAAGATCAAATCTTGATTTTTCCAAGACCCTTCTCAGCAAGAAAGAGGTCTTCACACTTCAGAGGTCTGAACCTCAGAATCAGAATTGGGATCAGCCTAGAATCTGGATTATATCCAGCATCAAAATCAGTCTCCGACTCTCCGACTCTCTAAAAATCTCCTGCGTCGCCTTTTAAAACCTTTTTTCCTGGCGCGATCTTTAACATCCCCGCCCCTTGAATCTGGGCTCTGATAGGCCCTTCCTTTTGGCCCGTGTGCAAAACGATACCTGTTTTCATATCGTAATCGCACCGGTGGATCATTACTGCTCCTTGTCAAGAGGCAGATCTCCTTTTGTGCAATAGCCTCCCAGACATCGTGGCGACTCGCTATTGTAAGCCTCCCTTCGCTGCGAGGGAAATATTGCATCCTCGATGTTCGCCGGTGGGGTGGCTTTGTTACCAGCCGCGGTTAATAAATTTTCTGGGTCGTAAGGAGGGAAAATGTCACAATTTTTCTTCAAGGCTCATAATCACCACAGTGATGCGATAGTGAAACGAACCTAGTGTAAATTTTAATTATATTTTTTGGGTTATTACTAAACACAACGCATATCTTAAATTGTACTAACCACTGTTGTTAACATTTTCCTTACGGGGTGGGATGGCATGTGTCCCAAGAATACGGGCCCAAGAATGAATATATATATATACACACACACACACACATATATATATGTGATAATAATCACATTTGGGAAATTTTAACACAACTGGGAGATGCTGTCGGTACGAGGAGTGATGCAGTCGGGCGGAGTGTTCATCCAGAAAAATACTGATGATATCTAGGAGATTAACACACGCGGAGCCATAGAAGACAGCACACAGATTTTAGTCGATATCCATGAAATCACCTTTATTCAATTATGAAGCATCGCGAAGGTATTAGCTGCAGTGGCCACATGACTTGTCCGGCGTCTATGCCAGGACGGGACGCCGATTACATACAGGCGCGGACCGCAGGTCCGACAGCAACAAAAGTTAGAAACGAAGAGAGAGAAAAGTCTTCTGTTCATGCAATATTAAATGGGTGTTTTGTGATATTGACGCCAGAGGGCCTAAACTACTTAATTTTTAATTGGGCGACTTTAGATTCGTGGAGTTCACGTGTCCACTTCAGTTTCCCGGGGACTGATAGATCCCGCTCTTGTTAGAGCTGCGACCTACGGCCTGGGCATAGGATAAGTGGCCATAAAGTTCTTGCAAAGTGGGGTTTTTGACGTTATAGAAGAAATAACTCAGAGTGGCTCGAGGGCTCTTCAAGAATTTTGACACTATACTGACATTCGAAATCTCATAAACTTTGAACACTCATATCTGGGGATGTTATTGAGTTCAGATACTTCACATGCCTGCTTAATGATCTGCAGGGCTAATATAAATTATCTTATTTTACTTTTAGGTCGCAATTTTGGAAAAGGGGTCGTACTTTATTAACAATAGAATATGCTTTAAAGTAAAGTAATTTAGGAAGACGCGTTTTCTTGTTACATATATATATATATATATATATATATATATATATATATATATATATATATACAGTGGACGCTCGTTAATTCGAACTCAAAGGTTCTCGGAAAAAAGTTCGAATTATCCGAAGTTTGAATTATCCGATGTTAAGAGAAAATATATAACTTTAAAAGTGTATCACTGAAGAAGAAAAATCTCCTAGTATGTATAACCCCAGAAAATATATTTTACTATGTTATCTAAAATTAACATATTAAAAAGCAATACAGACTTGCCTTAATCATAAAATGAAGCAGGAGATATGCAGTAGAAAGTAAACTTTAGTTAAAAATACGAATTACACTTTCGAGAAAAACTGTAAAGTGGATGTTTGGTTTTGTTTATGATGCCTACATAGTTCAGCCAACTTCTCGATTTGAAGTAAACATTTCAATTCATTTTCAGAGGAAGGTTCCATCTGAATAAATGCTTTCAGAGTTTTAATAGAGTCCATTATGGCTTTGTCCATTATGGCCGCATTAAAAATATCTTTCGGCAGGTAAGTAGAGAATAGCCCTGGCAGTTTCCTACCGAAATTAGTGCATACGTCTTCGTTTACATCAGAGCTTTGGCCACATACAGTTTGATAAGAAATACTGTGCCTTGACTTAAATCGAGAAAGCCATCCATCACTGCATTTAAAATCTCCAATACCCATTCGACTTGCCAATTCATCAGCCTTCGTCAGCACTAGGGGTCCATTTATCGGAAAATTTTGAGATCTAACATCCTGGAACCATAGCAGTAGAGCTTTTTCTAGATCTTCTTGGAATGCATTTCTCATGCGTTTCCTTCCTCTAGCAAATTTTGATTTTTCCCATGAATCTAAAATTGACTCCTTGTTTTTCAAATAAGTTGACAAGATATTTTTTTTAATTCCATAGTCAGCTGCTAAGTTTGTTTTACAATCGCCATTCTCTACTCTCTTTAAAATTTCTACCTTTGTCTCCAAAATTAGGGTTTTGTACTTTCCACGCGTAGACATCCTCAATTTTTACACTTTCACATCACACTGAGGAAGAAAAACTAGAACACATTAACTTGTCCATACTGCAGGCATAACTGACGCAGCTCCCTAGAATCTGTAGTAAAGACTGGTTTTTCTGAAATTCTAAGAAAATTGATACAAATAACGGAAAATCGCTTTGTCCGTTAAGCACTGATAAAGACAATAGCCACTAACGTTTAGCGGAAATGCAATAGTCTAGGAATGCAGGCACGTGCCTCTTTACACAGAAAAAAATACAGGTGATTTTAAGACAAAAAATAAAAAAATACAGCGTGTATTTTCTCCATTAACTGAGGAAAAAGAAAAAAAAATTTTGTCAAATTTTTAGTTCGAATTAACCGAAGTGATAAAAATTTAGTTCGAATTAACGAGATATTTTTAACATTAATTCCAATACAAGTTTTTGGGGGCCTTTGGATTAGTTCGAATTAACCGAAAGTTCGAATTAACCGAGTTCGAATTAACGAGCGTCTACTGTATATATATTAATGGCCGTTCTTGCAAAGGGGGTATGAAATTTCCGTGTTCTAAAAAGGGAATCGGAAAAATGGGCCCCGTAAGCTAAAGGTTAATATTGAATTTAAATTTAATTGAAACCCTGTATTAACTGTAAATTGATTTTTAATGATTGTTAAGATTTATCCAAACTTTAATTTTTAACTAAGCGAATTAAAGATATAATTTCTCTATTCACAAATATCGTCGCCACAACAGTTAGGGCCTGTTCACATTGAATCCGTCAGCGTCAGCGTTACTAGTATTGAAATATATTTAACCAATCACGAACCTCCAAACGATTCGTTATGAAAATGTTACGGTCTGTGATTGGTTTAAAATATGTCAATACAAGTAACGCTTACGGACTCTATATGAACAGGCCCTTAGGAGCCACAAAAACGGAAACGGAGGTAGTTCCATAAGAGAGAGACAACATTAAATGTTCAGAATTAATGGATGGTGGAGCAGTATTATTACTTACTTACACACACACACACACACATATATATATATATATATATATATATATACACACAGAGGGAAACTTCTCTAGCTGGCTACCCCTATTCGACAGCAACCCTTCTAAACGGCCATATTTTGTTCAGAACCGATTCAAGAACTCCATAGGGCAATGTTATGGAAGAAACCGTTTCTCGACGGCCACCCCTTAAAACGGCCACTCTCTTTCGGAACCATTACTGGCCACCATAGAGAAGTTTCAATGCATATATATATATATATATATATATATATAATAAACACACGCTCAGGAAGTCTGATTAAAATCATGATTTTATTCTGTCCAATTACGGAAGGTATCTGTTTTTCCTGTTTATTTACACTATATACATGTATGTGCAAAGTTTAAATCTCGTGGATTTCGACAGAACATCCCAGTTATTCTCCGAGAAAAATCCAACGATAAGTCCCGGTTACACAAGTCTCGGTCAAATACCTCCGCATTATCCATTGATATTCCATACGAAATATGCGCTTGGCCATCTCGCGTGACTCGACGCACTTGCGCGTGAAGGAGAGGTGAGCGACATTTAACCTGTTATCCTGCCCGCAAGCATGTAAACACCGGGTTGGCGCTCGACTCTTCGTGCTATCGTCATGCCCACGGAGAAAGTTTCAGCGAAAGCATTTATCTAAGCTAGTGCGCCAGGAATAAGCCTCAGGGGGAAAAAGGATTCGTATTTCAACGTATCATTTCAGTGATCGTTTGGTCGAAGATGATTTCGGATCAGACGATGTTTGTAACTAACTCCTTGAATATTGAATTTTTATATTTAACGGTTGCAGCGAATGGATTTTGTAATTCTTTTTCTGTAGCTTATGTTCTTTTTTTTTTATTTACTTGACAGCTTTCAAAGAATTCTCCGAGAAATGAATAATACAGTTATATTTTTCCTTTTTAAGGTAGGATTACGTTCCTCAAAAACGGTGCTTCGGGAAGAAAAAAAGTGTCCATCCTGAGTCGCGATTTATAATTTTGGCAGCGCGCCAAACACCACTAGCAGTAAACGGTTAAATAGAAAAGGACACACACACACACAAAAAAAAAAAGGGTAAGCAATGATAAGTAATCCTACGTTAAGTCCCGGTAATAACCCGCGTCCCTCGTTAGAAGAGACTACCTGAAATATTTTTAAAGTAATTTATTTTCACTTTGAATGTCACATGATAAAAAAAATTAGTGTTTTCATAACGAAGATTAATTTATCATCCTCTAAAAAATATTCTCAAACATTACTTACTGAAACGGATCGTTTATTTAAAAAAAATTCTTTATTACGGTTTCTTCCTTCCATCTTTTATTATGGTTGGCAGAAACACAGCCCACGTGAGTTTTCTGGGTATTTTTAAATATTTATATAAGACACTATTCTTATTAGGCTTGACATATAAAAGTTTATATATATATATATATACACACTGGTGTAAGAAATTAAGAGAATTTGCAGACTTGGTCGATTATCTCTAGAACTACTGTACCGATTTTAATGAAATTTGATATGTACATACATTGATACAATACAAAACAAATAACCATTCAATAATTGTAATACACACGCATGATTGTGCGTAACACTCGTTGGAGTCAGAAGGCAGTGACGTAACGAGCATAACTGGCGCCCGGGGCACGATACCTTTTTGGCGTCCCCCTTTCCGAAAAACATATAGTGATATAATACATAGAATTAGTGAAAAGGACCATTTGGTGCCTCTGTGCGAGTGGCGCCCGGGGCATGATAGACCCCCTTGACACCCCTCGCTACGCCACTGTCGGAAGGTATGAAACAGCGGTTGCAGAATAAACAAAAATAAAATGGTTAATTCTTGGTGATATTTTGCAGCAATCGGTTAATTTCAAATTGTAACAGTAAAAATGAGTAACCACCAACGTTTAGATGATGGAATGTTTACATGCTGGGTAATTAGTAAAAGAACCTGGGAAATGTTTAACCGTTAATATTTAATACTTTTAATCGGCATTTCCACCCAGCAAATGGTTGCCGTGACCATTCCATTTGATTTCTGTAATCACTTGGGTATTAAAAAGAAAAAAATTTTTCCTATATGGATATTAATTTTTATAGTGAATATCTGTAGAAAAAAAAAATATAGACACAGTAAATATTCACCTCTTTTTTTTTCATTAGCTTAAATTAGGATTTTTTTTTTTGAAATGTTGTATACTATGATGATATAATTTTTTTTATTAGTAATTGTTTTCATTCTTGATCAAATACAAGAATTTAAATTAGTTTCTTAATGTGTTTAAAATTTTTGAATACCTGTATTGGCATATCGTTATTATTATAAAATGTATGTGTTTTAATATTTCTTTCAAATTTATATATTATATATATATATATATCGGAAAAAAACATTTTATTATTATATGCACATTTCTGTCAGTAGAATATAAGTAAATCAATTTTTTTTTATTAACATGCCTGACTCATAGAGTCTAATGCCTGATTCTTTAGGTAATTTATTGGGAAAATTAGTACTATTTTAGCAATTTTATTTCAATTTGACATGTGTGTGACTTTAACAATTTTTTGCTATTTTTATATTAAGCCGTACTTTTAAGAGCAATGATATAATTAGTATATTAATGGTTAAGAGAATTTTTTTTCTTGATAGAAAATAATGTTTTAATCTGTTATAATTGTGTTTTGATATATATCATTCATGGGTTTCCGATTTCGAAATTTCATTAGGGTTTTATGCATGTACATAATTTTTTTTTTCTTCCTTTCTATGTGTTTGCTATAAAATTTCTATTGAGATTTTCGGATTTATGTGTTCGTAGTTAGGGTGTAATTAGAGTATGTTGATATTTATATTCTGTGATTAAAGTTTATTTTGTGCATGCTTATGGTACAAAAAAAAACATGGTTAAGAAGGATATTTTTTTTTAGACGTTTGAATTTCCTTTATTGTTTTAATGTATTTAGTGTATTATAGCGACGCCCGTTGGCGCAATAATTTCATCCCAATTAAGGGAAAGGCGATAAATAATGCACGATTTGAACTGTTTAGTGGGCAAAAATTGGTCACTTTCTAAAGAATTGTGCTCTCATAAGAGGGGGCGAAGAATAGAATATTGCCCTTCGAGGAGAGGGGGAATGCAGTTGCGGTTTTTTCTTCCTTTTCAAGTTACTCCTGCGTTCCGTTTTGGCCGGGAGAAAAGGAGGGAGATTTTTTTCACAGTAGCTATGAATTAGAGCGAAACAGGGGTTTTCGAAGCGTATGGCTGTCTACTGTGTTTACTTGTTGTTCCCGAAGGGGGGGGGGGGGTCAAGCGCCAAAACGCTCAGAACGCGCTCCTAAATAGAAGCGAACGTCTCTTTCGCTTTTCATTTATTTATTTTTTATTATTATTATTTATGTATTTATTTTTATTGCGTTTTCTGTTTTTTTAAACTCATTTTCTATGTCTGTTATTAATGAGTGAATCTGACATAATAATGAATAGGAATGGGGATTACTAAATGAATTTTGATTTTCTGAAAATTGTCTCCTATAAGAGGAGAACAGATGAAATTCACAATCGCTTCACTTACAATTAAATTCTCTGGTTCGTAAACTGAGAAGGCGACATTGATCGCTGCGAACAAACAACGGAGAACAGTGAAGAATGGAATTTTTTCGAAATTTCCCACGTGAGAATCGCGATATTCTGAAATTCGTTCTTATGCATGGAGATGCGAACGCACCTCTTAGCGTTATCTTTTATTTTTTTCAATTTTTTTTCTTGTTCTTACATAAGTTTCTTTCTTTTGCTATTTATTATTTATATATGTTTATTATTACTGTTTAATTTCAATTTGTTGTTAATTAATTTCTTTTTTTTTGTAAATACTTAATGCATTTTAAATTAGACAATTATCTGTCGTTTCTTAGCCTTAACTTTAATCGAATGTCAATTGTCATGTCAATAAGAGAGTTATAACACATAATTTTTTTTTTTCTCTCTCGTCATAATTTTCCCTATCATTATACTAGGGTTTTCTTTTATTTTTTGTAAAAAATCGAAATATACAATTTCTCTCCTTTCTTTTGCTTTTATTACTCATCTCATGTTTCAAAAATTTAGTTTGCATTGTTGTTTAACTCTAAAATATGTTACAAATCAAAAACTAAATAAATTTTAAAATTTTGGATGTAATTTCTAATGTATCTTGTTTTGGCGGACTGATCACCTGTCATTGTTGTTGTACATGTAGTTTTGCGTTCAATATTTTATTATTATAAATAATTTTTTTCTAACACACTACATAAATGCATAAACAGGCATTCTACAGAAATGTGTGTAATAATAATACTAGTATTACTAACAATGATAATTATGATGTGTTACAATATCATTAGATATTTGGTTGTTTATACAAAGGTATGCCATAATAGATATTCATTTAGATAATTAATCATTTTTTCCCTAATTCTTTAGAAATATAGGGGGAAATTTTTATATTTTACATTATAAGAGAATAATGTCTTAATTTAATGAGTAACAATTATTAAATATACAGTTATTTTAATTTTACCCTTTATACGACTAAGAATTTTTTTTTGTACTGTCAATTCAACATGAATTGTAAGATGGACTTTCCCTTTATTTGGCCACTATATTTGAATATTGCATGACTGATTTGAAGTATTGGGAAAAATCCCTTTTCAAAATAATTAAACGAGGTACTAATCACTTTAACACATTTTAGTAGTTGAAGAATTATACTATCGCAGCATTAATACTCATCGCAGCAATAGTATCGCAGCATCAGAACGTCCAACTTCGTGCGTTTAGATGCAAGAGCTACATCTTTACTGAAAGATAGTTAGTCACCCTGCTGCTGTTCCCACTGTTCATCCAGAAGCCGATCTTCTACGTCCATCCTTACGAAGAAAAATTTGACTGTTATATGTGTAGACTTTAGTGCTCCCAGTAGCCTTCGAAGGCATTCTCTCAACGATAAACTTTAAAATTGCTCTGCGGTGGTCCTTATAATCAGTTACTTACACCGATGTGCATCTTTTTTTTTTTTTTCCCAACTTCATAGTGATCAACTAACTTCAGCGGTGCTCGTTTGCATCGGCTGTGCGCTTGCAGATTGTCTTCAAATGGTTGTTTTCACTGATAAATCAATGGTCCGCCCTAAATTTGCTACTTCCGAGGTTGACGTAAGCGGTGTTTACAATCGTTTTTTCAGTGCACGAAATGAACTTACCTGTGAGCCACTCGAAATAGCGGTCTTTTCAAGAATCATCACGTCGTCGAGTTCCAGTAGATTCTACTTATAGTTCTTCGTACGTCGTCGCTGGTGCTGCATGGAGTGTGATCCTATACAAGGTGATAATGACGAGGTGGCGTCCACGAACTTTATATGTTCACCAGAGACTAGTCACTAATCCGTCGACACGACATTAATTGTTTTAGTGTCAGTTTCTCTATTTTAAATCAGTTATTTTTATTTGCACTTTATATATTTATATTATGATGCTCTAATTCTTATACCCATTTCTTTTGTATACCTTCAGCTCAAGAATTAGCATTAATTATTTTTAGGAATGAAATGTTATTTATGAGGAAGTGTTATTTATGAAGGTTATCAGTATTGATTTTACTAAGAATTTTGTTTCATTATGGTTGGCATTGCATACTTCGTCTATGCTATTGGCAATTATTTTCCAATCATTTACACTCTGGAAAATATTTTTTTTTAATTATATATAACTCAGTATTATCTGTTTCATTTATTTTTTCAAGCAACTCATATATATTATGATTAGGCTAATTTTTAAACTAATTTTTTTTGTGTCTTTCTCAAGCCCAAGAGTTACTTTTAATTATATTTTAGCTACAAAATGTTATTTAGGTTGGTTACCAGTATCCATTTATGCTACGAGTTTGTTCTAGTAAGCCTATTTTAACATTGGTTATATCAATTTTTTTTCCGCAACTCAAATTTTGTGTGTGGGCATTATTTATAATTTTATTGTACTCTTTTAATTTATTCATTCTTATTTATGCTTTATATTACATTATTACTGGATAATTTTCCCCTATATTATTACCTAAGCACAAGTGTTACTATCAGGATTAATTTTGGAAAAAAAGCCATTTATCTTGGTTGAAAGTGTTAAATTTTACTAAGAATATTATCCTAACGAGTCTACTTTTACATTGATTAGAATTAGATAATTTTTTTTTGTGTGTTGTATATATATAACCTGGTATTTTTTTGCTATATATGTATGTTTATCATTTAAATTTGGGTCCTCCACCAGTTAGTAGTAGGTCTCTCAACCAATTAGGTATTAAATCTCAAATCGGGACTTACAACTTTTTTTTCTTTTTTTTTTAAATTTTTTTTCTTTTTCTGAGACTTTTGTGAGTATTGCTGGCTCTTTAAGCCAGCAAAAGGTTTTTGGAGATTTTGTTAAAAGCTGCAAGCTATTTCAAGATTCTTTTATCCATTGTGAAGGGTTGTGAAGGGTTGTGAAGGGGAATAAGAATTAAGAAAAGGGTCAGCTATAAATTGGATACGCAGAGGAAGGGTAGATTCAGGAGTTAGCCCTGTATAGTGGTCATCATAAGAAAAGGCCTTTTACATAAGTTTAAAAGATTGTTAGAAAAGGGAAACGTACGCAATAAAAATATATGGTAGAGAGGGGAAGGTTTGGAAATAGCCGCCGCTCCCATATAAAGGCCCCATAAGAAAAGGCTCAGTAGTAAAGTAGAATTGCGGTTAGTTAAAAGGCCCCATGATAAAAGAGTTGCGTTGGACGAGGGTCAGTCGAAAAAGCCCCTTTATAATAAGGAATAAGAATTGAAAGGATTGTAGTGAAATTTACGCAACAGTAGCAGTATTGTCGGATCATGGTCAGGAAAAGATGTTATAAAACTGACCAGGTGTTAGAAAATAAAATATAAGAAAAATGTAGAAAGGAAAAGGGGAAAAATGTGAAAGAATATGAAAATGTGAAATAAGTATAGGTCCAATGAGAAGTGTGATTTTAATAAAAGAGAAATATTAGGGCCACTAGAAAAGGGTTTTAAGACGTAGGTGGAGTTTATGTGGAGAAGAAAATATTGTGATTGGAAGGTGAAAACATATATGCAAAAAGTTGAGATAAATATTAAGGGGTAGAAATGATACAGATATAGGGAGAAAGTTTTTCAGAGAGTTAGAGAGAGTGTGTGCAGAGGATATAGAGGTGTGCAGAGGGCGAATAGCCTGCGGGCTGGCCCTGTGGTGGACTCTCGAGTCCACCCTGCCCCTTTACCTACAACCATGAGCGATGCTTAGTGAGCCGATTTTAGGGTAAGTCAGTCTCTACTATTATGTTGTTGGCAGTACAATCTTTTTCTAATTAAATTTAAATTAAATATCACTTAAATGATACATGCCTTTACATGTTAATCCGGTGAGGACCCAATTTGTTATTTGAAAGGATATTAATCCTTTTAGCACATTATTTATTATCCATGTAGTTATTTGAATAATCATTTTAATACTGTAATTTAACTGTTTATTTGTGTAATAAATATTCGTTGTTAATTTTTAAATATTGGTCCTCATCATTTATATAAACATTTAAGTTGTGTCTATCTTCTCTACAGTGTTTACATGCTGGGTAATTAGTAAAAGAACCTGGGAAATGTTTAACCATTAATATTTAATACTTTTAATCGGCATTTCCACCCAGCATTGGAACCCTATGTTCGCCTTTTCAGGGGTGCAGTTGGCCCTGAGCTCATTTTAATGGACGATAACGCGAGGCCACATAGAGCTCTTCTGGTCGACGAATTTCTAGAGATTCGCCGGATGTATTGGCCAGCCAGATCTCCAGACCTTAACCCTATAGAGTATGGCTGGGACGCTCTGGGGAGGGCAATTGCAACTCGCAACCCCCCCCCCCCCCGAGAACCATCCAGGGAATGAAAACAGCGTTTCTGAACGAGTGGAACCAATTGCCACAGGAAATGATAAACTGCCTTATTTCAAGTATGAAATCACGCTGCGAGACCTGTATATCTGTAAGAGAGGACCATACGCCCTATTAACCCATCTATTAACCCATTTTTTTGTTTATTCTGCAACCGCTGTTTCATACCTTCCGACTCCAACGAGTGTTACGCACAACCATGCGTGTGTATTACAAGTATTGAATGGTTATTTGTTTTGTATTGTATGTACATATCAAATTTCATTAAAATCGGTACAGTAGTTCTAGAGACAATCGACCAAGTCTGCAAAGTCTCTTAATTTCTTACACCAGTATATATATATATATATATATATATATATATATATATATATATATATATATATATATATATATATATATATATATATATATATATATATATATATATATATACATACACACACACACACAGTCGAACCCCGTTATAGCGAACCCGGTATATAACGAACGAAAATTTTGGTCCCGCCGTTTTCCTGTTGTATTTAATGCTAATTTATGCTTTTATAGCGAACCTCTAAAATCTTAAAAAATCGGCTATAAAAAACATTTTTTTCAAACGACAAATGGATTTTTTAAACTTTTTAAGAATGTTGAAGATACAACGAATGTTGAAGAAGCAAAGAATGTTGAAGAAGGAGATGAGGAAGATTTACCTATCCTGATTTGGATAGAAAAGCACAAAATTTCACCATTCTCAGACTGTGGCGTTCAATTGTTCGAAACATGTGATGATGAAGTCATTACGTGTGAAAATCCGGCATCTGAAGATATTGTAGAGGAAATTAAAATGAATCATTTTGAAATCGAAGATTCTGTATCTGATGCTGATGAAGAGGAGCACATAAATGCCGAAATCTTCACCATCTCAGATGCTACAGCAGCGATGAGTGTAATTAATACGTTTTTGTCTACACAAACAGTGCAAGAAAGAGTGTTGCAGTCATTTGATGTATTGGAGAAAAAAAATTCATAAAATGTTTTTGAAATCTGCTTCCTGTCAGCACAGAAGATTACCGATTATTTCTGCATCAAAACAGTGAGCAACAATTAAAGATAAAATCAATTTATTTCCATTTGTCTTCATTTTTAGTTAATTTAATTAGCATTGTGTCAGTTTAATGTAATTTATTTTAGTCAATGTAATTCATTAATGATCATCTAATATATAAAAATGAATGTTTGTATCTCTGTAATTGTATAGAAATCCACAGTTTAGGAGCAACGATCGTGAAATTTTAAATACAGGCGTCTTTAAAAACAGCCGAGGGTCTGAAGAACTTCAAAAATCGAAATTAATTACCGTTGATTTTTAATTAATAAAAAACCACAATTTTGAAACTAAATG
Source organism: Dolomedes plantarius (assembly GCA_907164885.2). Taxonomy (NCBI): domain Eukaryota; kingdom Metazoa; phylum Arthropoda; class Arachnida; order Araneae; family Dolomedidae; genus Dolomedes; species Dolomedes plantarius. The sequence continues at coordinate 86,693,564 of OU015502.1, read as the reverse complement.
TAAGCTGTTACACTTTGTGGCATCATCCCTCTGAATATGGCGTCCACGTTAGGGTTAGCTGACAGCGAGCGAAAAGATAAAAATAAATAAAATCAAAAAGTTTCAAGTTATATATTAAACCAGAATAATAAATGAAAATAATAATCTTTCAAGTCAGATTTTATACTTTAAGACATTTCGATTAACGATCGTCGTTTATTTTCGCCGTGTTATTTTGTAAACAAACGTTCTCTGTTGCCATTTTCATTTCAGACATTTCTTATTGAAACGATGTAATGCGTAGTAAATGCGTTAAATATTTCTTATCTAAAATTTATATTTTAAAACATTTCAGTGAAATTAACATCGTTTTCAGATTATAAACAGACGTTATTTGTTGCTATTTTCATTTTAGAAATTTCTTATTAAAATGATGGAATTCTCCGATATATTTCCATAGTGGAGATTTAGACACATTACAGAATTTAAAAAAAAAAACCTTTTGTGTAATTTATATATTTGTGTGTGTTTAATTATTTCAAGTGACTCTAAAGTGGGCGTGGCATTTTTTCCACTAGCGTGAAAAATCAGAATAATATTGAATTATTTAATTTTTTTTTTTTTTTGCTCATCAGACGACAGTAGCAGCGAGTGGCAGTAGTTACACAAGTTTGAATTTGAAACATTGTTTTGTTGTTTCCTAAAAGAAGCAATAATCCGTTACTGTATTTTATATTGTTCTTAATTTTATAATTCACGATGTACTTTTAAAAGCATAAAAATTAGTATATCTTAGCTAAAAAGAATCAGTCTAAACTTAAGCACAGTTTTGCGATTTATTTACGGTTAACTATGTTTGTGTTTAGCTATTCCATTTGTTTGTTTTAAAAAATGATTTTTTAAAGGTTTTTTTTGGTGCTTTATGGTAAAATAGCACTTAAAAATTAAAAAAAAGAAACAAAAACTTAACTGTAAATAGCATACTTTTTCTATAAATTGGTCAATTTGAAGTAATTTTTATTGAAATTTAGCTAAAATGCTTATAACTGCATAAAAATCTTAATGCTACTATTTTAATTTCCCAAGCACAATTCTAAAAATGTTATAAAATACGCAGCCCTACTTTCCGATTTAGTACAAGAATTTAAAATTGATTTCAGGACTTCGGGGAAAATAAACAATTTTTGTTTTTGCATGTTTTCTATTCTATTTACAGTCGATATAGATATAATGCTAGCAAATTGTCAAATGGAATGCATAGAGTTGCAACCTGACATTTAACTTAAAGAGAAATTCAATCGAGTCTCTTTGTTGTACTCATAAATCATACCTGCCCAGATATAAATATCCTTCACTGCATAGTCAAGCGTTATTCTGGTCATCAACGTTTGGAAGCACGTACATCTGAGAACAACTATTTTCAAGAGTTTCAACTATTTTGAAGCACACTAAGAGTCAAATTCGAACCAAAATTTATTCGTTGTTTTTTAGTATTGATGTGTATGACATTTCCCATCCCTTTTTTATACTATGTTTAATTTTTCATGCAGAGTTCACAAGGCAAAAGACAATTTTACTTTTCAGCTTTTAGTGATGAAAGGCTGAATCTATCTAAATTCTGAGATGTGTATAACATTTCACATGTTTTTTTCCTATGCTATTTATACTCTGTTTAGTTTTTAAGTTGACTTTGGTTAACAAACATTCATATTGAACCCCGAATCAAGAAACGAGAAACATAGTTTATGAAGGTGCTTCAGATGATATTTGGATCAGTTTAATTGAACAGAGATTTATATGGAGTTTAATAAGGACAGAATGTTTCTATTATTGCTACAGAATCTTGCATTTATGGTGCGTGTAGCCCAAACTGCAGATTTCTGTTAATTTTTTCATCAGTCAGTGCCTTTAACAAATACTTTAATACTTTATTTATATATTTTTTTGGCTACAGAATCCTGCATTTATGGAGGTATTTATATGGACAATTAGACATTTTTACTTTTAAGCTTTTAGTGATTTATTATAAATGTATATATTTTATGATATTTATACTGTTATTAAATCTATGTTATTTATACTGTGTTTAGTTTTTAAATTACTTTTTGTTAACAAACATTAGACAATTTGACATTTTTAATTTAAACTTGAAAAATGAAAGGCTGAATCTACTAAAATTCTGAGATGTGTATAACATTTCACATGTTTTTTTTTTAATGTTATTTATGCTGTGTTTACTTTTTTAATCAATTTTGTTTAACAAACATTCGACAAAATGACATTTTTACTTTTCAGCTTTACTTTTTAAAACTCTTAACTTTCCAAGAGACAATTTGACATTTTTTCCTTTTCAGCTTTTAATTGTTTATTATAAATGTATATATTTTATGTTTTACTTTTCAGCTTCTTTTGCTCCAAAGATGAAAGGTTAAATCTAGATGAATTCTGAGGAGTTAATTATAAATTTATATATTTTTATGTTGGATTTTTTAAAAATTATTTGGGTGTATAACATTTCACATGCTTATTTTTCTATGTTATTTATACTGTGTTTAGTCTTTAAATTGATTTTGGTTAACAAACATTCGACAAATTGACATTTTTACTTTTCAGCTTTACTTTCCAAAAGACAATTTGACATTTTTCCTTTTCAGCTTTTAGTGGTTTATTATAAATGTATGTATATTTTATGTTTTACTTATCAGCTTCTTTTGCTCCAAACATAGAAGGTTAAATCTTGCTAAATTGTTTAGATTTTAAATTGATTTTGGATAAAAAACATTCCACAATTTGACATTTTTACTTTACAGCTTTTAGTGGTACAATGATGAAAGACTGCATCTAACCAAAATACTGAGATATGTATAACATTTCACATGCTTTTTTTTTTGGCTATGTAATTTATACTGTGTTAAGTTTTTAAATTTATTTTGGTTAACAAACATTCCACAATTTGACATTTTTACTTTACAGCGTTTAGTGGTACAATGATGAAAGACTGCATCTACCAAAATACTGAGATATGTATAACATTTCACATGCTTTTTTTTTGGTTATGTAATTTATACTGTGTTAAGTTTTTAAATTGATTTTGGTTAACAAACATTCCACAATTTGACATTTTTACTTTACAGCTTTTAGTGGTACAATGATGAAAGACTGCATCTACCAAAATACTGAGATATGTATAACATTTCACATGCTTTTTTTTTTTGGTTATGTAATTTATACTGTGTAAAGTTTTTAAATTGATTTTGGTTAACAAACATTCCACAATTTGACATTTTTACTTTATAGCTTTTAGTGGTACAATGATGAAAGACTGCATCTACCAAAATACTGAGATATGTATAACATTTCACATGCTTTTTTTTGGCTAATTTATACCGTGTTAATTTTTTAAATTGATTTTGGTTAACAAACCTTCTTAAAATTCCGGGCAACGCCGGGTACTTCAGCTAGTTTTTAATAGATTTTATCATTTTTTCAATACATCATTATTGAATATACATAGAAACTAATGAGTTATACATTTTGTGAACTCTAACATTTTCTTAATGGTTCGGATATAATGAACAAAGCCTTTGGTCCCTTGAAGTTCGTTATAACGGGGTTCGACTGTGTGTATATATATATACAGTGGACGCTCGTTAATTCGAACTCCGTTAAATCGAACTTTCGGTTAATTCGAACTAATCCAAAGGCCCCATAAAACTTGTATTGGGTTTAATGTTAAAAATATCTCATTAATTTGAACTAAATTTTTATCACTTCGGTTAATTCGAACTAAAAATTCGACAAAAAAATTTCTTTTTCCTCGTTTAACGGAGAAAATACACGCTGTATTTATTATTTTGTGTGTCAAAATCATCTGTATTTCTATTCTGCGTAAAGAGGCACATGCCTGCATTCCTAGACTATTGCATTTCCGCTAAACGTTAAGGACATCAGTGCTTAACGGACAAAGCAATTTTCCGTTATTTGTATCGATTTTCTTATAATTTCAGAAAAACCAGTTTTTACTACTGATTCTAGGGAGCAGCGTCAGTTATGCGTCCACTGCAGACAAGTTAATGTGTTCTAGTTTTTCTTCCTGGTTTGGTTTGGAGCGCTGCGGTCAACTTTTTGCTACACGAGGACTAATTAGACCGGGACCTACAGTTTAAAGCGGATTCCGAATGGCTACAAGCATCCATGCCAATAGTGGGACTCGAACCCACAAGGTCTGAACCGAATGCCAGCGCCCTAGCCATTCGGCCACCACCTAGCAAGTTTTTCTTCCTCAGTGTGTGGTGTGAAAGTGTAAAAATTCAGGATGTCTACACGTAGAAAGTAAAAAACCCTAACTTTGGAGACAAAAATAGAAATTTTAAAGAAAGTAGAGAATGGCGAATGTAAAACAAAGTTAGCAGCTGACTATGGAATTAAAAAAAATACCTCGTCAACTTATTTGAAAAACAAGGAGTCAATTTTAGATTCATGGGAAAAATCAAAATTTGCTAGAGAAGCTGGCTGAACAATGCAGGCATCATAAACAAAACCAAGCATCCATTTTACAGTTTTTCCCAAAAATGTAATTCATATTTTTTAATTAAACTTTACTTTCTACTGCATATCTTCTGCTTCATTTTATGATTAAGATAAGTCTGTATTGCTTTTTAATATGTTTAATTTTAGATAGTATAATATAATATATTTTCTGGGGTTATACGTACCAGGAGATTTTTCTTTTTCAGTGATACACTTTTAAAGTTATATATTTTCTCTTAACATTGGATAATTCGAACTTTTTTCTGAGAAGCTTTGAGTTCGAATTAACGAGCGTCCACTGTATATAAGATTGCCAAATTTGTGGCCGCGGGGCTTGTGACTCAGCTCCAGTCAAGCAGGGTAAAAAATGAGATTTTTGCAATGAATTTTAGTTATGGGATGAAATTCAAAATAACTGTTTGCATCTTGAAAAAAAAAAGAGAATAAATGAAATTTTAGCTTCTTTAGGGAGGATGAAGGATTTTGGTACAGAAATATACTGTCGAAGACAGGATACCCGGGCTAAGCCGGAATTAGATTCAAGACCTGAAGAAACTGACCCGAAAATGAAGTTTATCGAAAGAAGTATATTTATCATCAAGTTCTAATTAAGACAAGTTAGTCCCACGCATCGACTGGATGGCTAACCAAAAGTAGCATGTTGGAGAGAAAATTTCTTAATTGATGTTAGTTTCATTTAGTGTTGTGGTCATTCGTCAGCATTTCTCAGTTATTATTACAAGTTTCCGCCCTCATCATACAATGGTTAGAATCTCGAATTTCCCCAAAAGTGGGCTCGGACTCCTGAGTAAGGCATGGACGTTCCTGCGCTGTCCCATCATAGGGAGCTGTGTAGGTTCACCTCTGTGGTGTTCAAATAATAAAGTAGCCAACAAATTCGCGGTGAGAATGGATTAATGATCTCAGGACAAAAGCGCTTGCTACATTGAAAACAAAAAGGTTGTTATTTTCACTTTATAAGATCTCCCCTTGATTGTACGCTCAAGAGGAATGGCTAACAAACCTTCTTTATGTTATACTGAGTTTGTAGTTTTTGTTTCTTTTCCACAGAGCCCCAAGGGGTCATCAATCAACTAGTTACGCAAATCAAAATTATAGATACCTAAAGACGCATTAAGGGCCTGTTCACATCGGAGCCCGGTAGCGGAAGCGTAAAAGAAAAGATGGCGCTGAGACGGAAATGAACCAATCAAAGGTGTTAAAAATTTCGTTGCTAATCGTTTGGAGGTTTGTCATTGGTTAAATATATTTCAATACTTTAACGCTTCCGCTACCGGACTCCTATGTGAACAGGCTCTTAGTTGCATGTTCGGCCAAAAAGACGTTGTAACATCATTGACTTTACAACGTCTACGAGATGTCTCAGAAGTTAGAATCTGATTAGACAGATCCAAGCAGATATGCTAGAAACTTCAGACGACTAAGATTCACTTGAGAACTCATAGGCCAGTTGCATATCGAGGAATCGTGAATAAAATACTGCGTGAAAAAGCAGTTTTTTCTTCATTGAGAGCGCACATTGAAATGACACCAGGCGAGGTATCGTCTTTCTGTTCCCGTATTTCTCACCATATTTACGAACGGTAACTTTGTCTTCTGTCTTATTTAGATGCAATCGAACGTCGAAGCAAAATGTAACTGATTCTCTGCGACAGAATTTTTTTTTAGAGAAAAAAAATCTTAAATATGAGGTTTTAAGGAGCAGCATTCACTATTCATACCATTATCTTATCTTGTATCTTATCATTTTAATCCCTATGGGGTTAACATAATTGGAATTTCACAGAGATATTTAGATGTCACTCAAGTTCTTTTAGATGGTCGCATCTCGCTCAGAGGATGCACCCAAGATATCCATTTCAGGTTTCACTTTTGGCTTTTCCTTCTTCCATAAATTAGGCAAATTCATATCATATCGACATCTTCATACGCCGAAGACGCTTTATTAGATTCAGGGTATGAATATATGTTGCTCTCTGGCACTGCCATGGTTTTTTCTACAACCCATATTTACTACGCGTGCGTGCAAGAAACAATCAGCTGCTTTTATGCTCGGATACGAGCGACACCCAAATGGCATTCGTCGAATGTAAAACGACGTTTAGCCTGAAACATTCTGCTGGGGTGCGCCCACCTCTCTTAACGCAGTAAATTAGCAAAAACGCTAAAGTTAAAAGATGGTGGATCTGTCATTAGAAAAAGGGCTGTACATACAATAATATGCGTCGCTTCAGATTAAGGGTAGGTCAGTTACCCTCTATTGCCTCTTGCGTTGAAGTTTATCGCGAAGTCACATTCAGGGCCTGTTCACGTAGGAGTCCGGTAGCGGAGCGTTAAAGGAAAGATGACGTTGAGACGAAAATAAACCAATCATAGGCGTTAAAAATTTCGTTGCTAATCGTTTGGAGGTTTGTCATTGGTTAAATATATTTCAATACTTTAACGCTCCGCTACCGGACTCCTATGTGAACAGGCCCTAAGGCTCGGTGCACACGAGCGATCCGGTGTCGTTACGGTACCGCAGTTGCGATCAGGAGTACATAGAGTTAAACTAACCGACTCACACGGACGTAGGCGTCGCTGCGAATTCGCAACGACTTGTTTTTCCCCTCGTGTACTGCTCGATCGCATGAACGACAACGGCTTAGCAGTACCTTCATTTCAACTGTGTAATTCAGACGGACATTTTACCGCAACAAAATGGCTGAAAGTGTAAACACAGAACTTCTAATAGAGGAAGTTAAAAAGTTTAATGAATTGTGGGATATTAAATGTGAAAAGTACCACAACAAAAATCTTAAAAGGAGTGCGTGGATAAGAATTTGCATCAGTTTGTATCCAGACTTCGAAGAAAAAAAACACAAAAGGAAAAAGAAGAAATTCTTAAGTACAGTTATAAAATTATTGTTTTCAATTTAAAAAATAATAAAACAATATCAATTTTAATCAAAGCATATTTCAGATAAATTTACATTAGTCATATTTCAGTGTCGTATTGATTTTTGATGTTTTCTCAAATGTAATTAGATAAAAATAGCAGAGCATAGCAGTAAATAACTTAATTAAAAATTAAACATAAATCTAAACATTATGCTAAAAAGCAAAAATTAAACATATTTTTCGATTTGTTAAACTTTTATTAATTTTTTTAATTTAATAACGAATTTCCCATTTCAATTTAGGAAATAATAAAACAATATCAGTTTTAATCAAAATGTATTTCACATAAATTTACATGAGTCGTATTCTGGTGTTGAATTATTTTTTTAATATATTTTTTTTCTAAAATCACTTAAGATTAAAATAATAGAGCATAGCAGTAAATTGTATAATTAAAAATTAAACACAACACCAAACAATTAAAATTTGACTAAGCAAAAATTAAACATTTTTTCCATTTATTAAATTTTTAAATATTTATTGTTATTTTTTAAATATAACAACAATCTTTCCAGCTGACGCTTTTTCTATTCTGCTTTCTTTCTGTCGCTTTTTCTATTATTGTTAAATGCAGTCATTTTGCCACGGCAGTTTTCCAATATCGCTAATGAAGTAATCAGCCCATGTATTTCTTATCTGATTTAAGTTGATCGCTCCTCTATATTGATGAGTTCCTTGATTTTGTTCACTGTCGTTAAGTTGAATGAATGACTGTCACGCCCGACATATCGTGACACAAATCGATGCAGTCGTTCCTGAGGACAAATTAGCTACCTCACGTTCACAACTGTTAGGCTTGATATCAAACATTTGTGCTCGAAGCATCCATCGCAAGTCTCACATTAATAAAACAAAACTCTTTTCGGCGATTTCCATCACCGAAAAGAGTCTCTAGTGCAATGCTGTACTAAATCCCATGGCTATTTTTACCATGTTTTTATTAACTTGCTTTCTTGTTTGTTTGTGTGTTTGTCCCTTACAAATCTTGCAATCGATTTTTAACTAACTTCCCGACTAGCTAGAGATTTGAAACTTTTAGAATAGCTCAGAACACGATGACAATGCATTTTTTAAATACTTTTAGCCATATTTAAGCAGAATGAAATTAATTTTCAGTTATTTTCAGTTAATTTTGTTTTGTAGACTGGTGCAGCCATCTATCAGCCGGAACGGGAACAAAAAGTTAAATGCAAGTTACCTTCCAATTAACGTCCTTTTATTTCAAGTTGATGGGATAATTCATCAAAAAAATTTTTTTTAAAGTATTTATTAATACATAGAATTGTCAAGTTTATATGATTCAACAGAAAATTTAAAAACATGGTATATAAAAAGTCCTTTTTATCTTGTAATTATTGAAACTGTATTAATGCATCCTATTTTAGTGTTTGTTATTTATATCTTTTAATAAATGAATAAAATCAGCAATGGAGTAAGCATTTATTTGAACTCAAATTTGATATATTCCTGTAATTGATTTCACTTTAATTTCATATTTAAAGAAATTGAAAGAGACTCTCTTAGCTATTGTCCTGAATTCTCATTTCATGGATATGTTGATATTCGGCCTGGTCATGTGATCACAAGTAATCGTATTATGTATAGTTGCAGAAAAGCTGCATTAAGAAATCTAATTGTACTGTATTTGACTTCACAGAACAGCACACTCCAGAGATAGGGTAAAAATAGAGAAACACGTGGGTCCTCTTTAAATTAGATGAATAAAACAGCTATAACTGGAGGAACTTAAAAAAGAAGATATATTTATTGTAACGCGGGCTATGTAGAGATTTCTTGAACTCCAATTTTGCACACTTAATGAAAGATGCAATTTGCAGATAAAGTTCGAGGCACAAAATTCTCGAAAAAGGCTCATTTTCATCATCTTGGATGAAAACATACTATAAAACAATAAATCAATTCCAATAAAACAAAGACTAAAATAAAACAATTCAAACCGTATGTTTTTACGATGGTTGCATTCCGAGATTCGACATTTTAGGTTGTATTGTCTATGCATACCCTGCAGTACCCCTGCGCTTCAATATTTATCTCAAACTAGTATATATGTTTGCAGAGACACCCTTATAGAAAGTCTATTTCAAAAGGGTAAAAGCGAGATTCAACATTTTATGTTGTATTGCCTATGCATACCTTGAAATACCTCTGTGCTTCAAAATTTATCTCGAACTATATATGTTTGCAGAGACACCCTTACAGAAAGTATAATTCCAAAGGGTAAAAGCGAGTGTCGTGAATCCTCACTTTCACCAGTTCACCTAGGTTCTTTTACTATATGACATGGGAACAAATGAGGTAGTGCAAAAACGAGTCGTCACTGTACAATATGAACATAAATTTATTTACAGTTGAACACTTAACATAAAAATTAAAGAAAACTATGAGCACGTGGTGGGCAAGACTGCAACATCTTACCAGACCTATGCTGTTCTACACTCTAATCTAGTTACAGACTAATTAATTCGCCGGAGGAGAGACGAGCCTGCTATATCTAGCCAGGTCTCCTGACACTCTCAGAGACGCTCTCTCTGTCCTTATTCTAATCTCAGAATAATTAACTAACCAGAGGTGAGACGAGCCTGCATTATCTCGCCAGACCTCCAATCCCTAGCAGAGACGCTCTCTCTCCTACTATTCTAATTAGCGAATAATCAATACACCAGAGGTGAGACGAGCCTGCAATATCTCGCCAGACCTCCAATTCTTAGCAGAGACGCTCTCTCTCTGTCCTACTATTCTAATTAACGAATAATTAACTCACCGGAGGTGAGACAAGCCTGCAATATCTCGCCAGACCTCCAATCCCTAGCAGAGACGATCTCTTTCTGTCTGTTTCTTACTGACTGCCCGACGATCCCCACCACCCCCTTGGGTTTTTCGCCCACGCAGCCAATCCTCTGATTGGTAGGGGGGGGGGGGAATTACGGGGTACAAAATTTTCGCTTTAACACCGCTCCTTCTCAAACATTACACTACAGCGAGATTCAACATTTTATGTTATATTGCCTATGCATACCCTGAAATACCTCTGTGCTTCAATATTTATCTCGAGCTATATATGAGGCGGTGAAAGGCAAAGTGGTGTAAGTCACGTTTTTAACTTTTTTTATTTGAGGGCAAAAATGTAATCTCCATGTTAAAATTATAGTGGAATTGCAAATAATAATTATCTGCAATATTATAACAATTATTATGAATTATAATTTGTTCAATTTATGGTGGAATTTTTTGTAGTTTTTGCAGTAAAACGCTTTGGACTTACACCACTTGACTTACTGACTTACACCACTTTGCCTTTCACCGCCTCATATGTTTGCAGAGACACCCTTATAGAAAGTATATTTCCAAAGGGTAAAAGCGAGATTCAACATTTTATGTTGTATTGCCTATGCATACCCTGAAATACCTCTGTACTTCAATATTTATCTCGAGCTATATATGTTTGCAGATATACCCTTATAGAAAGTATATTTCCAAAGGGTAAAATCGAGATTCAACATTTTATGTTGTATTGCCTAAGCATACCTTGCCATACCTCTGTACTTCAATATTTATCTCGGACTATATTTGTTTACATAAACACCTTTGATAGAAAGTATGTCTCCAAAGGATTAAAGCGAGAAACATATAAATTGCATTATAATGCTACATTTTCATTTGGTATGAATGAATGCAACAAAATTTTCTCACTTAGATAAATGAAAGGCTAAAAAATTTGTGTCCAGCAGCATATTGAGACAAAACGTTGAGCGCAAAAGATATCAGGTTTCGATTCGGTTTTCTTGGGCGCTCCGCTTTATCGCAGTCTGGTTCTACTTTCGCTTTCTGAAATCTAAAGAACAGAAACATCATTTCACTCACGAGAAGACAAAAGATAGGTTCAGAGCAAAACCAGTCTCGTTCGCTTGCCATGTTTGTCCACATTGCATACGCACGCCATTGCCATTTAGTTTAATTTCACGACCTGAAGCCCTTGTATCTTTCGGCGTCGTTTTTTTCTTCCCTTATTAAAGAATCGGTAGGCAAAAATCTTACCTGTCCGTTAAATAAAGTACTCGATATCTGTACGTATACATAAAACAGTTATTCCCAATCGGTGTACCAAGACACTCTAGGGTGCCATGATATCGAATAGGGGTGCCGCGAGAATTTTTTTTTTTTTTTTTTTTGGGGGGGGGGGTAAACAAAAATAATATTACAGGACCTACTTAAAATGAATATTAAGTTGAATTAATTACTCTAACGTTCGATATATTATGACACAAATTGATGAGCTCGTTCCTGAGTATGAATTAGCTATCCTCACGACCGCAACTGTTAGGCTTGATATCAAATATGAGTGCTCTAACTCTAAGCATCCATTGCAAGTGTCATATTAATAAAACAAAACACTTTTCACCGATTTCCATCGCATTTCTCTCGTTTAATACTACACCGAATCCCATAGCTATTTTTGAAACTATATTAATGTATCCTATTCTAGTGTTAGTTACTTATATCTTTCAATAAATGAATAGAATCAGCAATGGAGTCAGTGTTTATTTGAACTTAAATTTAACATCTTCCTGAAATGTATTCCACTAGAATTTAATATCTAAAAAATTTAAAAACTAAAATTCTAACAAGAGCGCGCCAAGTTTTTACCTCATTCCCAAGCTGCCTATATAAAAAAGGTTGGGAATCCCTGATCTATTGAGATGGTCAGGAAGGCCCAAGTGGAATAAAACACAAGTATTCAGGGCTTTTTTTCAAAACGAAAAAAAAAAGCTACCTCCTTGAGCTCAAGGATCGAACCACAAAATAATATTTTTGCTACACACACACACACACACACACACACACACACACACACATATATATATATATAAAACTTCCAGCTGAACGTAATAAAATATATCTACAACAGAAAAACTGCTATGCACATGAATGTGGCTTTCAAAATCTTTCCTGTAATCTTATTTGCCACAGATTCCTTATTGACAAATAGTCCAGTCAATTTGTGCTCAAAAGGGGCCCTCGAGGGAAAATTTTGGGGTAGTTTTGATTTCTTCTATTTTATATGTTTTTTGGGGTGCTGAATCCGAATCTGAGGTTTGTTAACAAAATTTCGTGACGCAACATTGAAAAAAATGCAAGAGAAGGTGAAAATTTTCATTTTTTGGCTGTTTTTTGCTTATAACTCGGAAACTATCAACTTTTCGTATATAACCTTATTTATCAAAATTAAAGTACATAAAATTTCCTACAAATTTCACTATTTAGGTTTTTTTCTCCGACGGACCGTTTGGGCTCAAGCGCTATTTGAAAATTGGCGTATTTCGGCTGGCTCCGCAAAAACCCACTTTTTACACTCCAAAACTTATCATTAAAGGCTGTCATTTAATTCCTCCTTCCAATACAATGTAGGATTTTCAAAATCACATTGTATTTAAATTCTGTGCAAATATAATTTCGTCTTGTACGTCTTTTCATGTAATTTATTCTCGGCTAGCCTCACCAAATGATTTTATAACTGCCCCGTTTGGTTTAAAAGCCCTCTTTCCTTCCATTCGATTCCTTCACAGACGATTCAAGGCCAACTACGTCACTGTGTACATGCGTACCCAATCAACACCCCCTATATCCGATATAGGGGTGTTGACCCAGTTTCAAGTCCCTTCATATTGTTCACGAGGTTTCCTCCCCTCTCCCCTCAAAAAAATAAATAAATAAATAAAAACACCGGCCATCCGATTCCTACCAGTGGCAGTGCGAAGGAAAGTAGTTCAGTGTTAGAATCCAACGACAACACGATTCAAAAGTTATATTTACGCGTAGTGTTAAAAATGGCTTCAAATGTGTGTTTTATTTGTGATGAAGTGCTGGATAATAACGTAGAGAAGGTGATAACGGTGCGGCAAAGAGGTTTGAAAACGTTTATCGAGTCAAGAAAGAAGAGGAAGGATGGTCAGCATGTTCAGCTACGTAAAAAATCTGCAGTTGATGTTCATGAGCGATGTCGTACAAACTGCATTAATAAAAGAATGATTGCAGCTCATTTGAAGAAGGCGGAACAGGGTAGAGAGTAAGTCAAAAGACGTTCTACTGAAGCGCATTTCAATTTCAAAACTCATTGTTTTATGTGTGGCCTCGTCATAACACCTGACTTTATAGAACAACAAAGAAAAAAGAAAACCAATCGTAATATTGTGTATCAGGTTCGAATTTTGAAAGTCAAGGAAACTATCATAAAAAGGGCAGAAGAACGTGGTGATGAGTATGGACAAGCCATAATCAAACGTCTTTTGCCTGTCTCAGACTTTGTGGTTTCTGATTGTCAGTATCATAGTTTATGCATGAGAAAATTGTACAATCGCCCAAAAATCCAAGAGAAGAGAAAAAGGGGTCCATTCGCCAATCATGTTGAAGCAGCAATGGAATATGTCTACACTTATCTTGAGAATAGTGATGGAGAATGTCAGTTTACGCTAGACGAGTTGGGCAAATCAAGGGTGATACGCAAATCAAGGGTGATTATCGTCCTGACATAAAGACAGTTAAAGCTCATCTACTCAAAAAATATGGAAGCGATATAATAATGACCTTTTCTCCAAACAAGAAGCTGGTAGTGTGTTTCAAAAACACAGGTTATAAAATTTTAAATGATGCTTGGTACCAGCAGGCGTTAAAAATGAACAAGAGGAAAGACTCCGGATTATTAAGACGGACGCTGCAATTGTTGTTGAGGATATCCGGAGCCAGGTTTATGAGACCGCACAGTACCCCTCACCTGATAAATTTTTGGAAGGAAATGAGGAACTCATTCCTGAAAGTCTCCGTACATTTATGGAAACAGTTGTACTAAACAAAAAACGTGGGGACGATGATATGTGGAAGAAGAAGAACACAGCACTGGCTCATAGTCTTGTAGCAGTAGTGAGGCCCAGATCATTCGTTTCACCAGTCCTCGTAGGGTTGGCAGTGTTTCTGTACAAGAAGTGCGGCTCAAGGAAATTAGTCGATGTGATTTCCTCATTGGGATTTTGTTGACTTACACAGAGGCTGTCCGCCTGGAAGCATCAGCTGTCAGCAGCGATCCGCTGAAAGTTAACCAGCCATGCTTTTCACAGCAGGTTTACAATAATGCTGATTTTAATGTACATACAATCGACGGATACAGCACCTTTCACGTCATGGGTACAGACTGAAGAACAGACTGAAGAAATACGCTTACATGATGCGGAAGGTATGTCTAATCTCACAATCTATTTCGTAATCACTCATCTCTCCTTAAGATATGATCACAAGTTGTTGTTTTCGCACCACCTCTTTCATTTTCCAGATGAACAAGCCCCGACTCTGACGACAGAACAACCCGAACCTGTGCCAGGACTCGCCGCCTTCGAAGAACCTCAGCCAGGACCCTCTAAACGACAACGGCTCATATAATAATGTAATATATGATCATGTGTATTGTAATACAATATAATAAAATGTAATAATTTTTCAAGATTTTTCTTTGGAATTTCAACTTTTTTGTAACAATTACAACTAATTTGTACAATTTCGGACTTCTTTAAATAACTTGAACATTATTTTATTTTTGAAAAAATTACCTGTACCTCTACATATACGATCTAAATAAGGTATGTGCAGAGAACTGGGAGGAATTCACTAATTGACAGCCATTAATCATAAATTAGAATTTTGGAGTGGAAAAAGTGGGTTTTTGTGGAAACAACCGAAATACGCCAATTTTCAAATAGCGCTTGAGCCCAAACGGTCCGTCGGAGAAAAAAACCTAAATAGTGAAATTTGTAGGAAATTTTATGTACTTTAATTTTGATAAATGGAGTTATATACGAAAAGTTGATAGTTTCCGAGTTATAAGCAAAAAACCGCCAAAAAATGGAAATTTTTACCTTTTTTTGCATTTTCTTCAATGTTGCGTCACGAAATTTTGTTAACAAACCTCAGATTCGGATTCAGCACCCCAAAAAACATATAAAATGGAAGAAATCAAAACTACCCCAAAATTTTCCTCCGAAAAACACAATTTGACTGGACTAAAAGTACTTAAAACTTGCGAGGATATGAAACTGTTATTGCGGTTAAGTGCTTTCTTTCCAGGGCAAAGATACACTCTGGAATTAATTGACATTCCTCCCCAATCGTACATGTCCTTATCTCTTTGTTTTCTCTCTATATATCTTTTCCAGTAATCTTTTATTTTTCCACTGCTCAGCATATATATGTGTGTGTGTGTGTGTGTTTGTTTGTTTAAAATCGGAGATTGGATTACCGAGCAAGAGGCCCTTTTTAAACTTTTATTTAATAATTATAATAATCATCAAGGCTGGATAAAATAGGTTTCACTTGAAATTTATTGTTGCCATCCGTCGGCTGAAAATAGCATATTTAATTGGGGGTAAAATTATTGTATTTTCAAAAAAACCGAGCTAATGTATCTTTGTCGAATCTTACTTCGTGTATTTTAAGCTCTTAACGTACGTGTTTTTTATATATAAGAATTCTGAAATCAGTAAAGACAGAATAAAGCAAGTTCGTTTAAAATCGGAGAGTAGATTACCGGACAAGTGTTTTAAAATTTTGCTTCATAATTATGTTCATCATTAAGGCTAGACAAAATAGGTCTCATTTCAGATTTATTGTTGCCATCTTTCGACTGATAATAGAATACTTTATTTGCGGTAAAATTATTGTATTTTCAGAAAAACAGAGCTGATGTATCTTTCTCAAATCTTACTACATGTATTTTATGCTATTAACTTATATGTTTTAGTAAGTAGAACTATATACTGTTAAGTTACGTTTTAGTAGCTTAAAGTTTTAACTTCAGGGCCATTATGAAGTAGGGTCTTTGACTTTGTTCATTTCTCCCCCGTCTTCCTGTCATATACGTACAATTAATAGTTTATTTTTACATCGTGGACCCCCTTGGTGTGGCCAGGAAGTTATACCACTCTTGTATGGGTCTGTTTAATTTCCTATTAAAATCGCCTCTAAAGGAAAAATTTCTGAAAAATTTTGGTGTGTTTCTTTGTCCGTTGAATAACTGAAATGAAATTGGAATTTGCATAACAAACAAGAAAAAATTAAAACTGTTTTAAGCAAATCTGTATCGGCAATTAGCGACAGATGTCGTAAAAATTTCACCGAGGCAATTTATTTTTTCCATTCATAAAGATAAAGCTTTAGTTTCAAAAAATAAAAATCCATTTCTTAAAATTTTTTACTAAAATAGTTTAAAATCTAAGATTACTTATCTGGATTTTGCCCAATATGTGTATGATTCATTTTAGTGAATAATAACATAACAATCCAGCAAACAAAAAAGCCTCATCGTTTTTACTTTTTTTTTATCGCGTCTGAGAGCCCCTCCTCTATTTTAAAGATGCCTATAAATAGAACTGACTCGCTTTTCTCCATTTTTCGTGCAACTGTCTTCACGATTCACTTCCGAAATTTTTGTCTTTTTCGCCGTGTGCTTCACTCTCAAGATCAAATTAGGAATACTGCTTTTTATGAATATACGTGTATTGATAATGAAACAAGAAGGATATTTTTTTCTAAGATGATTTTTCGCATAACAGAGGTGATTTAGCTAGCAGATCGTTGTGTTTCTAAACAAAAAGTGTTAAACGACCAATTTGTTTAGTATATAGGGTAGACTGGGGCTTGTTGGCCCATTTTTCCTTCAATATTAAAAAAAAATTAATTATTAAAATTTAAAATTTTTTTTAGTTTGTACAATCAGCACATTTTAAAGCATAACCACGTATGAGAAAATTTGAAAAATATTAGTTAATAGTTTCTATATGAAGCTCAGCAGGACATCAAGTCACTGGGCCAGCCTGCCCAATCGAACGGGGCAGGTTGGCCCTCTAAGTTGATTTGATTTTCGAATTACTAACTGAAATGAAAAAACACCTAAAATATTAAATGTAATTTTAATACGGTATATAAAAGACACAAAGGATAAGAAAAGATATTTTGTCGAACTTAACTGCTGCCTTCATCGATCTTTCTCATCATCGCAATGAATGCAAACATAAAATATCGTGTCCCAAGTGACACGATTCATGTGCCGAACGATTGCACCTGGTACATTGAATCCAGTCTTCTCCTGATTTATTGACAATTGTATTGACTTTTAGAGGCTTATGAATGTAGAATACAAACTCTTGGACAGCGGGGCATCTTGGGCCACTGGGCCAACATGCCCCGGATTAAATGGGCCAACTTGCCCCATATCGCCCTTTTGGTTTTTGATCATTGTATCAAATATTCTGTTAATATTTTTTTCAAATCAGTAGGTAGAAAATTAACTTTGAACAACAATCTCTTAGATGGCTATTCTCCTAAGTGAAACTTTAATTTAGAAACAAATCAGAAACGATTATTTATAAGGGCAAAAAAAACCTCACTTCAGTGAAAATTTGAAAAGGCTTTCGTTTGATTGCTTCTTTGCTGCTGACTGTCTTTTAACAAAACTACTGCGGGTTATTAAGGTAGGATTATTTATCGTTGCTTACCTATTTTGTATGTATATATGTATGTATGTGTTATGTATATATGTATCTATATATATGTAAGTATGTATATATATATATATATATATATATATATATATATATATATGTAAGTATGTATATATATATATATATATATATATATATATATATATATATATATATATATATATATATATATATATATATAGAAGCGGAATGGTATAATTCCCCGCGGTGTGTGGCCAAGATCAAATCTATTGTAAAGGCTGCAGAGGCAGGGGTAAATAGGAGCTTGTAAACCAGGAAGAAATAGAAGAATAGCTGTCGGTGTGGCCAGTGATAGCGATCAAAAGTCTATAAATATTTCAAGATAGATGGTCGTTATTTTATGGTCCACAGTAAAACCTTCAGATGATAAGGGACAAAGTGGTATTGCAAAGGAAAAATATGATGGGGAGGTACTTCGTAGACTACGGACAGGTGCAGTATAATAAGGAACCAATTTGGGCAGGAACTACTGAGAGAAAAACAGCCCACTGCCCAATGAAAAAGAGGGGCGGGCCAGAATGCCTCTCCCCCCTCGTGAACGGACAACAGCCCCTCCAAGTAAAAAAAGAAAACGGAGAGAAGGTCCAGATTTTTTCTCCGACTTTTTTCTTAGAGCTCAGATGATAGAGAGTCTCGACTGCCTCAGAGTCTAGGAGAAGTGCCAGTAACCCACCAAGATGATCCTGTATATGACGTGATTTTGGGTCCTTGTAGTTGATGCCATCCTTCATCGCTGCATACTTCAGCTGTAGTAAGTGCCTCCCCATAGACTCTAAAAATCATTACTTTGACCATATAGTTTGCCACTGCTTCTGAGTTCTCGTATGAAAAATGTTAATATGAAAGAGAATATTGTGCTAGTAGCAATTACACTTTAATTGAATTTTGTGAGTTATTAAATAAATGTATGTTAAAGGCCAATGCTCTGTCTTCCTTGCTTGCTCCAACAACAGCATGCATCCATTGTTTTAAGGTAATTTAATAACCAATAATATACATATATGTATGTCAAAATTTTGACATATTTTGGTACTTTTCTGTTTAACTGTTTACTGCTTCCCTTAGCGATACAGACTGGGTTTGGCACTCTACCAAAATTATAACTCGCGAGGTACGGACGGACGGTTTTAGCGTCTAAAATTTTGCTTTCCGAAGAACCGTTATGGAGGAACGTAATCCTACGTTTAAAATAATCACACTCTTGTTTAAATAAAAGTTTGAATCCATTTAAGTTTTGAGTTTTATTTTCTACGCTATTATATTGAGGTATAGCGTGCTATGTTGCGACCCGCGTAACGTAGCAAATATATGTGGCCCGAGAGAAAAAAAAAAAGAAGTTTAGTACGACTGCTCTAGCCATTCGGCTTGATATGACAAATAAAATTTAAAATCCAAATAGATGGCTTTATATATTCCTCTCCCTTTTCTTCCGACAGAATCAAGGATGTGGATGTATTTGTCTTTTTTTCCCACCTCTTACGCTTCAGTTAAAAGAATAAAGGTAATTTTTAAGAATTGCTCATCTGTTTATTTCCACTCGCAAAGTTAGTCAACTATATGCAGTCCGAAGTAGTTGTATCAGACTCCCCTCGGTGAGTGCAGAGCCTTGTAAGAAGAGATTAGTAAGCACTTCGTAAAATATGGCTTAAAAAATTAAATGAAAAGAGAAAAAGAAGGAAAATATTAAAAAAGAAATAAAGAAAATGAATAAATTAACACCAAAATATATCTCTATCTATCTATCTTTATAAATAAATAAATATATATATATATATATATGTGTGCGTGTGTGTGTGTGTGTGTGTGTGTGTGTGTGCGTGTGTGTGTGCGTGTGTGTGTGTATATAAATATATATATATATATATATATATATATATATATATATATATATATATATATATACTAGCTGAATACCTGTGCTTCGCTACGGAGTACATTCAAATTAAATACAATGGTCAATGTATGCAATTAATGCCAAAAGAAAACAAACCAAAAAAATTGTTCATAAAAAAAATCGCAACGGATATTTTTATAGACAAAATAATGTAGAAGAAAATATTGAAATTAAATCTAAAAGAACATACTAAAAATTATTACAGTACAGTTAATATAGTACAGTTTAAGGAACATTTCTGTTACTGTATTTTAATATTTTTTTGGATAATGTTCAATCGTCTACCGCATTAGAGAGAATCGTAAGTGTTCATACACTTACGATTTTCAATGAATTAGAGGTCTATCCATTAATTAAAATGAATATTTCAGAATTGGTATTTAATAATAAGATCTATAATATATTCTTAACAAAACTACATGAATAATTTTAAAAACATAGTAAAACTTTATTTTTAAGAAACCAATAATCAAAAAGTAACAAAAACTTTATCTCACAAAAGTCATCGTACTCTTGTAAAAAATCTCTACATATTAGTAAATATTCTAATTTTTCGTTAAATTAATATTTAGTAGGATATCCTATAGCATCCACAGCAGCTTTTAAACGTCTGGGAATAGATTGCACTAGTTCTATTATAGTTTCTGCATCAATGTTCATCCATTCTTCCATCATAATTGTTTTTAATTCGCTTTTCGTGTGAATGTCGTGTTTTCGTACTCGAACCTCCAGTTCTCTCCAAATATGTTCTATTGGGTTTAAATCTGGCGATTGAGGTGGTGTTTTCAAAACTTGTGGAAAATTATAGACACACGAGAGGCGAACGCTGAGAGCCGTGTGCTTAGGATCGCTACCTTGATAAAAAAAAAAAACAAAGTTGTTTTCAATGCCCAAAATTTGGGCTGATAATTTAAAATTGTCTCTTAAAATATTTATAAAAACAGCAGGATACATCATGCCTTCAATAAATACCAAATTACCTAGTCCTGATGCTGACATGCACCCCCACACAAGGACACCTCCACCGCCATGCTTAACTGCTCCTACTAAGTTCTTGGGATTAAGTTCCTCATTTTTTCTTCTGCATACAATTATACGCCCATCGGAACTAAAAATGTTAAACTTGCTTTCATCGGCAAATAAGACATTATTCTAATACGTTTGGGGCTTATTTATCATTGATAGTGCGAAGGAAAGCTTAAGCTTTCTGTTTTTCTTACTCACAAAAAATTTTCTACGGGTAGAACGCCCATGTAATCCAGTTGCTTTGAGAACTCGTCGAACAGTTTCAAGTAAAAATGAAGTAGAAAATGTTTCATTAAATTCTGCAGAAACTTTTACAGCACTCAAACGTGGATTTTTACAAATTTTCTAATTATAAATCTCTGATCACATTTTCTTAACTTTGCCGGACGACCATTTCTTACCTTGTTTTCGATCCGATTTTCTTCTTTAAAGCGTTTTATCACATACTGCACAGTAGAATGGGATAAATTAAGTAATTTAGCAATATTCCGAACTGATTTACCACTACTATGACGAAAAATAATCAATTTTCGAATGCTGTTTGTTGTTTCTTTACGACTATGAGCCGTTTTTAAATAATAAATAGAATATTACGGAGTATGCAAGCAAAAATTAAAGCCAAACGATATTTTAAATGCCACCACAATTCAAAAATAAAAATAAAGCGCCAGACGATAATTTTAATTATGAATTTATCCGAAAATATTTCAGCGTACGATGACTTTTGTGAGATAAAGTTTTTGTTACTTTTTGATTACTGGTTTCTTAAAAATAAAATTTTACTATGTTTTCAAAATATTTTATGTAGTTTTGTTAAGAATAGATTATAGACCTTATTATTAAATACCCATTCTGAAATATTCATTTTATTTATTGGATAGACCCCTATCTCATTGAAAATCGTAAGAGTACGGACACTTTTGGGAGCCTCTGTATATATATATATATATATATATATATATATATATATATATATATATATATATATATATATATATATAATTTTAACTAAATACTGTCAGCAATAAATCACAGTTAAAAGTATATTTAATGACAATTCGTGTGAAACGAAAGCAATCTGTTACATGCTCAATTCAACTTTTAGGATTAGCATCTCAGCTATGAGTTGGATGTCTTTTGTCTGTTAATTAAAATGCATAGTATTCTTATCCAGACTAAGAGATTAACTACTATATTATTGAAAATACTATTAAGTACATAGGAAGGGAATTTTTTTTTTAGAAAGATATGCATTGAGAGGGAGGTAACTGATATAACTGGACAGAAGAAAAAAAACAATCTAATTGGGAAGAAAAATGTCAAAAGGATTCAGTATTAAATGGTTATATAGTATTACAGTTCGAATTTCATAAGCTGATAAGCCTTACTTCAGTAGATGATTAGCAACAAATCGCTCAAAGAAAAGGTAATTAATTTTTTTATTTTATTTTCCCTTCCCTATCATCTATTACTAGTGCAACGCCTGTTTATTTTTTAAAAATTGTTCCTGTTGAATTAAAATAAGGCATCTGTTAGGTACGACATGAAAGAGGTCATAATAGTTGTGCTGTAATAAAATGTTTTGATTTCCCGAAACAGATTATGCAACAGTGACGTAATGAGTTCGTTCAACTTGGTCGGAAGAAAGCAGCTGGTACGTATCGAATTATATTTATGTTAGTTTATGGGCCCATCAGTCACACAGAGCTTCTTTGTTAGAATACTGTTTCATGAGAGCTACCGTGTTTTTACCCTCTCCAGACAATTGCTAGAGATGGGAATCTTAAAAATAAGAACACACATACAAATTAGAAGAATTTTCTCTTTCCTTAAATAAATAATAACGTTTCGCATTGTTTGAAAGGAAGATCTATTTTAAGCTATTAAGTGCGGAAGTTCATAAAAAAAATACTTAAAATATCTTTGAAACATAATGTCTAGCTGGTCTCCTCTCTGTTTTAATACGCTGTTGAAGCTGAGCAGATATAATTTTGGAGTTTCACAGACTGAAGTTTAAATGAATTTTACATTCTGCGTTGAACGGAATTTCACAATAAAACACTGAATAATGAATGTTCTACAAGTCGGATAGTTGGGATTTGAGGGTTCTTCTACATTAGAGTTTCAAACTTTTTTTTAGGTTGAATCCCTTGTCCATGACTAAGGAGACTGATGCAACCGTAAGATAAAATTTCCCCAATCCCAGCTTATAAACAGTTTTTTTAAATTTAATTTTTTTATTTAATTTTTATCAACTTGGTTAATTATTAAAACAGTTTTTAATACAAAACAAAAATATTTATAATTGAAAATATTTCAACTGAGACAAAGGTATTTAAAGAATTCAACTTTTATTATCTACTGGCTGAATCTACTACCCGTGCTTCGCTACGGAGTACATTTTAGGATTATTACAATGAAAAAATAATGAAATTGCTTTTTATAGGATTACCTTATAAACAATATTTTTTGTTTCTTTATTGAGTAGAACTAATATTACCAGCCTCGTCTGTGAACTTACGTGTGAGCAAGCTATGTAAAACTGACTGGGGGAGAAACAATTTTCTCTTAAATCTACGCCAGCGTAGTTTAAAGTTTGGCCTTGAGACTTATTTATCATCATAGCAAAGCATACTTTGAGGGGAAATTGCAGTTTTATATATAGGTTTAATTTAATATCCATAAAACTTACTAATTTGAATTAAATTCTTAAAAATCTTCCATCTCAATTAGTCTAGTGGTTAAATTTTGTCCTTTACTGTATTTTAGTAATTTTTTTTGTCAATTTATTTCGTTGTTATGCTCGTGACGCAAAATTAATTTAAAGTATCACAAAAAGAAAAAAAATTATGTGATCAGTGTTTAATAAATTAAATTCTAAAAATTAATCTTTAAATATTCACCAAAAATCAGAAAATGGAGGTAAAGATTCGAAAAAAAGATTTCATTTTAAAGGAATTTTTATAATCTTTCTCGAGATATAAATTTTATAACTCTATAATTATTATTTTAAATGCAAACTTAAAAAAAGTTACAAAATTAGCTTAAAAATTTAATTTTAAAAAATCTAAGAATTTTTCAAAAATATTTCTTGTTGCACCCCTACACTATAAGAAGAATCGCCATGAAAAATTTCAACCCTTTAAGTCCTGCGGTTTGGTCTGTGCGTTATCTGTCAGTCAGTCATGGAACTGTTTTATATATGAGGCGTTGAAAGGCAAAGTGGTGTAAGTCACATTTTCAACTTTTTTCGTTTGAGGGCAAATATGTAATCTCCATTTTCAATTTATAGTGGAATTGTAAATAATTATTATTTGCAATATTGTAATAATTGTTATGAATTATAATTTGTTCAATTTATGGTGGAATGTTTTGTAGTTTTTGAAGTTAAACTCTTTGACTTACACCACTTGACTTACTGACTTACACCACTTTGCCTTTCACCGCCTCATATATAGATTACAGTGGTGCGCACTTTTTTCGACAGCGGCACATTTTCTTTAGATTAAAAATCAATCACTCGACCCCTTTGAAACTTTTTAGCAAATTTAAAAAAAATGAAATAGAAAAATGCTAACACACACACAAAAAAAGGAAAAATAAATTAGCAAATGTTAACGAACTAATTTATTGACTTTTGCTGACTATTTTAAGAACGTTTAACACCTTATTTAACAATATCATATCCTACATATTTTTTAACATATAAAATATATCTATGAAAAAAATTTTAAATATGTAATTATAGATAATTTAAAGTATATTTTTTAATTAAATAATTCAATATGATATAAAATTACTTCAAACTATCCGTGACCCCTTTGTGGATCGCGAACTATAGTTTGTGTACCACTGGTCTAAGAAATTGAAAGTATATGCACTCAAGCTTTTATGGCTAGCTTGTTAACTTCGGAGAAAAGCAAAACCTTTTAATTTATTTTTAATATGTAGCTGCAGTAAGTACTTCAATAAGAGCTGTCTGTGCTATATATAATTTTATTAAGAACAAGTCTTAATAAAATTATATATATATATATATATATATATATATATATACAGTGGACGCTCGTTAATTCGAACTCAAAGGTTCTCAGAAAAAAGTTCGAATTATCCGATGTTAAGAGAATATATATAACTTTAAATGTGTACCACTAAAGAAGAAACTCTCCTAGTATGTATAACCCCAGAAAATAAATTATACTATGTTATCTAAAGTTAAACATATTAACAAGCAATAATGACTTTCCTTAATCATAAAATGAAGCAGAAGATATACAGTATAAAGTAAACTTTTATTAAAAATATGAATTACACTTTGGGGAAAAACTGTAAAATGGATGTTTGGTTCTGTTTATGATGCCTACATTGTTCAGCCAGCTTCTCGATTTAAAGTAAACATTTCAATTCATTTTCAGAGGAAGTTTCCATCTGAATAAATGCTTTCAGAGTTTTAATAGAGTCCATTATGGCTTTGTCCATTATGGCCGCATTAAAAATATCTTTCGGCTGGTAAGTAGAGAAAAGCCCTGACAGTTTCCTACCGAAATTAGTGCATACGTCTTCGTTTACATCAGAGCTTTGTCCACATACAGTTTGATAAGAAATATTTTGCCTTGACTTAAATCGAGAAAGCCATCTATGACTGCATTTAAAATCTTCAATACCCATTCGACTTGCCAATTCATCAGCCTTCGTCAGCACTAGGGGTCCATTTATCGGAAAATTTCGAGATCTAACATCCTGGAACCATAGCAGTAGAGTTTTTTCTAGAACATCTTGGGACGCATTTCCCATGCGTTTCCTTCCTGTAGCAAATTTTGATTTTTGCCATGAATCTAAAATTGACTCCTTGTTTTTCAAATTAGTTGACAAGGCATTTTTTAAAATTTCATAGTCAGCTGCTAACTGTCTTTTACATTCGCCATTCTCTACTTTCTTTAAAATTTCTACCTTTGTCTCCAAAGTTAGGGTTTTGTACTTTCCACGTGTAGACATCCTGAAATTTTACACGTTCACACCACATAATGTGGAAGAAAAACTAGACCACATTAACTTGTCTGCACTGCAGTTATAACTCTCACAGCTCCCTAGAATCTGTACTAAAGACTAGTTTTTCTGAAATTCTAAGAAAATCTATCCAAATAAAGGAAAATTGCTTTTTCCGTTTAGCACTAATAAGGACAATAGCTACTAATGTTTAGCGGACATGCAATAGTCTAGGAATGTAGGCATGTGCCTCTTTACACATAAAAGAAATTTTGACACACAAAATAATAAATACAGTGCGAATTTTCTCCATTAAACGAGGAAAAAGAATTTTTTTTGTCAAATTTTTAGTTCGAATTAACCGAAGTGATAAAAATTTAGTTCGAATTAATGAGATATTTTTAACATTAACTGCAATACAAGTTTTTGGGGGCCTTTGGATTAGTTCGAATTAACCGAAAGTTCGAATTAACCGAGTTCGAATTAACGAGCGTCCACTGTATATATATATAAACCGGGTGCGTCATAAATTCGTGCAAACTTCAAAAATTCATAATAAAAGAAATAATGCTCGGAAAATTTTTCTGTTTGCGCCAATATGATCAGAGGGATTTTGGATTTTTTTTTCATGTTAAAAAAAAAAAAGTTTCCAAAAGTAACCGAAAGAGGGCGCTCACACGTCCTACTGAGACGTTTTATGCAAATCAGGCTATCAATAAAACACCTGGTTGGAAATGGATCCGTCATTCGAAGCCGGCAGCATGCTTTCTTTACCAGATCGAGTGTTGGTTGTTAAACTTTTCTACAAGAATGGTGAATCCCCAACTGTTGCATTGCGAAAGTTTCGCACGGAGAAAGGACTGAAGGCGCGAAAAAGGCCTATTTCATTGAATGGGATACTGAATTTAGAACGACGTTTTGAGGAAGCGGGGAGTTTGGAGGATCGTCCACGAATTGGAAGACCATCCTTGAGCGCGGACCGCATCCATATTGTACAAAGTTCCATGGAAAATTTGGCAGCCGAGACATCAACGGGAAGTAGCAGTGCTCGTGAAGCTGGGAGAAGAACGGGGTTTCCGGAACCGTCGTTTCGACGTATTCTGCACAGAATGTTGAATCTGTATCCGTACAAAATCCATGCACTTCACCAGTTATTACCGGCAGATACAGATGCAAGACAAATCTTTGCTACATGGGCTCTGGTACAAATGGAAAGTAACCCACAATGGTTGCTGAATGTCATGTGGACGGATGAAGCCCACTTTTCACTGCATGGTGACGTTAATACGCAAAACAGTCGTATCTGGGCGACTTAAAACCCTCGTGAGTATCTGAACCGGCCACTACATTCTCCTCGTGTGACTGTTTGGCGCGGTTTCACCGCGTCTTTTATTCTGGGCTCTTTCTTTTTTGAAGAGCCTTGTCCTGTATTCGGGTGGAAAACCTGTACAGTCACTGCAGCACGGTATCTTACGCTTTTGCGTGACCACGTTAAGGCTGCATTGCAGGAAAGACATGCGATACCTGTTGTCACATTCATGCAAGATGGTGCGCCGCCCCACATTTTACGTGATGTCAAGACGTTCCTGTTGGAATCTTTCACTGAAGACCGAGTGATAAGTCGAGGTTGTAAGGTTCAGTGGCCCTCACGATCACCAGACTTGAACCCGGCGGATTTTTGGTTGTGGGGATACTTAAAGTCTCGTGTGTACTGGGGTTCCCCAACCACTTTGGTGGAACTGAAAAATGCCATTCGACAGACAGTCGCTGCCATCGATGGCGACATGCTACACTCCGCTGTAATGGGTGTAGTGACGCGCCTCACTTGTCTATTACCTTGTGCTGGTGGTAATGTTGAACATCTATTATTTTAAAATAAATGCACAGTCTCATGTTATTGTGATATGTTTGATTTTCTGTTTGTGTTTGCCTGATTTGCATAAAACGTCTCAGTATGACGTGTGAGCGCCCTCTTTCGGTTACTTTTGGAAACTTTTTTTTTTTTTTACATGGGAAAAAATCCAAAATCCCTCTGATCATATTGGCACAAACAGAAAAATTTTCCGAGCATTATTTCTTTTATTATGAATTTTTGAAGTTTGCACAAATTTATGACGCACCCGATATATATATATATATATATATATATATATATATATATATATATATATATATATATATATATATATATATGAACCGCAGTCGGATGTCGGATACATAAATCTATCATCTGTGTAGCTGTCTTTGGACCGAGTAACTGTTAAATTAATAACTAGACCTGCACACACATACATAGGGTACACTAGTGCATCTCTATTAAAGCTGCTGTGTACTAACCCTGTTGGATCCGCTCACCTCAATGTTAACCAATGGAGAAAATTTGCCTACTATTTACAGCTATATAAATGCTAATAATCAAATAAAAATAGTATTTTCAGATAGCCTGAACTTTTCTGCACTGTCAGAGGCATGCACA
Source organism: Dolomedes plantarius (assembly GCA_907164885.2). Taxonomy (NCBI): domain Eukaryota; kingdom Metazoa; phylum Arthropoda; class Arachnida; order Araneae; family Dolomedidae; genus Dolomedes; species Dolomedes plantarius. The sequence continues at coordinate 86,665,129 of OU015502.1, read as the reverse complement.
CATGGTGATGCTGGTTGTCCCGTTCTTAATTGGGAAGAGCCTCTATACATGCGACTAATTTAAGAAAAGATTGACGTGGTTGTTAAACAAGTGCATTAACGGAGAAGTTCAAAGAAAAGCGATTACGACCACCGGGGGACCAGATGCGTGACTAACTGACTAACTGACAGGAAGCTGCGGGAGCCTTCCCACGCCGAGGCGGAGGCTTCCAGAATGATCTGGAGTTTTCTGAAAGAGGGGATATATAAAGGGAAGAAAGAAGGAGAAGGGAGAGCTTCCCGTCTGTATGCTGGATTTTAGATTGAACTGAGTTATGACTCTCTCTCTCTGGTTTTCAACGGATTGATGGTTGATAATGATTAATTGATAATGGAAATGTTGCATCATACGTTTTGTAAATATGTATGAATAAACAAGATATATGTATATGTGTAAGGAAAGAGTAGTTTATGTGCCCATGGAAACCATAAACGAGCAAGCTCCCGACATGCACCTTGCAACAGGATTCACTTTATAAATTTCGTCCACAAGAGAAATTTATGAGCGTTTAAAACACACTATACGAGATTTCCTCCCCCAAAATTGTTTGGATTTTAAAACATTATTTGTATTTTTTTAAAAAACGAAAAAGCCTCAAGTTGTAAAATTTCTTCGTCTTCTATGGAGTACAATTAAAAAAAAAAAATCTTTCAATCCAAGTCGGCAATCCTTGAACATATTTTCTCCATAGGTTAATATTGAGATGAGCGAATATAATAGGGTTAGAACATAGCAGCCTTAACAACCAACCGTCGATCATTTCTAAAGCATTTTCAATAACGCGAAATACGAATTTTTCTTTTCCCAATAAGCCGACCGATATACCTTCCCAGAAATTTAATCGAGAAAATTTCTTATACGCCACCTTCATGAACTTTATCGATGACGTATTGATCTCGATGACAGACTATTCCGCCAAACCGCTTACTTGAACGTCCTGAAAAGAAATTAAGTCTGTTTTTCTTTTTATTGAATTTCGGTTACAATCGATACAGATATTCATCATATAACGTCAAAATATACAAATAAAAATATAGCATAGGCATAGTTTTGATACGTGCATTTTTCTAAAACATGTTATAAATGTAATATTTTCAAGTTAACATTATTACGAAATTTACCTCAAATTTTCACGAAATAATTTATGTTTACTTGCTCGATGTTTGTTTCCTTTTTTGACCTAACTTTAGCGGGCGCGCCTGTGTACAAAGTGCAACATTTTCGTAGTTTTGAATGGTTTGTTTTTACGTGTAAGGTTTGAATATTCTAAGAAGTTTCTATTTATAGCTATACCCTTTCTAATGCAGGTCTGATTTTCTGACCCTTCTATTCCTTTCCATTCATTGTTTGTCGTGATTTAACCGTTGTAAACCGGCGATTATACTGGATTACAATGCGACAAAAGCAGGAGTTGATGTAGTCGATCCATTGTGCAGCTATTACACGGTATCCCGCCTATCACGAAGATGGACAATCTCATTGTTTTTTAGGTTTTTGGACATAATAGGAATCAATTCGCAAGTTGTCCTTAGATCCAATAAACCGGACACTTTTGAAATAAGGCGATTTTATTTGCATTCTTCGGCCTTATACTATAAATATATCTCAATATTATCAACATTTTATGTCTAATCATAAAAACAGAATTATTATTTTCAATTCGAAAATAAAAGTTTTATTACAAAAGGAATAATCAAGGTTGAAAGAGACGTTGCACTTTGTGCCACGCGCGCCTGCTAGTGTTCCAAAAATTGGCGCGCCCGCTGAAGGGTTAAGGTTGCTGTGCGCTAACCCTATTGGATTCGTTCACCTCAGTATTAACCTACGGAGAAAATTTGTTTATTATTTACAGCTACATAAATGTTGGTAATAAAATAAAAATGGTATTTTCAGACAGCCTGAATTCTTTTGCACCTTGCAACAAGATTCAGTTTATAAATTTCGTCTAGGAATTGATGAGCGTTTAAAACACACTAGACCAGATTTCCCCCCCGAATAATTTAAATTTAAAAATATTATTTGCATTTTTTTAAAAGAAAAAATCCCCTAAGGTGTAAAATTTCTTTCTCTATTACAAAGTACAATTAAAAAAATAATAATAACAATCTTGCAATCCAAGTCAGCAATCCTTGGACACATTTTCTCCGGAGGTTAACATTGAGGTGAGAGAATCCAATAGAGTTAGTACACAGCAGCCTTAACAGACGTAACAACTAGTAAATACAGTTGGATAAAATTCAGGTTGTTAGCATGTTATTATTTAATTTAGTGTTTAAATCTGGGTTTCTCTATTGCAGTTATTAGCAGAAAACTCGTACAAATTTGTTATAATATTTACATGCGAAGTAGTTTGCGGATGTTCTCACCTCCGATTCTTTATATAATACGGTTGCAATAAGTTGAGTCTTATGCACTACAATATAAAATTTTGTGATGGGTTAATCATATTTAATAATACAGTAAAACAATATAAAGTACTTGCTTAAGCGTATATCATCAGTTTGCTAAGCGTTAATCATATGTAACTATATATTAATACAATATAAAGTATTCGCATAAGCGTATATCATCAGTTTGCTTAGGGTTAATCTTATTCAAGGATATATTAAAAACAATCAATTAGACAAGGTGTGCCCAACTCGCGGCACTTGGCAGCTAGTACTTTGGCCCCACAAGATCCCAAAGTTTATGTGACCTATCTTCCCAGAGGAATATATATGCCTCGTTTTACAATCACGTCTTGTTCATGTCACCGGGCTAGGTGATAGCCGAATGGCTAGGGCGCTGGCATTCGATTCAGATCCCGTGGGTTCGAGTCCCATTGTTGGCATGGATGTTTGCAGCCGTTCGGAAACGGCTTTAAATTGCAGGTCCCGGTCTAATTAGCTCTCGTGTAGCAAAAAGTTGACCATAGCGCTCCAAACCGAACCAATTCATGTCACCGGATGGGGCCCGATGTGGCTGCCAGGTTATGCTCAAATCGGTGGTTGCAGGCCGCAGCAGATAACCACGCCATAGGTGTAGCGTAACTAGAAATAAGTTAAAACGTTAATAGAAGTTCAGTTAAAGTCAGAAAATTGTAGACAACTTTTAAGAAAGTTGGTTTTTCCCCGCTTTTTCAAACTGTGAAACTGGAGATTCCGATTATGTCTTTAGCCTTAACATAGTTTTTAACAATAATATGATCCATAACAAAAACCACAGGCGCAGCCAGAAGGGAGCAAGAGCCGCACAGAACGGCAGGCAAGAAGTAGCCAATTAAGTTGGCTATGGAAGGGGAAAATTTGGAATAATTAGCCGAAAGAAGGATGATTCAGAGACACAAAGAGAGACCCAACGACACACAATTAATGAGTGCGGCGCGAAAATGCGAAGTCAAATTGAAGACACAAGCCTCATTCATGCTACCGCAGTTTTGCATTTGCGAACTACTGTTTTCAAACGCGAAGAAGACGAAGAGTAAAATTAGATGAAACACATCTAATGAGCATCTTTAAAACTCACCAAGAATTGCAACCACTTCCTTTGAATCAGGCATTGATGCATTAATTTCACATAAAAAAGGTCAAATATCTCATTAATTTTAGGTTTATGTTGCCTTCGTTTTTAAAATCTGTAATAATAAATCTAAGCATTAAAGGTAATTTTGTTACTTATAAACACTAAGTTTATTATACATTTTACATGCGGCCCTGGCAGGTTAAAAGGTTGGACACCCATCAATTAGACGACTCGTTATGAATACGCAAAGTATGCCGGAGCATATCACTCACCTGATATTCTGGTTTAGAATAATTTGTTATCCGCTTTCTTTCATTTTTTTTAATGCATGCTTTATACTCACTTGATAATTCTTTAGTGAATGAAAACTAAGTAAATTTATTTAATTTTTTGATCTTCAAACATTTTGTGAAACGAAGGACTGTTATTCCTCAAATGTGCGATTAAAAAGCATATAAAAGCACTTACAATTTGAATTTTTTTTAAACGTAAAATTTAAAGCAGGTTCAATTTTAGATATACCCGCTGAAACAACTATTTTTTCCCTTTTGTACAAAGGAAAGGTTTCGTGGTTATTTACTTACCTTCAGAATTTACAAAAATAATTACTTTTAAACAAGTTTTATATTATAACTACCTGAATACCCGTACTTCGCTACGGAATACATTCAAATCAAACCCAACGATCAATGTAAGCAATTGGTGTAAAAAAAACGAAAAAATATATTTATAAAAAAAATCTTAACGGACATTTTTATAGACAAAATAATGTAGAAGAAAATATTCAAATTAAATCTAATAGAACATACTAAAGAATATAGTACAGTTTGAGGAACATTTCTTTTACTGTATATTAATATTTTTTTGGATAATGTCCAATTGTCTGCCGCATTAGCAAGAAGAAAAAAAAATTTTTTTTGTCTATTTCATTGTTATGCACGTGACGTAAAATTGAAAGAAAAGAAAGCACGTGATCAGTATTTAATAAATTAAATTCTAAAAATTAATCTTTAAAAATTCACCAAAAATCAGAAAATGGAGGTAAAGATTCGAAAAATATTTCCTTTTAAAGGAATTTTTATGATCTTTCTCGTGATATAAATTTTATAACCCTCAGATTATTATTTTAAATTCAAACTTTAAAGAATATTACAAAAACAGCTTAAAAATTTAATTTAAAAAAAACCTTAGATGAATTTTTCAAAAATCTCTCTTAGTGCACCCCTACACTATAAGAAGAATCGACATGCAAAATTTCAGCCCTTTAGGTTCAGCGGTTTGGTCTGTGCGTTGTCTGTCAGTCAGTCACGGAACTGTTTTATACAGCGGCTCCCAAAAGTGTTCGTACACTTACGATTTTCAATGAAATAGAGGTCTATCCATTAATTAAAATGAATATTTCAGAAGGGGTATTTAATAATAAGATCTATAATCTATTCTTAACAAAACTACAAGAAATATTTTAAAAACATAGTAAAACTTTATTTTTAAGAAATCAATAATCAAAGAGTAACAAAACTTTATCTCACAAAAGTCATCGTACACTTGTAAAAAATCTCTACATATTAGTAAATATTCTAATTTTTCGTTAATTTAATATTTAGTAGGATATTCTTTAGCATCCACAACAGCTTTTAAACGTCGGGGAATAGATTCTACTAGTTCTTTTGTAATTTCCGCATGAATGTTCATCCATTCTTCCATCATAATTGTTTTTAATTCGCTTTTCATGTGAATGTCGTGTTTCCGTACTCGAACCTCCAGTTCTCTCCAAGTATGTTGTATCGGGTTTAAATCTAGCGATTGAGGTGGTGTTTTCAAAACTTTTGGACAATTATAGAGACACGAGAGGCGAACGTTGAGAGCCGTGTGCTTAGAATCGTTATCTTGATAAAAAAAAAAAAACAAAGTTGTTTCCAATACCAAATTTTGGGCTGATAATTTTAAATTATCTCTTAAAATATTTATATAAACAGCATGATTCATTATGCCATCAATAAATACCAAATTACCTAGTTCTGATACTGACATGCACCCCCACACAAGGACACCTCCACCGCCATGATTAACTGTTCCTACTAAGTTCTTGGGATAAGTTCCTCATTTTTTCTTCTCCATACAATTATACACCCATCGGAACTAAAAATGTTAAACTTTCTTTCATCGGCAAATAAGACATTATTCCAATACTTTGGGGCTTATTTATCATTGATAGTGCGAAGAAAAGCCTAAGCTTTCTGTTTTTCTCACTCACAAAATTTTTTTTACGGGCAGAACGTCCATGTAATCCAGCTGCTCTGAGAACTCGTCGAACAGTTTCAGGTGAAATTGAAGTAGAAAATGTTTCATTAAATTCTGCAGAAACTTTTACAGAACTCAAACGTGAATTTTCACAAATTTTCTAATTATTAATCTCTGATCATATTTTGTTAACTTTGCCGGACGACCTTTTCTTACTTTGTTTTCGATCCGATTTTCCTCTTTAAAGCGTTTTATCACATACTGCACAGTAGAATGGGATAAATTAAGAAATTTAGCAATATTCCGAACTGATTTACCTCTACTATGATGAAAAATAATCAATTTTCGTATGCTGTTTGTTGTTTCTTTACGACTACGTGCCATTTTTAAATAATAAATAGAATATTACGGAGTAGGCAAGCAAAAATTAAAGCCAAACGATATTTTAAATGCCACCACAATTCAAAAATAAAAATAAAGCGCCAGACGATAATTTTAATTATGAATTTATCCGAAAATATTTCAGTGTACGATAACTTTTGTGAGATAAAGTTTTTGTTACTTTTTGATTACTGGTTTCTTAAAAATAAAGTTTTACTATGTTTTCAAAATATTTCATGTAGTTTTGTTAAGAATAGATTATAGATGTTATTATTATTAAATACCCATTCTGAAATATTCCTTTTAATTAATAGATAAACCCCTATTTCATTGAAAATCGTAAGTGTACGAACACTTTTGGGATTCACTGTATATATTTCAGGTAGTCTCCTCTAACGAAACTACCGTGGGTTATTAACGTTGGATTAGGGCCTGTTCACATAGGAGCCCGCTGCGGAGCGTTAAAGTATTGAAATATATTTAACCAATGACAAACCTCCAAACGATTAGCAATGAAATTTTTAACGCCTACGATTGGTTTATTTTCGTCTCAACGTCATCTTTCCCTTAACGCTACGCAACGGACTCCTATGTGAACAGGCCCTTACTTATCGTTTGCTTACCTCTTTCTTTTTTTTTAAACGATTTTGGTACTTTTCTGGTTTGGTGCGTTGCCAAAATTATAACTCTCGAAGCAGGATAATTTTTTTTCTCTCCGAAGGACCGTTATTGAGGAATGTAATCCTACGTTATAAAATATTCCTATAATAATATATCAGGTGCAGCAGTACATTTACACTGCTTTTCAGATGAAGTGAAACAAAGCTCAGCTGATTGAACCACTAAAGCAAGATATTCGCTGAAATACGAAACTGGGGGAAAAAAAAAGAATGAAAAACTAGTTGCAGAAAAACATTACAGCGGTGATAAGTATCAGATGAAAACAAGATGAAAGCCATACAGGAGGAAGAAATTTCGGTCTAAAAAGAAAATACTTATCTTTTAATCTTAATCGACATCTACCTTTCGCAGTACGTAGGAAAGGAGGAAAAAGAATTCAGCGCCTTACGAATCACCAATGGTCACAATACAGCATTACATTCAGTTAATTTAAATTTTGTTCTAGTATAAATAACACAGTGCGTTTAGAGGGTTTTTTTTTTCCCCACAAGAAAAATATGGTTACTCTATCACAATGAAGGAATACTATAAAATATATATTGACTGAAATACCAGGAAAATGTGTCTTTAGTTCCATATTATTTACAACTAGCTTTCACAATTTAAGGCTGTTGTGTACTAACCCTACTGGATTCGTTCACCTCAATGTTAACCTATGGAGAAAATTTGTCTACTATTTACAGCTACATTAATGCTGATAATCCAATAAAAATGGTATTTTCCAATAGCCTGATATTTTCTGCACCTTGCAACAGGATTCATTTTATAAATTTCATCCACCAAAGAATTTATGAGCTTTTAAAACACACTATACTAGATTTCCCCCCCCCCGCATAATTTGAATTTTAAAATACTATTAGCATTTTTTAAAAACGAAAAATGTCCGAAGTTGTAAATTTTCTTTCTCTATTACGGAGTACAATTAAAAAAAAAAAAATCTTTAAATCCCAGTCGGCAATACTTGGACAAATTTTCTCCATTGGGTAACACAGAGGTGAGCTATTCCAATAGGGTTAGTACACAGCAGCCTTAACACATCAAGAACGACAATTTAAGGTCTATTCTGAACAGGTACTGAAACCCAACCACGAGATTCAAACCTGCACACTTTGATAACAGAATCCAATGGCCTAGATCAGCGGTTCTCAACCTGGGGGGCGCGCCCCCCTGGGGGGGGGGGGGGAGAAGAATTTCAAGGGAGGCGCGAGTTAAAAAAAATAAAATAAAAAGTAAAACTAACTCTAATTTAAAAGTAAAACAACCTCACCTATATCTTTGATTACTTCAAATATATTTGATCTGTGTTTAATTCTTTGATTTCATATGTTCTAATAATAATATTTTTTCAAATTAAGATATGTGTAGTAATATTAAATTTTGTGTATGCAATTATCTATTCTATATTTTTATTTAATAACCAGCTTAAGTTTCAAATTCCGATTGTACCACTTGTATTATGTACCACATATGTTGGTGGTGGTGGGGGAGGCAACCTCACATCAGTGTTTAAAGGGGGGGCACAGAGCCTGAAAGATTGAGAACCCCTGCCCTAGATCAGGGGTGTCAAACTCGCGGCCCGCGACGAACATTTTTGCGGCCCGGGGGCGCAAAAATGTTCGTCGCGGGCCAATATATTGGCACACAATAATATATAATAAAATAACCAACGCAGAATTATAACAAGATAGGAAGAATTTGCTAAATGTTTTTTTAATGATACTCTTTTTTTGCTATTATTAAACAAAATGCATATATTTATTTTTAATATACTGTAATTAGGTAAATAAACCTACGTTTCTATTAATATTGATTTTTTTTTGCGGCTCACCTATAGTTAAACCTTGTTTGTTTGGCCCAAGGTAGCCTTTGAGTTTGACACCCCTGCCGTAGATATTCAGCCATTGTCTGACTGCACTCTTCTTCTAATTCCAATATTTGTATTGTTCAATTACTTGAAAGCAGCCATTGAATTACCATCCGAGCACTGTAGTTCTAATTCCTTTATTCACGATTGAATTGCTTGAAAGCAAAATTAGTTGAATTTATTTAAAGCAGGCAAATTTGACACCTAAAATACTTAACTAAAGCAAACAAACAAAAAAAGGGGGGAAAATCTAGATATAGGCGGTAATTAAATGAAAAAAAGATAAATAAAAATCTTAGTGAATATGTAATCAAGCCACTTGGCTATGTAAATTAAAAGAAAGAAAGAAAGGAAGGAAGGAAGGAAGTACAGTGAAAACAAATATGATGAGAATTCAATGAAGTGCCTGCAAAACGTCAAGAGTCTGAAATCACGGGGGGAAAAATATAGAGGCCAGATAGAATTTTAATTTTATACATTCAGATTTTAAAATGAGTAAAAGGTAAATACATTAAATTTCAAGACATTATTAATAGTCTACTTGGCACAATAAGAAACGAAAATTACGAGACAATTTGCATAATCACTCTTTATTTTGCATTTTGATACTCTATAAATTGTACATCGATGTGAAAAACTGAATACTATACACACACAGAAAACATTTTTCACTATAAATAGGAGCATTCAGTAATATGGGACAAACTTTGCCATGCCAAATACTTAATGCACATTCAATTTTGAGCATCGGCAAAGCAACAGTGTCCACATTCATTGCATAATTAATGATATGATTTTTGCATAATCAATGATAATGCAGAAGATCAACACTACAACTACATCAAAACTTCATCATTTTTCACTTTTACCAGTACCTAAAGATTTTAATCACACACAAAAAAAAATCTAAAATCCAATTTATAATAACTTTAAAAAAAAATCAACCTTGATTTGACTAGATACATTTTATATAAAAATAGAAAAAACACATAGAAAAAAGCTAAAAGTACAAAAGAAAATATAAAGCTAAAAAGTAAAAACTAATCTCATATAAGTATGGGCCATATAAATGCTTTTTCTTGCTGTGGACAAGTATTTCTATAGGAGCATTTTGCATTTACATAATTTTCAATTTAAAAATGTACTGCTTTCACATATTTAACTGCTAAGTCTTAGTTCAGATTTTAAAAACCTTGTCACAACAGAAATGCATGCATAATTGTTATAAAAACAAATCATGATTGAAAAAAAAATCTAATTTATTAATAAATAGTAATATACTTTCTCTTTTTAATGCAATAATAGAGAATTCAAATGCACAGCAATATATTAGGGTGACCAGGCATTTAGCAGTTTTTTGGACTGTTTACCATTTATCATCTTTCTAAATCTTTCAGCCAGTAAAAATCCATCTCATATAAGTATGTGCTATCTAAATGATTTTACTCACAATGGACAAGTATTTCTGTATGAGCATTTTGCATTTACAGAATTTTCAGTTTTAAATTAGGCTGGTCTCAGACATCTTTCTAATTGCAAAGACAATATTAGCACAGATTTAAAATTCCTATCACAACAGAAATCAATACATAATAGTCGTAATAACAAATCATAAGAAAGAAAAGCAAATTAATGTATGAATAAATAGTAATAGCACTTTTTTGTTACAATACAAAAGAATTCAAATACATGGCTTTATATCACGGGAACCAGGCATCTAGTATTTCTCTACTGTCTACAATTTTACTTTTTTTAGATCTCGTCTAGCAAAAATCCTTAAACAATATTGTATTATAGTTTTTCCTTTCAACATGCTATATAAAATCATATTTATATCATTGTTTGTAACTTTTTAAGGGTTATCTAACATTGTTTTAGAAAAACATCTGGTCAGCATAAATAAATATCAATGCATAAAATACATTTCAGGAATTTGTAGGCTTAACAAATATCAAGTCACATTTAGCAGAAAGTTCAAGTATAACAAACGCCCTACTGCTGATTAAAACATCCCAATTGATGACTGAATTCAGGATTAGATAAATATTCAATAGAATAAATAATGATATAAATAACAAAATCTTAAGCTAAAACCATTTCGGAATGTTAATGCGCATGAGCAGAATTTTATATGCTAAAATTATCATAACATAATTAGTTATTATAATCCTAAGATACAAAAGAAAACATGCAAAATCCATATTTTGATGCACAAAAAATTAGTAGGCGCTAAGCATAAATTTTAAGCTCCTTATTAGTAAGTCAAAATAACTTGATAAAATACATAGAAAAAAAGTAAATTGAATATAAAAGATTTTCAGGAAAGAAGTTGGAAATTTAATAATTACACATGCTTCTCTTCTACTAAGAGTTCCCAAATTTCATGTTCATGCATGCAAAGAAATAAAATTCTCCCAGTCCAACAGCTATAAAACTGATCTCAAACAAAACTATAAAAACCATTGAATATACAGTTGTATTATTTAGCATAGGTTGCAAATTCTGAAAATGTTGCAAGCCTGAAACTAATCAAGTTTCTATAATTAGATAAATAAAAATAGTTAATACACCATAATTGTGTATATATTGGTTAATACACCACCATTTATTTTTTTTTTACTCTTTTAACGTCAAAACTTTCATGATTTAGAATTTAAAAAAATTCTTGTTACGAAAATTTGGATTATTATTCAAGCATCACAAAAATTAAAAGAGGAAAAACTAGCTATATATAAAGAAATCTGTAGCTCAAGGGTTGAATGGTTTGAAAAGTTCTAACTTGCCAAACACTATCAACTACTGAAATAAATAAATATATATATTAAAACTTTCTCTTCCTCCTTTTTTTTTTTTTTCACCAAATGAAAAATGAGTATGTTAAACTTCTAATTTTGAAATGTGAAGCTTCTTTTAGCTTTAGAGGACAGAGTTTATAATTTTGATTAAAAAAAAAAAGACAAAATTTATCATGGCACACTTTACATGGCTCCAGTACATTGATTGTGAAACCACAGGTAATTTTAAATGACACCAAAAGTTGAATCAAAATTGATTAAAAAGCATACACTAGTTTGGAATTGAATCTAACAATATGTTAAAGGCTACAAATATAACTTTCACCTTAAATCCAACTAAAAATTGGATAGCTATGGAAATTTTGAGCTCAAATTCAAATAACTATTTTTAGATGTAGTGAAGTTCAACAATGAAACTTGGGTGAAAGTGATATACATCACAATACACACAATAGACATTTGCACCCTGAGCATGATTTGAAAATCATACTGTAATAAATAATTCAGGGTGTCCTGGAAATATTTTTTCAGAATGACAGTTACCACCATACTCTGTAATACATTATAGCTTATTTCAATAAGCTTTGTCCCATGTAAGACAAACTTTTTACCAAATTGTTATCGACAGAAAATCCTGGGGATGTTTAGACTGATTATTTAATGTTCATTTATATTTAAATAGAATAAGTAAAAAAAGTATTATCTCAAGGATATATAGCCCTATATTTATCTTAAGCTATTGTTTTTTAAAATTTTATCAGGAGTTTCTAACCTTTATTGCACTTTAATAAGGTAGTACTAAACAGCATTTCAAGGCAGCTTGTACAGAATTACAGAAGAGTGATTAATAAATAAATTTTTTACATAATTTAACAGTTCAGAAAGGTGGTAGACTAAAATAGTAGAATCAAACAGCTCAGTTCGAATGAGGTAGTTTCCCTAATTGGTTAAATATAGATAATGCAAGAAACCGCTTCATAGAAAGACTTCTGTAACAGGTATTTCTGCTGTGTAAGAGATTAATTTCAGGCTGCAGAGCAATGTTATGTTCACACCTTGGCTCCATCATTTCATAAGAATTAATTTAAAGAACAATTCATAACTTATTAAAATATAGTGAATATATATAAAGCACCTCAAAAGTATAAATCTATTCAACAGATGTTAAAATTTTTTGTAATTAAAGAATTTTTTTAAAAAATTGAATAACAGCATTGGGAAATTAAGTAGTTCTGCAACAAGCGGTCACTAAATAAATGGTATGTCTAGGCAAATGAGACAGTTAAATACTACACCACAGAGAAAATATTAATTAAAAAAAGTAAAATAAATAAAAGCTTAAAAACATCTGTAAATGGGGAAAATTAATAGATAATTTTAAACATTAAAGTGAACTGAACATTTAAACAACATAAGAAAGAAAAACAACAACATTTGAAGATAAAATTTTGATAAAGTAATTACATATTAATCAACAAGAGGTATTGGTGTTAGAAAAGTTCAGTTTCATTGCTATATACTGATTTCAAAACAAAAGTAAATTATTGCAGAGATGCCAAATTATACACTTAAAACAATATTTTAATATAAACTTTCTCTAATACACAACTTACAAGATACATACATATCAATAATTATCTTCTAAAATAATGTTTTCTGTGCTGTTCATTCCCTTTTATCAAATATTTACTAATAATTTTTTCTTTAAGCTTTAACTGCACTGCTGAATTAATATGATGAGGACTAAATGTATTTGCATATATGAATTTATTTATGGTAAGGATTTACATTTTTCTTTAAATTTGTCTATTCACTTGATTACATTCATATCAAATCTACATCTAAAGCTAATAATGAATTCTAAAAGGTGCATTGCTTTACACTGATTCTCTTGTACAAATTTAAATTAATACACACACTCTTAATTAAGGATCTATAAACTACAATTTGTTCAAAAGATCAATAAGATCACGAATGACTCTCAAAAGGTTTTTAATTGTTTGGTTTTTTTTATGAATGGTTTTCTAGAGCTGTTAAGCACAATATAAATAATTAATAAATTAAATAATTATTTTGAAACTGAAATGGCAAATATAAGAGATAAAAGTTAATAAATATAGCCAGAATAAAAAAAAATAAATTAATACATATGATCATCATACAAGGCAATTATTCCATCTTTTTCTCTTACATTACAAGTTTCTAAAATTTGGTATACATAAAATACAAATCAGTCACAACTAAGTATAAACTTTTGGCTTTACCTAAGCAGACAGTAAAATCATTTAGTTTTTAAAAATAAATGCATGATGTATACACATTAGAAAAGTTGAGGTTAAAGAGTAGCCCTTTATATTTGAAATATGATGATTAATTCCAAAAACAAGCTTCTAGTTATACAACTTGATAAAAAGATGTTTTCAAATACTTGAAAAGAAAACTTTCGATGTTAATAAATTAAACTTTTTTGGTAGGGAAAGTAATCAGTTCAGTCATAGGATCTGACCAATTATTACTCTCTTTGAATTTATTTTAATTAAAACACATAAGTATTCAAATGTTAACCTTCTATTATTCCTAGGGATAAGTAATTTTCGTATTTACGAAATAGATGCGAATAAATGTAAAATTTGCCGATATGAGCAAATAAATGCAAAAAATATCTTTTTACTAATTTTGGGGCGAAAACTCGGTGATAAAAGTATTTTACCCTGAGTAAAAATATCATACCCCTAATTATTCCTTATTATTGAACAAACTATAGATTGCAGCTACAAAATATGTAATTACTGATAAATAAGCAGAGTAATCATTTCATGACAACTATAAAATATAACTGAAAAGCTTCAATAGAAAAACAGAATAAACTGGAGTTTATGAAGAACAAAGTTATGTTGACAAAAGTTCCAGCAAAACTTAGGAAAAAGACACTATTTTAAACTGTAAGGGTGATTCTAACTCAGAATTTATTTTCCTTGTGTTCTTAATTTTAGCAGGTTGGCAAGCATAATATGTTTATGAAAACGTAGACAGATTGATCAGTGTATAGATAAGAAAACATATTAGCACTATGTTATGGCTCATTAAAACATCAACTTTTTCAAATTTAAAATACATCAAGATTTTGATTACAAAAGAATTTACTTATAAAAATTAATTTGTAATAATTACAAATCTGAGTATCATTAAACAAAAGGTAAGAAAATCCTAAAGTATAACAGCATTGACAAAAGTTGAAATTTCTATTAAAACTACATTTTAAAATAAATGAACATTAACAAACACAACAACATATCAATTCCTGATGTCAAACACAGAAATTAATTTCTGTGAAGATCAGAAGTTTTGAGATGCTACATTTATACAAATTATTTTCTCCTACATATTGACACTTTCTGTAATTATGTATGTAGTATCTAATTAAAGATTGGCACCTCTGATATACCACGAGAAATATTCTTACAACTTCAAATACTATACTAAAATAAATACATCATTTTAGGAACACAAAGTTTTAAAAATGCAAATACTGAACAGATAATCTCAAACATAGATACACACATGCACAAAAAAAGCACATAATATTATTGCTGTTCCAGACAACAAATAATAATAAATCTCACAGACAAATTATGAGCATTTTTAAATGACCAGCATTTGAGTTAGAGCAATTAGAGCCATAAATACACAAAATCATACACAATATCCTTTAAAATATGAGAATTTCTAAATAAAATAGTGATTTGGGATATAGTACACAATATTAGCTTAATGATGGACTTTAACATTAAACTTCAAAAATGAGCAATAATAATCATACATCTACTTTAAAGAATTCAATTTTTACTTCTTTATAATAAAAATCTTTTTGTCCTAAACTGCAATGAGCTATAATAGAAACCTGTTCATCTCAGCAAAGCACACTCTTCTAAGTTGCAGATTAAAATAGATTTTTACTGAATAGGAGATATTTTGGAGTACATTTTTTTTATTACTAAAATGAAATTTTTTAAAGGATGAATACTTTAAAAAATCGTACACACACATATCTATATATTTAAGTTGCTAAGCCGACATTTTGGGCAGTCCATGAGAGAAAACTACTGTATCAATTTACTTCATTTTGGTCTTAAACGAAAGATTGTAATCTGTAGATTTGTCAAATTTGGTTTTTGTAACCACAATTTCTATTAATTAGCGATAATTTACAATAAAAAATTGATTTCTACACATGTTCAGTGGCATGTTTAAATCTGGCTTTAGAAACTCACTGTTTCTGTGCATGCTCAGTGACATGTTTTAATGATAAACACGTTTATTCCGAGGAGTCTCTCTAGATCTCTCTCTGCCATTTTAATTTTTATGATAATTATGTTTGTGAAATATAAGATTAAACCTGATGGAAATTGTTTATTTTGCACTGTTTAATTAGTGATAATTTACAATTAAAAAAATTGCTTTCTGTGCTTGCTCAGTGACATTTTAAAATCTGGCTCTAGATCAGGGGTTCCCAACTGGTGGTCCATGAGAGCCTCGTGAGTGGTCCGGCACCCCATATAAAAAAGTTTCCAAATAAATAGGGATTTTGAAAGCAATGTTCATTGAATTAGATGGGTATTCGATGACTATCAGGTGTTGAATTAAAATTTCTTAAAAGTTTAACATAATTATTTTATTATTAGAAAAGGATATGTTAGAATGTGAGTACGTTAATCCTGTATCCTTTTTGCCTGAGGGATATTCTATACCCCCATACTCCTCCGGAAGGTTCCTCCCCTCAAGGGGGATGGTGGTGGTCCGCACGTTGTTCGATTTCTGGCTTAGTGGTCCGCAGACTTCTACAGGTTGGGAACCACTGCTTTAGATAAGCATGAGGCTGCTTAAACACATTAATTTGTTTCTGAATATTATTATGATTTTCAACATTTGGCAATGATGTGTTGAGTACAATTTGTGTATTAGGGCATTTATTTACTATCAAGCTGTCATGTTTTGACGGGTACCAACTAGTATAGTATTAGAGATAAGTTTTATTCAGCTTTTGAAACAAAATTCCTTGAACCTCTCAGCCTGAACTTATATCTTACACAATCAATGCCCCCCACATCAGACCTTCCAATATTTGAAAAATAAAATGAATGATATCTGGAACTAGTACTTTAAATAAAAATCTATGGACTATGATATTACGTAATATAGCAATTTACATGTATATTCTATTGCCTGATTTAATAAAAGAATTTCAAAGGTGAATTTTCAAAAATATTTTGCACATAATGCAAGGAAAATGTATGTCCACTAATACATGAAAATTATATACAACTAAAAAATTCAACCTTGTGACTTTGAATTAAATGTACTAACTCTAATTTTAAGTAACACAGAAATTGAAATCAATGTCTCCAACTTGTTTGAAATATTTAATTTCTAAAACCCAAACAAGCAGACCACAAGTAGGTACTTTGAAATGCAAAACAACCACATAAATATTTGCAAATTGGGCTATTGATCTAAATTAAACACACTAGCTATAACTTCAAGTAATAAAGAAATTAAAATAAACAGCCTTTACCTTATTTGAAATAGTTAAATTTTTAACCCATACACAGAGACCACTACTTAGGTTTTAAAGGAATTCACAGTATGAGCTACCAATCTTGATTATTTTTTCACTCACCATAAGTTAAAATATTACACAATTTCTCCCATCTCGGTTATTTCTGAGTAATTATTCCTGAACATTGCTCTCTTATGGCAAATTAATTAATCAGTATGAATGACTTCATCTGTATAATGACCATGAGGTCATGCATTCTAGTATTGCTTTACTATAGCATTTTGCCCATCCGTAAGCATCATACTAAAGAATACTAAATACTCAATATCCCTGGAGGAAATCAAAATGGAATGCTAACAAAAAACACAGTTTAGAAATTCTAAATTAAATTAACAAATTTCTTCATCACAAACCCATGCAGTAAAATTTTTACAAATTAAACTTTCTTAGTTCAACAGGTTTAATTCAATACAATATCAATTCATGATTATATCAGGATATGTCTTCTAATGTGGTTATATATTGACAAATAATACCAGAAAAAATTTCATAAACTACGTATCACAATGTATAAAAAAAAATCTGACTAAAAATAAAAAATGTTATCTTCATGAGATATGACACTTCTACATAAAAACTTATTAAACATTAATTAATGAGAAATCAATTAAACTTGCACTTAAATTAATATGCTCCCAGATACACCTTTCAAATAGCAAAAGACCATGTGAAATTTTTGTAACTGCTAGATTTAAATACATACATATTTAGATATTTATGTACAGCAAATTTTTTTTAAAATAAGAGCATTTCTTCAAGCCTCATTAAAATGGAAAAAAAAATAACGAAAACTATAGTAAATTATGAATGAAGTATAATTTTATATAGAAAAGCATGATTATCTCACAGTACTAGTGACACAAAATCAAATTACATGGTAAAATGCTACATGTCAAAAAATAGGGATGAAAATAATTAGCTACATGATACAATTATTCATAAGTAATATACGTGGCATAAAAAAAGTAATTAATCATAGACTGCATTTTTTATAGATAGTATAAATTACTCAGTAAAGATGATAAACTGTTAAGTTGATGAAATGATGTTTTTATTTATACTTTTATATGAGACAATTGAATCTCTATTAACAATTACACACAATTACTTCAGATAAAGTAACTACGTATAATTGGAATTTATTATACAATTTTACATACTTGCATAGTTTTACAGCAAACACCATCATTTTTTTCTTTTTTTATTCACAAAAGGGGTTTATTAATACTGTAATATTAACTTATGTAAAAAAACTGGAAGTACTTCATATAAAACTTTGAAAAAATTATGCATTACTAATATTTTTAAAACATTTGCGTAAACTATTCATTAGATTTTAAATTAAAATAAAAAGTAAATTAACATCATGAAGTCAATTCTTATAAGAGTAGATCAGGGGCCCCCAAACTGCACAAAATGTTCATCTCCTAGAAGATTAGTAGATCCCCATAATTCCTTGGCAGATTGAAAATTAAAACTACTGTACGTAATACACACTGAGAATCTTTTTATTTAATACTACCCGGGCTTCTCTCAGCTATCGAATCACTTGACACTCAAATCACAGTTCACTTGAATTTAATTTTTTTTTCACTTTTAATTGCCAAAAAATTCCCCCCAAATCAGTACATCTTCAAATGATCTATTTATGATTAAAAAGTTTGAATTAAAAATAGAAAAATAATTAAAAATTAGACATACCATGAAACATTTCTTTTCAGTGATTCATTTTATAGTGAGAATCATGCTGTGTTTACATGGTAAAACATGATGGTTATGTTTTGTTTGATGGAGAATGTATTTAGAATTGAAACATCTCTAAAACTATTGAAGTAAGAGATTAAGTGTATGCAGAAAAAAATATCAACTTTTAAAGCTCTTTCCAAATATGTAACATTTATGTACTTTTATGGGAAAAAAAAAAAAAAAAAGCATTGATTTTGACATTTTCAAACACGGCCAAATTTCATAACGAATGCCATACTGGAAACGGTCTACCTGGAATTGTTCCCCGACTGACGAAGTTATTAATACAGATGCACACAGTATCTAAAAATCCTTTTAAAAAATGTTTTCCTTGAAAGAGATATCTCACTGGCAAGTTAAATTAGATGCTTATAAAAAGGACTGTAAAGTTTATACTAAGTTAGTTGAAGAGCAACTGCTTTCACACTAAGATCTTAATGTAAGATATTACTTTGTCCCACAACATCTATACCATATGTGAAAAATGAGTATTTTAACCTATATAATAAAATGGCATAGTAGCCAAACGTCAGAATTAGCAAACAATAGTATAGAGAATTTAACTACAATATTACATAAAAAATTGACAAGCTAAATGTAATGAAAGCTATTTTCATATAGTAGTCTATTTGGATTTTGTCATTTTGTGTCTTATATATGTTGTTGTTGCTTATGTCACTTGACCGGCAGCATCATCAGATCAAGTCCCGAAGGCTATAGGTGATGAAGGTGTGGCTCCTGTTTTGAATTAGCACTGCAAGGGTCAGGTTCCGACTTGGCTAAATGACTGGTCCAGTAATTTTGAACAGAGTCAAGTGACAAGACTGGAGCACTTGACCCCGCACCTCCAGAGGTAAATTTGAGAACTTGCAGCCACGTCCTATTTTACATGCCCCGGCTACCATTAGTGAATATGATGGTAGATTTGCAGCGACGAGCATTGAACCAGGAACGTTCAGATTACTGGCCCGCTGCTCTTGCCAACTGGGCTACCGTGCCACCTATCATATATTTTGGGTTCTAGTGGTAACTATAAAATGTCTCAAACTATGCCTGATTCTGATCAACGTCACAAATGAAAGGGGAATAAGATGCTTATAAATAATAGTAAAAATAATTTGCTATTCAACAGTTTTCCATATGCATAATAAAAGTGCTCTGACCAGTAAAAGTCAAATAAAATCTAAAGAAATATAAAAAAAGGAAGTAAAAAAAGAATGAGAAGATCAACTATTTCACTAAGTTCAACCATAGTATCTACAGGTACTGGTCTTAGTGCAGCAAAAATGACTGTAGCACTCTAAACAAAACCAATCCACCATGGTATCATTTACACTGGGGAAAAAAGATTTTAACTTTTTATTAATCAGTTATAATTTTTTTTTAATTTTTAAGAGCTCAAAATTTTATTACTCTAAAATGTGAAGATATGTTCTTTTAAATTTATGACTTTCCATCAAGTTCAAAAGCAATCTCACTTAGACTAGCACAATAAAATATTTACAATCATGTGGATATGCATATAAATTTAATTTGTAACTTCAGATACTGGTCTGTACAAAATTATTTTTTATTCATAAAATTTTCAGAAGTAATTGCTAATTGTTTCAGTATTGTTATTAATTTTTTTAAAATCATTTCTTTTTCTCTTTGGAAATCTCACCATTTGAAATCTTACCATTATCCTTAACCAAAGTAAATTATTTTGCAAAAATGCATATTTCAAGCATTTTTTGTAGCTTGTTAATATTAATGCCTTATCTGCATTTACGGTATTATGACAGTAACATCACTTAAAGTTTTAACCAATAATGACAGCAAATAATATGATCTTTTGGAAACGATGACAAAATCAAATTACGCTGTATTTGAAAAATACTAATACATAAAACACAAAGTGATGACTGGAATATTCTTTTAATAATTGTGCTAATTTAAAGACCTAATATCTCATTTTATGCCCTCTTATTTCCTGCACAAATATATTTATGCATAACAAGCGAAAAGCTATATATTTTTTGCATATTAAATTAAAAGCTTAAATAGTCTTGATTTTTTTTGTTTTTGTTTATACTTCATTTTCTAAAGATTCATTTAAGAGATCAATAAAAGCTGATAAACATAAACAATTGACTCTTGGCGCAATGACTGAAAATGTCTAGTGACTGAATTGGGTTAATCTAATTTCCTACAGCTTTAAAAAGTTTAAACCAAGTCTTAATTTAAACCAGGGTATGCAACAGCAGTATAAATAGTTATTTCTTCAAGCTTTTGGCAGTGCTGTAGTGGTAATAAAACTTCAACTCATATCAAGGCATTTAGTTTAGACTAAACACTTACATGTAAACATCCATCACTTTGGGGACCCCCTAGATTAGATTGTGGAATGCTATCCAACCAGATGTGCTCAAAAGAATATCTTGAACATCCATGTTAAGTGAGAAAACAGAATCATTAAAAGATCCTGAACAGAATAATATTTATCATTAAAAACACTTGAGTTACATTTATATTATAAAATTTCAAGTTGGAACATATGCACAATACATACATATACACACACACATGTATATATAAAGAGTAAGTAGGAATATTGGAATATTGTTAATATACATCATCATAAATGTATGACCTTGGTGTTAGTTCACATAAGCTTTGAGGGGAAAACCAGTATTTATCCAAACATTCAAGTTACAAACGTACAATAATAATTAATTAATTAGCTACACAAATGCAAATTTATTGCATGGAAGAGCTTCACAGAGCACGTGCCGAAGGCACTGTTAGAAATAATCAGTTGCAGGCATGGCAGATAAGAAAACTTCATGCTAAGTCAAAACTATTTTTTGCTGACTAATAAAAAGTAAATGCTTTTACGAATACTAGAAATTAAAAAAAAAAAACTGAAAAGTTTAATTTCACAGAAACCAAGACTATCTAAATTTGAGAACTTTGATCTCAAAGCAACATTTAGAGATTAAACTGCATTGCGATAAGTCACTTACGCTAAAACATAAACAAGGTTTACTCTTGTAATACAAAAAAAAAAGGAAATTTTAATTTTAATACCAAAACAAGCTTTTAAAAATCAGCAATGTAACATAACAAGTAATAATATATTTATTGACAAAAATATCGCAAATTTTAGTCATATTAAATTGCAGCATTTTTTTTGACATAATGACTAATATCAAAATTAATATCCTTTATTTTCATAATGCTACAGATATGCTCAAAAAAGACCCACTCAAAGTACTTATTCTTATGTACAAATTTATTCTAAACACAAAAGTGTTTAAAATGGACTGCTTATTCGACTTAGCATAAAGTGTCCCTCAAAACATATCAATTGCTTGTCCATACCAAGAAAAACCACTCTGGAAAACAAAATAAAAATTATAATAATAATTAAAAAAAAAACACTAGAAATACTCTCTAGCTGGCATCTATAGAAAAAGTACAAATGCAAAAAATTCATTCTTTGGAAAAGTTCTTTGAAGGCAAAAGTAGTCGCACACTTATGTACAGTATGAAACTCATTATGAAAGGCTAAGATGCAAACTCACAAGGACCTTTAACAATATCTTCATATAAAAGTTTCATTCAATGAAACAGAAAAGTATTATCTTCGATTAAGTTCCATTCTTATGGCTGCAAGAAAGTGAAAAAGCATATTAAAGAAATATAAGGACAAAGTATAAAGAAGACTAGATAGAATAAAAAGTTTGAACAGCTCATGTTTTAGAATACATTATCTCTACTTAAATAAAAAGTACTTATTAAAGACACAGAAAAATTGAGTATTTCAACTTTTCTGTGTCTTTAATAAGTACTTTTTGTTTAAGCAGAGATAATAATGCAAATAGTATGAATTTAATCAGGTGCAAAAAAGTATGAATATAAACCAAAGACAAGAAATTCCAAATTTTTTTTTAATAATTTAAAGTTTGACAGCTAATTTTTATTGACATGATAAAATGTTAAAAAGGTGTTTCATGAAAATAGAATTTTTATTGTTTGCTATTTAAAAACCTTATTACTTTAACCCTAACAATATGGAATTCGTAAAAGCCAAACAGAATATTCTTCCAATGTTCCAGTATTTTTGAAAATACATCTATAAACAATATTTAAATGATTTCAGAGTAAAGAATTCGAATAAAACACTTAAGAAGAAAATTTTTTCAATCCCTGCATTGACTTAAAAGATTAAATGTATATACGACCATAACTAAAATATTTAATAGTATATTACCATCAATAATATCTTGCTTTAACTTGTTAATTTCCATCCGAATTTCTACCATAATTTCTTGCTTTAATCTATCCAAATCACATGGGTCAGTACCATTCGATTTCAAATTATCCATGTCTCCAATGGATCCTATCCTCTGCCTAAAGAAAAAATGTATACATTAGAAATTGAACAGTAAAATTATTATTGAACAATTTAGTACAGAAAATGAGGGACAAAGTAACGTGATATTGAATTTGATTAAAATTTAAATCATGTATTATGAGTTATGTATTACACACAGACAATAGATAAATATAAAACCAAAAAATCAAATTTTAAGAAATTGTTTTTCCCATATACACCAAATGCAAAAGTTACTATTTATTAATTGACTGACATTTGGACTTAAATACATGCACATAATTCTCAAATACACCAAGATACATACATAAACAGAGAATATATGGAAGGGGAGGTCCCCTAAAATTTTTTGATTCTTAATACATTACTATAGTGTATTACCTCATGTTTTTATCAAATATTTTGGGCTCCCCCTAAAGTTTTTTTTCTAGTGACTACTGATATAATATACATGCATACCTGCGGCTGTTTTTAGGTGATTCTAATCAGAGTTGATACCCGAACCATTTGAAGAATTCTTCTCCCATTTCTTCTCCATTGCATTATCAGCATCCTATTAAATAGGGATTATACATATACATATTCTAATAACTGATAAACACATCAAATTCAAGAGTATTTTAATAAATTGTACACAAAAACTGGTGAATTAAAAATTCTTTATAAATATAAATAAACTTACCCCACTGTTTTGACCGCCTTCTGCCTGAGCTCTCCTACAAGAGAAAAACATATTATTATTGCACTGATTTTTAGGTCAAAGGGACTACCAATATCTAATATGTGGGTCCCATGAACTAATTTCTAGGCCCTATTAAAATAATTTGTGAGAACAAAGAATGTATTAAAACTAATATTTTCCTTTATTTAATTAATACTGCACATTTATGTAGTCATAAATGACTACATAACAAAAGTTACCCTTCTCTCTAATCACTCAAAGCTTATCATGTCAAAAGCAAAGGTGCCATTTTCCATAAGCTTCTTCAGGACTCCAAGTAACTCAGTTTCAAAAGTTTTCCTCAAAAAGGTTATTGACTACTGATATCTGATTCCTCCATATTAACCTGATAAAGAAACCCAAAGTGTGCAAATACTAACTTTTCTTGTGTGTTTTACTGTAAATATTCAGTTGGATAAACTACACCTTTTCAGTTTAACAGTTAAAATTTTGTTGCCTGCAGCATTAGTGAACTTTTCTTATAAAGATAAGTAAACTTTTGGATCCTTTACACAAAAGTTGGTAAAATACATGTTATAGTGCAGTGGTTCCCAACCCGTAGAAGTCTGCAGACCACTAAGCAAGAAACTGAACCATGTGCAGACCCCCCCCCCCCCACACACACACAGCGACTTGAGGGGGGGGGAGAACTTCTGGAGGTTATGGGGGTATGGAATATCCCTCAGGCAAAAGGGATACAGGATTAACATACTCACATTCTAACTGACCCGTTCTTACCAGCAGGTGGCGGGTCCGTGTTTTGATTATTGCCTTGGCCTTGGAGGTTTGGCATGTAGGAAAGAACTAGATCCATGGTCATGTGTTTTTTTGTACTCTATTCTCTCTTTTAGGTTGGAAGTAGTCGCTTAAAAGTGCTATTCTAAAGAAAGCTTTTATAGCTGATGGTTGTAATATTTAGACAGTGGTGTAATTCGCCTCTGAATGTGCT
Source organism: Dolomedes plantarius (assembly GCA_907164885.2). Taxonomy (NCBI): domain Eukaryota; kingdom Metazoa; phylum Arthropoda; class Arachnida; order Araneae; family Dolomedidae; genus Dolomedes; species Dolomedes plantarius. Next base: position 86,640,216 of record OU015502.1, on the reverse strand, counting down.
AGTTTCTTCATGTAAATCTTAAGAATAAATGTTTTGTGATGTACAAAGACCATGATTTTGCCTGAATCCACACTGACTACAAAACAACGCCGGCGTAATCGAAAAGACCCGTCAGGTAAACTAAGATTTTAATTATAATTTCTAGTTTGGAATTTTGAGACGGGACATTTTTTGGCGCCCGGAACAGGGACGCCGGTCTTGAAAGTTGTTTTGAAGTAAAATATTGATATCCTTTAACTGATTGGATAAATGAATGGAATATATTCTATATTTTTGAAGATGTTTATTTAAACAGTATTGAATTTTGAATAGATATATTCTATATTGAAGAAATGTTTTATAGTATTGAATAGAATTGTTTTCTATAAGTAACGGTTTTTTTTAATAATCTGAAGTTAGTGAAGAATAATATTATCTTGTTTGAATTTGCAACGTTGTGTTTTCATTTAATAAACTTTCGATTTATGAATATCTGTTGAAAGGGAAATTAGTCTTATGCTATGGATCAGCTAATTAAATTGCGTGGCTCTTATCGAGGTACCTTTACAAAATTTGCAGAAAAGGTGAAGGACTTTTTGAAATCAGAAGCCATTGATCTTGATTCTTGCGCCGGATTTTTGGCACAGCTGCAAGAAAAATATTCTAAAATTGAATCCTTTGATGAGGAAATTCTTAACACTTTGCGGAGCGACAAGAATTGTACTCAGAAAATGTTGAATGATGAAATCGAAAGTGCTGATAATTATAGTGGTACATTTATTGACTTAAAAACGAAACTTGAACGACGATTGAATTCTTCAGGCGATTTGAATGGAACACATATTGAAAGCGAAGCAAATTCCAAAAGAAATTTTAAACTACCAAAAATTGAATTACAAAAGTTTGATGGTAATCTAAAGGATTGGCTTTCGTTTTGGGGGTTATTTGAAAAAATTCATAAAGATGCAAATATTTCGGAAGTAGACAAATTTCAATATCTTCTCCAATCGACTCAAAAGGGTTCAAGAGCTAGGGAAGTGGTGGAATCTTTTCCTGTAACAGCTGAAAATTATCAACAGGCTGTTGAATGTTTACACACGCGTTTTGGCCGAGAAGACGTATTAGTTGAAGTTTATGTCAGGGAATTGTTAAGCCTTGTGCTTGGTAATACTTTAGGTCAGGAACATAAACTACCGATTTCGAAACTTTACGACAGATTAGAGACACAATTAAGATCTCTAAAAATGCTTGGCGTCACCAGTGACAAGTATGCGTCTATGTTGTACCCCTTAGTTGAATCCAGTCTACCAATTGAGCTTTTATGCATTTGGGAAAGACACTTAAATTCTGTTTCTCTTGGATCTAACGATAAAACTTTTAATAAATTAGAAACATTGATGCAATTTCTACGTAATGAAATTCAAGGGGAAGAGAGAATTAATCTTGCTACAAGTGGCTTTGGGTTTGAAAACAAAACAAAGAAATCTTTTCAAAATAAGTCCAAATATTTTCCAAATCAAAATAAAGCTATCCCAACTGGTATGGAACTTTTAACCTCATCCCAAGGTAAACAGAGTAGAGAACATGAGTGTGTATTCTGCGATAAGCCCCATCCCAGTGCGGAATGCAGAAAGGTAGTAAATTTTACTTATGAACAAAGAAAGCAAAGCCTTATGAACCGGGGAGGCTGCTTTAAATGCTTAAAATTGAACCATGTTTCTAGTTCGTGTAGAAGTAAATATAACTGCACGATTTGTGGAAAATCCCACCATAGTCTCCTCTGCAGAAATAATCAAAAATTCACTCCCAATACACAAGGTGTTAGGAGTGACAAAGCTACTTCCGTGCAAGACGAAACATTGGCTAATGTTTCTTCGACTCCAAGAGTTTTGTTGCCAACACTCGTTGTCGTTTTGAAGGGTGATAACAGGAGTTTGAAAATACGTGCAATAATCGATTCCGCATCCCACAGATCCTACCTGTTAGAAAGCACTGCGGAAAAGGTCGGCTACAAGTCGATGAGGAAGGAAAAATTGAAACATTCCTTATTTGGCGGTTCAAGCACGAATACTTGTGAACACAATGTCTATAAAGCTTACCTCTCTGATATCGGTGACAACTACCGCTGTAATTTTGATGTTCTTAACCAGACTACAATTTGTCAAACTATGCCACCTAGCACACAACTGTGTGAAGATGATTTGTCCGATATGGGGATACGTTTAGAAGATTGCCTTGGCCCCATAGAACTTCTCATGGGTGCAGATGTGGCCGGTAAGCTAATGACAGGGAAATTGAAAAGACTTAAATCTGGTCTTACAGCTGTGGAAACAAAGTTAGGTTGGACGGTCTTGGGTCGTACAAAGGGACATTCGGAGCAGACTGAAAACCTTGTAGTTACTTCGATGTTAGCTACAGATGTACGAATTGCAGACCTGTGGGAATTAGATAGCCTTGGTATCAGAGATCCTGCCGAAAAACAATCCCAATTAGAACTTGAAGAGGCATCTGGAAAACATTTTGAAAAGACCCTAAGCAGAGATGGTGATGGCCGATACGTGGTCTCATTGCCATGGATAGAGGGACACCAAGTTCTCTCAGATAATAAGGTTGTTGCTGAGCGAAGACTGAAATCAACTGTGAATGCTCTAAAAAATAAGGGCTTAATTGAAGATTATGAAGAAGTCTTTAATGAATGGCTTGGTGAAAAAATAATCGAAGAAGTGAAACCCGATGAGTTAGAGAAGACAAATTGTCATTACCTGCCACATAGAGCAGTCATCAAAGAGCATTCGACGACGAGAATTCGACCTGTTTTCGATGCTTCCGCGAAAGAAAAGGGTAGCTTCTCACTTAATGATTGTCTAACTAAAGGCCCAAACTACATCAAGTTAATTCCGAGTGTTTTGAATAAGTTTCGTTTGAACAAGTACGGAGTGATTGCAGACATCCGGAAAGCTTTTTTGCAAATTGGAATAAATGAAGCGGATTGCGACTTTCTCAGATTTCTGTGGTGGGAGAATGGTGATCCTAACAAAATGAAAATTTTCAGACATCGCCGAGTAGTTTTTGGGGTGAACTCCAGTCCATTCCTTTTAGGAGCTACCCTGAACTACCATTTAAGTAATGTTCCTGTTTACTTGCAAGAGACAGCTACCAAACTGAAGATGTCTATGTACGTGGATAACTGCGTTACGAGTTGCGACTCAGAAGAAGAAGTGATTAATTTTATTAAAGAATCAAAAGAGATCATGTCATCAGCATGTTTTGATCTCAGGGGTTGGATGGTTAATGGTCTGCAACCAGAAACATCAGAAACTCTAGAAGAAACTGTCTCTGTTCTAGGATTAAATTGGAATGTTTCGGAGGATACTCTATACTGCGATCCGAAATTTAGTGATTACGAAGATGTAAATTTGAGCAAGAGAATTATTCTGTCTTTAGCTAGTCAGATATTCGATCCGATAGGTTTTCTTTGTCCCGTGATTTTGATTCCAAAAATTTTATTACAAGAATGTTGGCGAAGAAAATTGCCGTGGGATGCCAGACTACCCAGTGATCTCGAGAAAAAATTCCAAAAATGGAAAAATGAATTGAAATTCTTGCAAGATATCAGAATCCCTAGAAGAATATTGAGAAATTCTGATCTGGATACTAATTTGTCATTTCACGTGTTTTGTGATGCGTCACAACACGCTTATGCAACCTGTATATATCTTAGACAAGAAAATAATTTTGGCGCTAAATGTCAATTGGTGCAAGCTCGTGCTCGTGTAGCACCTTTGAAATCTGTCTCAATTTCCAGGCTTGAACTCCTAGCATGTTGTTTGGGAGTTAGACTGATGAACTCTATTAAGAAAGATTTTCCTTACGAGAGAGCTCAGATTTTTTACTGGACAGATTCCATGAATGCTTTGTTCTGGATAAAAAACCAAGAAGCTTGGGCGGTGTTTGTTATGAACCGTGTTATTGAAATCAGATCTTTGAGCAACACAGATGAGTGGAAATTTGTTCCAGGAAGTATGAATCCTGCCGACCTCCCGTCACGTGGTTGTAATGCTGATGTCCTACTCGAATCTGTCTGGTGGGAGGGTCCTGAGTTTTTGAAAGCACCCATCAGTGAATGGCCAAAGCACAAAGCGTCCCCTGAAATGCATATCGTTAACTCGGAAAAGAAGAAATCAATTATTTCCGCCTTGAACACAGAAAACACGGGAAAGTTTTATGAAAGATACTCTTCTTACATGAAGTTATTGAGAATTACAGCATGGATATGCAGATTCATCTCGAACATACGAAATTCCCATCGTACTTCAGGGGAACTTAACAACAAAGAATTGAAGCATGCTGAAATAATCTTGATGAAGATGGTTCAGAGAGAAGAGTTTCCTAACGGAATTGAAGGCCGTTTGCAGAGATTACATCCTATGGTAGATAAAGAAGGACTTTTAAGAGTAAAGTCTCTTATCCTCAGAAGCAAAGATAGCACAGATTTTCGTTTGCCTATTATTCTACCTGGAAATCACTACATAGTGCAGAGACTAATAGAGTGGAAACATAAAGAGTTGAATCACGCAGGTGTCCAAATATTAATGAATAACCTACGGGAGAGGTATTGGATACTGAGATGTAGAAGATCCATCCGACAAGTGACATTGCGTTGTGTTAGATGCAGAAGGTTTACTGTGAACTCTGTTCAACCAGAATCCCCTGCTTTGCCAGAAGATCGAATTAGAGATGCAGCCCCGTTCGAGGTTACCGGTGTTGATCTAGCTGGTCCTTTACATTTGAGACACGGAGGAAAATGTTGGATCGTGCTGTACACTTGTGCAGTTTACAGAGTGGTTCACTTCGAATTATTAACGTCATTGTCATCAGAAGCATTTTTGAAAACACTGAGAAGGTTTGTTGCGAGAAGACGCAGACCTTTAATTATATACAGTGATCGAGGTACAAATTTTTGTGGAGCTTCGAAGTTATTCGCCGACCCTGCACATGCAAAAATCCGTAATGAAGCTCTTGTAAAGAACATAACATGGAAATTCAACCCTCCAGCTGCACCATGGTGGGGTGGCTGGTGGGAGCGGTTAATAGGCTGTACAAAGCAAATTTTGAGAAGAGTATTGGGACGAGCAGCCTTGGACTTTGAAGAACTTTATACGGTTATATGCGATATTGAAGGCTTGATGAACTCTAGACCACTAACTACTATCTCCGAAGATACTGATGATTTGGTTCCCTTGACTCCTAATATGTTTATACAAGGAATTACAGAATCATTAAGACTCCAAATAGACTGAATTTATGAACTCATTGACTATTTTCTTTGCTTCCCATTTATTTGTTTATTGTAACATGTTTATTAATGTTTTCTTTTCCTTTTGTTTGATTTTGAGCCTTGGTGACCAAAACCAAAGGTGGGAGGATGACCCGTTCTTACCAGCAGGTGGCGGGTCCGTGTTTTGATTATTGCCTTGGCCTTGGAGGTTTGGCATGTAGGAAAGAACTAGATCCATGGTCATGTGTTTTTTTGTACTCTATTCTCTCTTTTAGGTTGGAAGTAGTCGCTTAAAAGTGCTATTCTAAAGAAAGCTTTTATAGCTGATGGTTGTAATATTTAGACAGTGGTGTAATTCGCCTCTGAATGTGCTAGTTTCTTCATGTAAATCTTAAGAATAAATGTTTTGTGATGTACAAAGACCATGATTTTGCCTGAATCCACACTGACTACAAAACAACGCCGGCGTAATCGAAAAGACCCGTCAGGTAAACTAAGATTTTAATTATAATTTCTAGTTTGGAATTTTGAGACGGGACACTAACGTATCATATTTTAATAATAAAATAATTATGTTAAATTTTTAAGAAATTTTAATTCAACACCTCATAGTTATTGGATATATTTGGTCCATCTAGTTCAATGAACATTGGTTTCAAAATTCCCATTTATTTGGCAACTTTTTTTATATGTGGTGCCGGACCACTCCCGAGAATCTCACAGACCACCTGTGGTCTGCAGACCACCAATTGGAAACCACTGTTATAGTGCAACAATAAGATGCTCTTTTGTAGACATGTAAAGTATCACATTCCCATGGGAACCAACACATGCATAGAAAGAACAAAATAGTTGAAAAGACCGAAAAAAAAAAAATTCTTGAGGAGCTGCGAATTGTAAGAAAGTGGGTAAAATATATGCCACAACATGTCAATACAATATCTAGTTAATGACATATACACATAATTTGAAATAGCAAAACATAAGTGAATATCATACTATGATTTAGTACTGAAAATATTTCAGAGAAAAGGGAGCTTTATCACAATTTCAGTAAACAAAAAACATAAAGAAAGTGTTACAAAATTTTCATAAGTTCGTTAATAAACAGATATATTTATATCAGCTGATTAAAAAATTTGATCCCCCCCCCTAAACTTATACACTAATAAATCTGCACAAACACAAGACATAAATGAAAAACAACATTATTTAATACCTTCTAGCTAGTGTTTTTGCCATTTCATCCATCATACTTGCCATTCCACAAGGAGGGCCTGGTGTTTTGTTTTGTTCAATGCTTTCTGTCTGAATGTTAAAAATTAAAAGAAATGTTAGCCTACATACAAAGAGTTGAAATGTGAAGAAACAAATATAAAACTAATATCCAGCAATTTAAGAATCCAAAATGGAAACCTATTAAAATTAAATAAATATATTAATAATTGTTCCGATACTCAGTATATTCAAACATATTGATAAATAGCAACTTGTCAAAATTTCACAAGAACAATGTGAAATCATGTTTCTTCTATCTAATTTTTTAACTACCCCATTAAGTTTGTCTCTTTTCAACTCACTTAAGTTTGAAGATGTGAGTTATTTATAACGGTACACAATGATTTCCAAGGTGGCATATATTTGTGTAATTTTTATGCAGTGTAAACCCTAGGATATGACATATTACTTTAACACTAGAACCGCGGAACTTTCGATATACCTAGAACCGCGGAGCGGGTCATTTTGACCCTAGATTGTAAACTTATAAAATATGCACAAGCGCTTAATTTATTTAACTAAAATATTTTATTTTTTAAATAATAATCAACATTTCTCAGAATTTACATTAAATAATTTATATAAATCAAGAGCAATTAACTTAATTTTTACAAAATCGCATTATTTAAAATTTTATGTCCTGGAGTATAATAACATGTCTCTTTAACAAAATATAACATAAATTTCCTAATTTCAATGGAAAAACAGAATATCTCTTTTCAATATGTTTAGAAATAATTTTAAAAATTTAAAAATTAAAATTTTTTTCAATTACTAAAAATTTTATCAGTACTTAGTTTTACAGATTTTAAAATCCAATTTACTGTATGCATTTTGTACAAAACTGAGTAATAAGTTTGGTACATTTTCCACAGATGGGTGCTTTACATTTTGAACAGATATCTAGAGTTTTATTTTCACATTTCGAAATATGGCATCGGACTCGTTTACGCTTAATTTGTGGTTGTCCGTCGTTTTCATTGGTTGCTTCACATGCTCTTTTTGCCGCCTTTTTATGTCGGAAGAGAACAAACTTTTCTTGCAATTCTCCAACCAAGTCTTGAATGAATTTCCGTCTACTAATAGATTTTCCAGTTACAGCTTTATATAAAACCCAGGCATTGATTGTAACAGGTCCAAAATATTACAAAAAAAAACCTGCACCGGTCACCTACATGAAGCAGACTTGACTGTATATTTCCTTGCCATTTGTTCAATCACGTCCACACCGTATTTAGTTGCGTTGTAGAAAGCGATTGTATCAGGTAGTTTTTTGGGGGGGTTATCTGCAATTTCTACGTTTGGATGGAGACTACTTAGCAACAAAACATTTTTATCTTTTTTACCTCGATAGACAGTTAGACTCATGTCTTTATGGGTTAGTACCGTAGTCGAATACAATGTGCATTTTAACATTTTTACAGATACTAGTATTTCTCTTCTTGAGCGTTTTACAGTTCCTACAAGGCTGGTGATTTTGGATTTCAATGCCTCTGCAAGCTTCAGTGTTGTGAAAAAGTTGTTCGTAGTGACATTTCTACCTTTGTTCTCATATGGACTTATTAGTCACAGCAATACATGTTCAGATATAGAAACATAGGATGGACTTTGGTTATATTTTCCAAGATACGGGAATCCATTTATCAGATATTTTGAGTCAACATCTGCAGCCAACCAGAAGTTGATTCCACACTTATCTGGTTTGTTTGGCATGTATTGGATAAACCTACACCTAGCTTTTGTAGGAAATAACTGTTCATCTGCAGTTATATTAGGACCTGGTGTATAATTAGTCTTGCAATTTTCCATGAAACGATTCCAGATATCCGAAATAAGGGCAAATTTGTCTGTCTCTAGACGCTTTGATCTTGTTGATTTTACGTCGAAGTGTAAAAATCCCATTATTTCATGAAATTGGTCTCTTAACATTGTATTTTGGAAAAATGGTGGTCCTCAGTCCTTTGACCACAATCTATCCAGTTCAAGTCATTTTGCACAATATATACCATGTGCATATAAAATTTATATTAAAGCATCTTTTTCTTCTAATGTTATATTCCATTCTCCTTCATGAATCTGCCGGTGAGCTTCATCTCAGTACAATTCTTTATGTGTTTCAATATCCATTCATCTATAAAAAGTCTCCAAGCACTTGAAGGACTGTTGTCGATAACATTGCGTTTAGCATGTGGTGTTGGGTCCCCCAACTTCTTTCAAAATATTACACTTTGATTTTCTTCCTCTATCGTTTGTTCCTAATTGAGCGACATTCCAAATTATCCCATCTTTGTCATCTTCATTATTTCCAACTTTGAATGTTATTGTCGATTTGTTTTTCGAATTTCTTTGTGTGTGTGTATCTTTTCTTGGAATGTTTGATTTTTATTTTTTATCAGATAAATTATCATCAGTATTTCGATAAGAAGGACCAGCGATTGTTAGAGCATTGCCAGAGTCATCTTCACTTTCATTTTCTTCATCCGAATCCAAATTTTCTTCATTAGCAGGCAGGTATTCATCCTCACTACTCAAAATCGAATTTTGAGAAACCTTTTTTCGAACCTTCTGAATCATTTTCAGATAATTCTTTAAATATTCTAAAGCTTCCTGAACAGCAAGATTACGGCGTCGTGACATAGTTTTTATACATATACTAATTACAGAATAAAAGCAACTTCAAAAAGTCTAAATATTCGCAGTAATTTTTTACTGAATTCGAACGTAGTTCGTACTTCAAACCTAATATAATGACCTTGAATGACAAACCTTCACTATTACCCCTTCTGGTACAGTCCATTTAAGGAATTCTAGGGTGGGGTAGAAGTATTTTACAGTTACAGTTCGAGAAAATGCACCTGTTTTTTGTTATTTGTGCATTAACATTTCTTGCGGGTCAAATTGACCCGCTCCGCGGTTCTAGGTATAAGTGTTAATAATCGGAAAATTATTTATGTTACGAATTTTTAAATTTGGTAAATTGTTGCTCACCTTAAAATATTAAAAGTCATAAAAGGAATTTTTTTTTCAATCAATACTTTTCGCGTGGTGATAAATTATACATCGTTTTGGGTCTCAAATTGACCCGCTCCGCGGTTCTAGTGTTAATGAAAGGGTTTCCATCAATATTCCAAATAATTTATTTATTAATCTAAATGATGTCTCTTTAACATATAAAATCTGATGTATACAGTCGAACCCTGTTATAACGAACTTCAAGAGACCAAAGGTTTTGTTTGCTTTAACCTGTGGTTCGATATATCTGAACCGTTAAGAAAAATGCTAGAGTTCACAAAATGTATAACTCATTAGTTGCAATGTGCATTCAATAATGATATATTATAAAAATGATAAAATCTATTAAAAATGAAATCAACTAAAATTGATTGCATTAAACTGACACAATACTAATTAAATTATGTACAATAGGAAAACGACAGAACCAAAAATTTTTTTCGTTATACACGTGAGTTCGTTATATACCAGGTTCGCTATAATGGGGTTCAACTGTATTATAATGTTTATCCACTTTGCTGATACACATGCAACAAGTCTTCAAAGAAAATTTTAAAATAAATTTTTTAATGCCACAACAAGTGAATATAATTATGCATTTGTGGAAAAGCTGAACATGAAAAAAACAAATTGTATACATACCCTCTGTGTCTTTTTCAATTTTGCATTGGCTAATGCTGATGCTAATGACATATTTGCTGTATTAGGGCGTTGTAAAGAGGCCCCTGGAGGTGGTGGAGGACATGGGGGACTAGAAAATCCTCCAGCTGGAGGAGCAGGTGGGGGTGGGGGACCAGAACTTGGGGGCATACTTGGGGGAGGACATGGAGGCAAACCAGGACCAGGAGGAGGTGGTGGTGGTGGAGGGGGTGGTGGTGCAGCACTAGGTTGAGCAGGTGGTGCTGGTGGCTGTGGTGGTGCAGGTGGGGCACAATTCGGAGCAGCAGTTCTGTGTAAAGTGTTGCTGGGAGATCCAGAGTTCATCTGGGAACCATTCACTGAAATAATAGCACAAGAATATGAAATCAAAAACCATTCACATAAAGAACTCAATTTTATCAGACATTTATTCCCATTATTCAATATTTTGTTACTGAACAGAACGTTGTTGTACTATAAACATATTTAATAAAAACAATGCAATTCTAGATGTGAATAAAACGCATGTAACATAAAATTAGCTCAAATTTGTAACATTTTGTGTCGCATTTTCCCATTACTTTTTATGTAAGGTTTAATTTCTCATAATGTTTCATTATTTCCTTCATAAAAAATGAATAGACAAAAAGGGCAGTGATCTGCCATCTGGAGGTGGGCTATCATAGATGGCCAGGGGTGTATGTTCTCTAGTTTATATATATAATTTTTAAAATACAGAGTTATTACACATTTTACATGATGTTCGTGCCCTTAATGACTACATGTTGTTAAAGAAGTACTATGATACATTTATATATCAAGGTCCTATAATCAATCTACTCAAATAATTGTAAATAAAAAAATATAAGATTTTTATTACTACTAGAAAACTAGTGTATGTTTTGAAAGACAATTTGCATAGCTTATATTATATGCAAGAAAAAAACAAAAACTATACAAAATTTAAAACTAAAACTGACTTGAAGAGTACACTTGAAAACATAGAAGAAATTTAATGTATAGATAAATATATGGTAAATCGGAAAAATTTAAAAACTGCAAAACTTTTAAAAGCCAAAATATCTTAAAATAATTTGATAATAAAAGATAATAAGTGAATTACAATGCGGTAATATTATAGTCAATATTTTATAATTGACTATATACACATTTTCTGCTCTTTAGAGCAGAAAATGTTCACTTGCAGATCTACCACACTGGAGTTATGAAACTTGAATCCATAAAAGATAACTGAATATAGTCAGAGAAACAGAGAAAAGACACTGCTGCTATAAAATATACCACTCTGGAAATTGTATGAAAATATGTGGTGCAGGATATCCAAAACTGGACTGTTAAAGTAAAAATAGCTAAACAATAAATACAGAATGTGTATTATCAATATAATTTTACATTTTTATCAAGAGCTAAATTTATGAAGCAACAAATATTTATAAGCAAATAATTTATTTTAGAGCTTAATTTCTTTCAATTTCTTAGTCAACTTTAAATTAAAGTCTACTGAAATTACACTTACCATTACTACTTCCATATTGTACTTGATGCCCTATTCGGCAAGTGTCATTATCATTCCTACAGAGAAAAAAAAAATTCATATCTATCTATCTATCTATCTATATATATATATATATATATATATATATATATATATATATATATATATATATATATATATATATATATATAATTTATTTTTGGCTAATGTCCCTGGGAGCTGACAACATTACACCCCAGTCTGGTGTACTTATGAATACAAGGAAATAGAAACACACAAATCGCACAATCAACGAAGAATTTTATTAACAAACAATGACACCAGCGATCGACGATGGGTTGCAGCTCCCCTTTCTAGACCAGGCTCCTTTTGCAGGCGGAAGACTGACCGGTTCCCCAGAATACAACCAAGTCTTATGTAGGGATCTAACCCGTGCCCCCAGCGTGGAAGGCTGATGCCTTAACCACTTAGCCACTGGGTGACATAATTATATATATACACTCTATTATCTTTTTGCATGGTTTTAAAATAATATGGTCCACGAAAAAGAACAAATTATTTTTTTACACTGCTTTTTTAACTCAACATGGTTTAAAACATATTGCATTGCACTGTAGTTTATATTGTGTGCAATGTTATCAGAGAGTATTTCAAAGAATGTAGCTGATTCCATGTTAGTTTATAGTAGTGATGATGAAGGAGTGGTTCCACAATTGCAAGTACAATTCTTGAAGGCTTCCAACTAGCCAATAAACTTGGAAATCATTTTCTTACAAATGATGACAATGTCAAATGAGCTGTGCAATTCCAACATGATTTAAAAATAATTATGGTACGTTAAGAAGAATCATATAAAGAACTAACAAAAACAAAATCCCAGCATCGAATAACCAAATTCGTATTTAAAACCAGTGGAAAAAAAGAATTACAAGATGGTAATTTTATTCAAGATACACTTGTAGAAATATCATCATTAAATATTTCCAGTGACGAGAGTGATTTTTTGTCACCATAAAACAACAGAAAACAGGTATGTTTATTGTCTAGTGGTGATACTAAATGACTGAATAATTATGTTATATGTATATATGTATAAAAATAAATAAATAAAAAATTAAATTTATTTGTAATCACTTGGGACTGCAGCATTTTTTCAATTAAAAAAAGTACACATATAAAAAAAGTACACATTAAAAAAAGTACACATTAAAAAAAGTACACATTAAAAAAAGTACACATATCGTAAGTAAAATAAGATTTGTAGATTCGCTCGTTTATATTTATTCAAGTTTTGTCGAATATATTCAAATTTGATATGAAAACTAACAATTTTTATATTAAGTATATTTGGATGAAACATAGCATATATATTTTTTATATGCTCACTGTATCTTAACTTTCAATTTTTATTTTGCATGGTAGTCTCTGGTACACATCCCACATGCAAAAAGGGAATTGAGTGTATATATATAAATATATATTTTTTCATCATAACATTTAGCACATTCTGAATTATTATAATTACATATTTATTTAACATACAAATAATATGCAACTATTTCTTTTAACAGGACTCATTTTATAGAAGCAGATTTTCCCTCGATTTTTTAAGGATTTAGATACTTTAGCATGCACTTATAATATAAATAAATAAATAAATAAATAAAAATAAAAAATAAATTTTGTTAAAATTATTTTTAAAGTACTTAAACAAATTAAAGAAAAAAAGCTTGCTAACAAATACAGACTGAGCATGCTCATACAAAATAATTTAAGTTCAGATTAAAAATCATTCTCTTTAGTGATTTAAGATATTTTCATTACAATTAATGATCATTTATAAACATAACACAAGCAATATGGCATATGGCAAACAAATGTCATTCTTGATTAAATTATGTTTCAATACATTATTCAATATACATACACAGGTGAACTAAATTAGGAGAATTTGCATATTTTAATCGAATTTCATGAAAAGAACTGAACTAAATATAAAACGTCAAATACGTAAGCGTACACATGTGTGTAGGCGGAGCCAGTAGAGAAACAGGCTTTATAGGCACGCGTAAGTTAAGACGCATTTCATTCGCTAGAACACCTCGGCGAATTTCTTGGTGTTATTTTGAAGCAATCGGTTAATTTCAAATTGTAACAGTAAAAATGAGTAACCACCAACGTTTAGATGATGGAATGAGGTGGCGAATTATCGGGAGGCTAGAGGCAGGCCAATCTCAAGTCGAAATTTGTAGAGAGTTCAATTTAATGCCCAGCATCGTGTGTAACTTATGGAAACAGTTCCAGGATACCGGATCCATCGAGAGAAAGCCTGGGCAAGGTCGTCCAAGAGCCATGGCGGCCAGAGAAGATCGCCATTTGTCGATTATAGCGAGATGTAACAGGAGTGCTACAGTTTCTCAGCTCTCTCGTGACTTGTATGCAGCCACAGGAACCCATGTATCAAGGGTGACTATTTCCAAAAGACTTCATGAGAGAGGGTTGTTTGCAAGAAGACCTGCTGTTTGCGTCCCGCTCACTTCTACGAACAGGAGAATCCGTTTATCATGATGCAGAGAGCATAGAGATTGGAGTATGGATCAATGGGCGACTGTTCTCTTCACTGATGAGTACCTGTTCAGCCTAAGCACCGATTCTGGCCGTACATTCATATGGAGAGAACCAGGGACCCGCTACCTACCCTCCAATGTCTAAGAAATCGACCATTATGGCGGAGGAGGTTTAATGGTCTGGGCAGGCATCATGTTGGATGGCCGCACACCTCTCCATGTCTTTGAAAGAGGCACTGTGACTGGTGTGAGGTATAGGGATGAGGTCTTGGAGCCCTATGTTCGCTTTTTCAGGGGTGCAGTTGGCCCTGAGTTCATTTTAATGGACAATAACACGAGGCCACATAGAACCCTTCTGGTCGACGACTTTCTAGAGAGTGAGGATATTAGCCAGATGGATTGGTCAGCCAGATCTCCAGACCTTAACCCTATAGAGCATGTCTCGGACACTCTGGGGAGGACAATTGCAACTTGCAACCCCCCTCCAAGAACCATCCAGGGAATGAAAACAGCGTTGCTGAACGAGTGGGACCAATTGCCACAGGAAATGATAAACTGCCTTATTTCAAGTATGAAATCACACTGCGAGACCTGTATATCCATAAGAGGGGACCATACCCCCTATTAACCCATTTTTTTGTTTATTCTGCAACCGCTGTTTCATACTTTCCGACTCCAATGAGTGTTACGCACGATCATGCGTGTGTATTACAATTATTGAATGGTTATTTGTTTTGCATTTTATCAATGCATGTACATATCAAATTTCATTAAAATTGGTACAGTAGTTCTAGAGATAATCGACAAAGTCTGCAACTTCTCTTAATTTCTTTCATCAGTGTATATTCACATAGGAGACGTAGTATTTGGAAATCAGATTCTGTCCACAAATAATTTTTTTAAAGCTAAATTTTAACAAAGAAAAAATAACAGGTAATTTTATTTCTGGCTGTACTTTTAATGGAAAAATATTTGACAAAAATGAGTAAGTTGGCAAAATTTTTTCTTGTTAAATAGTTATATATAAATTTTTGAAATTGTAAAGAAGCAATGCATGCATAAATAAAAATTGCATTTAATATTTAAAAAATGGAGGAACAATATACATTTAGCAACTATACACTCACTTACCACTTTTCAATATTGTTACAATCTATGTCATTGGCTACAGTTTGGTAGACTGGTTGAGAGTTCAATGGAGGTGGTGGAGGAGGTCTAGATGAGGCGCCTGAAAAATTTATACAGTTTTAGCTAGGCTTTTAGGCTTTTAAAGGGAGAAGATTTTATGTTATAAGTTTATAAACTGCTATAGCAGAGCAAGTAATATCCCTAAGGAAGATTTTCCATGAGACAGTGATTGTTAGGCAGAATAGGTCTAATGGAGAGTTTCAGGGTTCAAGTATCAAGTATTACAGAAAAAATTGGATAACTTCCCAGATGAAGGGGGGGGGGGGATGGACTGAAAAACATGTGATTTACAAGGGCCGTTTGATAAGATTGTGCAAATATGCGAGACCGCATCATTGTACTGAAGTTTTGGAGCTCTCCCATTTAGCACGCTTCAAAGACATACATGTCAAATTGTAAAATAAATAAATAAATAAAAAATCTGTGATTGACAGCTATTTCAGTAGGTTAACTCTTGTTATGGCTTACACAATAGGAAAAAAAAGTTCCACAGGTTGACAAAATGTTACATTTTCAGATGCAAATTGGTGACAGAAACTAAATTTAGACTAGGTAACTATCATTGAGAGTCTGCACCTCAGCTTAAAATGATTTACAAGTGTTTTGTTGATTTTCGTTATGGCTGAATGAACATGTGTGACGCTGAATGTTCAGATTGCCCTGATGATGTTATTACACCACAAATTGAAAAAAATCCAGGTATGATTGTGAAGGATAGAAGATTTAAAGTGCAGGAGATTTCTCCAGATGCTTGAAGAGGCCGTAAACAATATTTTGCATGAATATTCTGGATATGAGAAAACTGCCGGCAAGGTGCATGCCACATTTGCTAACAACTGATCAAAAGCGTGAACAAAAAAATACTTCGAAGCACAGTTTGGAATCAATTGAAAGAAATCCAGCTAAATTTTTGCACCATTCCATAACAGTTGACGAAACATAGTTAGATCAACCAGCCAGAAATGAAAGAACAGTCAAAACAGTGGTTTGAAGCAGGTGAACCTGCATCAAGAAAGTGAAATGGTTTAATCTGCAGGAAAGGTTATGGCATCTGTTCTGTGGGACACCCATGATATAATCTTTTTTTACAACTAGTAAAAGGCCAAAAAAAATCCCCGTAGTGTACTATGCATCTCTACTCGATCGTTTAAATAGTAAATTTAAGGCAAACAATACAATTAGTGAAAAGAATCCTTTTCCATCATGACAATGCTCCAGATTATCCATCTGCGACTGCAGAAGCAAAACTGTTAGAATTATGCTACAAAATTGTTCCCCAGCTTTCATATTCTCCAGATATGGCTCCCTTGGACTATTATGCATTCCAAAATATGAAACAATTGCTTGCACTGCAGAAGTTGGCATCAGTTTCCATAGTGATTAATGAAAGAAAAGTTCATTTTGCACAGCTGAACAAATTTTACTTTAAGGTGAGAATAAAAAGGTTTGAAAATTGTTGGACCAAATGTATCAACTTTAATGGAGACCATGTGGAGCCGTTACAACTATTTTTGTATGGACTTATCAAACGACCTTCGTATAAGGTTTTAAACAGTTTGACATTACAATCAATAAATTTCAGTAACTACTCCAGAGAGAGAGAGAAAAAAAGACAATTACTATCTTATTAAGTATGTTTCTGATGTAAAACATACAAATATTTCTAGAAATTCTATCTTAGTTTAATACTGCTCTAAAATACTGAAGAACGAGAATTACTTTTCCACAAATCTGTAAATGATTAGAAGCTTTAAATACATGTGTGGGACATTTTTCGAAATTGAGACTTCAAATAAAGAACTCTCTAAATTTCCTTAAAGTGAAAACAAAATTTCATAATTTCCTTAAGAATTCATAACAGGATGTGGGAATATGTTTAGATATTAGAAATACAGAATTCCCTGACCACTCGAGAAAACTTATGTACAATAAGCTACATAAATATGAAAATCATGATGAGATGTAATGATAAAAATCAAATGATGTGAAAGGAGATTACACTGTTAATTCCGCTTAGGATCAACTGAAATTGTACTTACTGGGTATCTTATTTCTCATATTGCATAACAAAGTAAATTAAAAAGTTTTTAAAAACAATTCCCTTGATAACACAGAATCTTATAACTTTAAGAGCAATATTAACAGTTTATGATACTAAGAAGTCAGAGAGAATTCATATGGCTACGAAATATTTTAGAAGCACAAAAATACATAAATCAATTAATAATCGATATAACAAGTTTTTCAAAGTAATTAAACATTACTAACTGTTTTGATTAACAAACTCCAGGGTCCTGAGCATGGCCACTGCAAATGCCTCAGCATCATCACGACTGCTGAAGTTAAGGCCATACACTTGTTTGTTATCACGCCATTGATGAAAGGTTGCTGTTGCTTGGTTGTACTTCAGTCCTTTGAGAATGGAAGCATTTATAACAACCTAGAAAAAAAAAAATCATTGAAAAGAGGGGGAAAAAATAGGAAATATTTTTGAAACACAAATGTAGTGTTAAATTGTTTCTTTAACATTAAGTAATAATTTCATACATTGAAAAATTTTGCATGAAAGAGGAAGAAAGGGAATTAATAAAATAAGAAAAATATAACTACACATTACATAAGAGTAAAATTAATACATAACATGCTACTAAGGCTAGCAGACTCGGGTGCCCGGGTTTGAATAAAACAAGATTTTATATTATTCAAGATATTTATGATAAAACATTTGTCATGAATATTAATTTTTTTTAAAATTTATAATGTAAAGAATTTCAGTTTATTCTGTAAGTAAAAAAAATAGGCTTCTTTTTCATCTATTGTAAGACTTTTTTTGAGATTATGTGCTCAAAAAATAAAAATCACCCTACTTTTGTCACAGAGGTGGGATCTTACTTTCATTCAAGTTTGGCCTGATGCAGAAAAGCCTCCCCTGACTCGATATTTGTGAGAGTGAAAATTAAAAGATAGCACAACTTTAATTTTTCTGCCAAAACTACCAAATTCTGGCTCGCTTTTTTTTATCAGAAGGATTTATTTTTTAATTTGAAAATTAAATTCGTCGAGCTACTAGATTGCATAATTTTAAATAATATAAAATAGAATTTATTTTTACCGTTTAAAACTGCATTAAATAAAATTTCTTCATTTTTTATGAAAATTTTCTATTCTCTATTGAAAATTATAGATGAAATAAATCAGTAAAAGCAAATAAAACTCAATAGCATATCTTTAGACAGAAGGAGGGGATTGACTTATGAGATGGTTGAAGAGGGTCTAGTAGTTAATACTGTGGATACGCTTAAAATACAGGGTTAAAAAGATCTAGACAGTGAGGAATTGTAAAACATGGTAAGACATTAATTTAATTTTTTTTAAACCTAAGATTTACGATTTTTGAATATCTGGTTCTACAACCCGGTTTTCAGTTTCAATAATTTCCCCTGGTACCCAGATCTTGGATACACTATTTTGTAATCCCTACATGCCATACAGACCAACAATTTTAAGTAATTGTGTTGGTAAGGATTTTACAAGAATAAACATATCAGTAATTACACCTCAAGATTTCATTATAAGCAGTATGTTATGTCATGAATCGTACATTATTGCGAGGGGTGACCACACCCAATAATGGGGCCCTTGTGCAATCTTGACCTCAAATGAGTTTTTCTGGTGTGATGCACACATAAATATTTAAAAACCAAGCCATTAATATAATTACACATAATTCTCAGAAATATAACTTCAAAGTCAAAACATATAAACCATGGAACTTTTTAGTCAGTTATTTTCCTCAGAAAATTCAAGATCTAATACATAATCAAATGAGCCATTCACAAGCCAAATTGTTAAGTTCACTTTTTGAAATTTTAGTGCCAAAGAACTTGTTTAGCTGCTATCTTTTTACATTCATAATAATTTTCCCAAATAACAAGGATTAACATCACTCAATGACAATTATTTTCCATTGAATAATAAGTAACTTTTTTCAGAAGCCAATCAAG
The DNA here is from genome assembly GCA_907164885.2 of Dolomedes plantarius. Taxonomy (NCBI): domain Eukaryota; kingdom Metazoa; phylum Arthropoda; class Arachnida; order Araneae; family Dolomedidae; genus Dolomedes; species Dolomedes plantarius. The sequence goes on along the minus strand of OU015502.1, from coordinate 86,620,755 downwards.
TTAAGTCCAAACTCTAACGTAAATCGTTGCAATAATGCAATTAAAACACAGAAGCAAGTACACTGAAGAGCCAGAAAAAACTTGTACAGGCGTGCGTATGCAAATAACGGAGATATACAACCAATCAATGTAACGCGATGCGGTCGGTAGCGCCTGTATAAGACAACGGGTGTCTGGCGAAGCTGTTAGAGCCTGCTGCTACTATCACGATTTATGTGACTTTGAACGTGGTGTTATAGTCGGCGCACGAGAGGTGTGACATAGCATCTCCGAGGTAGCGATGCAATTTGGATTTTCGCGCACTACCATTTCACGAGTGCACCGTGAATATCAGGTATCGGGTAAAACATCAAATCTCCGACGGCGTTGCGGCCGGAAAAAGACCTTGAAAGAACGGGACCATCGACGACCGACGAGAATCGTTAAACGAGATAGACGTGCAACACTTCCTCAAATTGCTGCGGATTTCAATGCTGGGGCATCAACAAGTGTCAGCGTGCGAACTTTTCAACGGGCCGTCATTGATGTGGGCTTTCGGAGCTTCAGGACCATTCGCGTACCGCTGTTGACTGCACGGCACAAAGCTTTACGCCTTGTCTGGGCCCGCCAACACCTCCATTGGGCTGTTGATGATTGGAAACATGTTTCTTGGTCTGACGAGTCTCGTTTCCAATTGCATCGGGAGGATGGACGTGTACAGGTACGGAGACAACCGCATGAATCCAGGGACCGTACATGTCAAACTGGTGGAACATCTGTGATGGTATGGGGCGTGTAAAGTTGGCGTGATATGGGACTCCAGATACGTCTAGAGACGACTATGACAGGTGACGGGTACATAAGCATCCTGTCCGATCATCTACACCCATTCATATCCACTGTGCATTCCGACGGACTTGGACAATTCCAGCAGGATAATGCGGCACTCCACACGTCGAGAGTTGCTACCGAGTGGCTCTAGGATCACTCTTCTGACTTTAGACACTTCCATTGGTCACCTAAATCCCCAGACATGAACATTATTGAGCATATCTGGGATGCCTTGCAAAGTACGGCTGTTCAGAAGAGATCTCCACCCCCTCGCACTCCTATGGATTTGAGGACCGCCCTGTAGGATTCATAGTGTGAATTGCCTCCAGGATACCTTCAGACATTAGTCGAGTCCATGCCACATCATGATCCGGTACTCCTGCGTGCCCGTGGGGGCCCTACACGATATTAGGCAAGTGTACCAGTTATTTTGGCTCTTTAGTGTACTTGATGATAACGGTAAAACGTTTAGTGTTGTTGAAGACCGAATTGGATGCTAATACCTTTTTTTTTTTTCACTTACCAAATCGGTTAAGTCCCTTTGTCACGCAAAAATTGTAATAATAATATAACGATTACTCCCAGGTCATTCTATTTTATATGTTGTCAGATAAAAGCTACATCTGCAATAATACATTCTACAATGTGAATTTGAATTTATATTTTAAACGAAATTTAAAAACAATGTATATTATTTTCTCAATTTTCTCCACTTTTTGTTTTATGGACTTAGCCGATTTGGCAAGTGAGTGGCTCAAATATTACAACGATAAAAATATAATCTAAAAATTTTCACAAGAATCAAAGATAACTAACTGAAAGACCAATATTTAGTTTATAATGAATCTACTTAAAAGAGAATATAGAAATTTCTAAGAAGTTAGAATCTATAACTCACTTCGTGATCTTGTAATTTTCTTCCAACTACTCTAAAGGTGTTATTCGTGAGGTTTTGATAAATATGTACTTTGGATAATCCACTTGAAGATCCACTGGGAACCCATTTTTTGTTGAGGTCATCATAAACCATTACAGATGCACGGGCTGAGGCAATAGATTGCTCACTGCAATAGAAATGTATTCTTAATAACAAATAGCATTAAATCATTTTAATTGTAAAATAATCTGAAAAGTGAAGTCAATGATCTAAAAATATACCAAAATTTAAAAAATAAATATTTTCAAGGATTGAAATAATTATTGAAATAACTCAATAAGCATCAAATGTACACCCCCCCCCCCAAAAAAAAAAGAAAAAAATAATAATAATTAAATTAAAAAAAAAAAATAAATAAATAAAAATAAATAAATAAATAAAAACGAAGAAAGAAGGATTTAGAAAATTTATGATGACCTAGCAAATTATAGATGAAATTTTACAGATATTAAAACGAAACATCGTAGTAAAAGTATTCCAAATGATGTTGTTTGCCAGTGCGGGGCATGTGTTCGTAGGTTGCTTTCAATGAGGCCACCGTTAGATGCACCCCCCCCCCCCCTGGTGTCACCTCAATTTTGACCAAGCAACCCCAGGGGAGACATCTGGGAGAGATCGTAACCCCATGCCACCCCCTCTGACTTCACAGAAGGACTTTCCAGTCTACAGATTTAACGTGACTTTATCTGGCGAGGGTATTTAATGACGTCACGGATTATTCCAAATGTAATAAAAGTATTTGAAGAATGTCTCTCTTTAGAGCCTTATCATTACCATTTCGACATAATCTTTATGATCAGATTAAAAAAAAAAAATGACAATTGTAAAGCGTCAGTTTTTTTAATGCTTACAGATCCATTGAGAATCATAAACGTTATTACTGAGTGATGGACATAACATGGCTCCCTTATTTATGATACTGAACTTATAGAGTATTTATTTGTTAGGTAAGTAGAGAACATAATCGTGAAAAAAAGTATAACTGATTATGTCCTCTTTAGAAAAACAAAAGATTATAAATGTTCGAAATTAATCAAAGGTTAAAATTTCCTGCAAGAACTGGTGATCATTTTACCAATGTTTTCGAAAGAGCTGTCTCATACCTCTAGGGTTACACATGCCACCGTTCTACAACTACTGTTCAAGGTAATAGGAATCATTTACACATATATACACAGCACCATTGATGCTGGCATCCGTTAACGGATATTATAGTGCTCCTTAGTCGAGGATTTTTAGCGCTATTATTCATCGCCTATGCTACTATGAAAAGTTGAACTTAGGGTTTATATAGTGTAAAGACTGGGAAAGAACAACTCAACTCTACTCTAGGGTTAGAGGAGATATAGAAAGGAGATGCGGTCATGTTGACGTGAGAAGCTGCCTATGTCTACTTAGTGTACTTTTGATTATTTGATATGCTTGTGTATGTGTTGTTTTAAAATATAATTAAAGTTTGGCAGCTTTAAAAAAAAAAAAAACTTTTTTCTTTTCTTTTTGTCTTCAAACCTCTCTCACCGCTTTTACCCACTCTTGCTGAAATGAGGAATTTCTACTTATACCATCCATCCAAAAGTCCGAAAAAGCGCAATTGGATAAACAATTTACAAAATTTTGTGCATGATGCTGCTTAGTGTTTATCATATATCCCCATTCTCCATAGCTATGGATTCAAGCTGCAGGGTCGATTACTTGAAGATTTAAAGCTGCTGTGAACTAACCCAATTGGATTCGCTCACCTCAATGTTAACCTATGGAGAAAATCTGTCTACTATTCACAGCCACATAAATGCTGATAATCCAATAAAAATGGTATTTTCAGATAGCCCAAACTTTTCTGCACCTTGCAACAAGATTCATTTTATAAATTTCGTTCACCAAAGGAATTAATGAGAGTTTAAAACATACTAGACCAGATTTTCCCCTCGAATAACTTAAATTTTAAAATATTATTTGCATTAAAAAAAAAAAACCTAATGTGTAAAATTTCTTTCGCTATTACGAAGTACAATTTAAAAAAAATTCTTTCAATCCAAGTCGGCAATCCTTGGACACATTTTCTCCATAAGTTAACACTGAGGAGAGCGAATCCAATAGGGTTAGTACACAACAGCCTTAACCTACTGTTGCTTGCCCGTAACTCTAACTCCAACAGGACTCTCCTTTCAAAAATTCAAGACACGGCTGTTCCAGAAAACAAATATTTCCTGGTATGTTTATTCGGTAAACAAACACGAAGTAAACGAATTCTCTAGAGAAGTTCACAAGGCCGAACTGGAATGCTAAGGAGAGTGACTCAACAGTTTCTAACCAAAGCGTACTTACGCACAGAGACCATGAGCGTGGCATAATATATTATCACAAGTCACAGCTTAGAATATGCCCACTAAAAAAAGTTGCAAACAGTGGTAACTGCGACGTTTAAAATGACGGCATAAAAAGTATTTATACCCTTAAACATATGAAAACACGACATAGGGTTTAAAAAAAAATTTTATAAGTTAAATGATTAAAATGTTCATAGAAAGTTTATACGTGTTTGAATAGCTTTTTAAGTCAATTTATTTTTTGTTATAAAAAATGAACGTAAGATAACATTTTATTTATACCGGGTATTAATTAGTTTTAAGGTTTACCTGACAGAAGCATAATTTTGCGAAATACAATTTGAACTGTAACTATCCAAGGAATGCACAGATATAAATTTCCAGCGTTCTAGATGACCCTGGTTCAGGACATCGACAGGTTATATCTGACGTTACTTTTTCTACTGCAGATCAGAATCTAGGAACATCAAAAACGTCTTGGAATTTCAAAAAAGCTAATTGGAACGGATTTAAAGAGCTAACGGACCATGTGCTTGGTCCCAATAAAATAGATTGGAAAGCTGGAGTTGATTCATCTACCCAACTTATTACAAATAAAATTATCGAATGTGCCAAAAAATGTATTCCAAGAGGTAAATGCAAAGCATATAGATGGTTCTGGACAGAAGAACTTAAGACAATAAAGGATAAAAGAAACAGACTCTGGAAAAAGGCAGAAGTAACAGAGCGTCCAACCGATGTTCAAGCATGGCGTAGACAAGCCGCGCTTTTTAAGAAATCTTTCTCTCAGAGAAAAGAACATCCTTTAATAACTTTATCTCCAAAATGAACTTCCAGAGAGATGGGAAGAGAGCTTTTAAGTTCCTTGCAAATATTAAAAATGGCAATATCAGTACCGCAAAGAAACCATTTATAATCAATGATACGACCATTTCGCCATAGCCAAAAACTGCAAATGCATTTGCACAACATTTCTCTGATATTAATCAAAAATCTAAGTATTGTAATAAACAATCCAAAACTTTGAAAAAGACTATTAAAGCTATTTGCAGTCCGACCTCCTCGCCCCTGCCCTCCCTGCCAATTTTCTCTGATCAAATTACTTTTGATGAACTCTCTACGGCTTTAAACCACTTAAAAATCAATAAATCTCCAGGTGATGACGCTATCCATGCCGAATTCTTGCTACACCTGGGATCACGAGCAGTGGAGACTATCTTAAAGCTGTTTAACCTTATATGGATCTCTGGCTGTGTCCCTTCTTTGTGGCGCAGATCTATCATAATTCCAATCCATAAAAAGGGAAAGGACAAGGGAGATTTTAGGGGTTATAGGCCTATCTCATTAACAAGTATCCTATGCAAAACCATGGAAAGAATAATTGCAAGGAGGCTTAACTGGTATATCGAATTCTGTGGATTTGTGGCCAATGAACAAGTAGGATTTAGACAGTTCAGATCAACTAACCAACATGTCGCTCTCCTTAGCCAGATGGTAAAGGATGCTCTGGACAAGAAACACATTCTCTCAGCTGTTTCCGTAGACTTAAAATCTGCCTATGATAAGGTTTGCAGGGAAAGCCTTTGTTGAAGATGCATAATATTGGTATCCACTCGAGTATGTTTCATTGGTTCAGAAGTTTTCTCGGCCAGCGTATAGTACGCTTCGAAAATCGCTTCTCGCATTTCAAGAATCTTAAAACTGGTCTCCCTCAGGCTGCCGTCACAAGTTGTTTACTCTTCAACATTTATATAAACGATCTTATTATTGACCTGCTGAAGATAAATAATGTCAAATGTCTACTTTATGCAGATGATTTGTTTATCTGGACCGAAAACCCTAAAAACCAAGCTAAACTACAAACTGAAACTACCTTAAATCAGGCTTTAAATAAATTAAGCGATTGCTGTCATGTTAATAATATGGAAGTTAATCTAGAAAAAACTGTTTATCAAACCTTTTCCCTCACGCACGAACCGATCACGTTGAACTTATTTTACCAAAACTTCCCTGTTCTTCAGACCACCCACTTCTCCTACCTGGGTATTGTTTTTGACCGAAAACTGACATGGAAAAAGCACGTTAAAAACATATTGGAAAGAGCTACCAAGAGGCTTACTTTAATGAAAAGAGTCGCAGGCTCTAAGTGGGGATGTTGTAGAACAACCTTAGATTTGACTTATAATTCCTATATTATGCCACTTATCACTTATTGTTCCGAACCTTTGGTTGCGGCAAGTAAACAGGTTTTGTATTCCCTGGAAAGATTCCATAACCAAGCCCTTAGGCTTATAACGGGAGCTGTTAAGACAACCTCGATTGATGCACTTTTGATATCCACCCAACATATGAACATCAAATCAGTTATAGAAGAGAGGGCACTTATGTTATGGGAAAAGATTGAAAGACTACCAGATTGTCTTCCCTTGTGATAATAGCCCTTTGTCATCATCTACACTGAACCTTAAAACCCAAAATGGTTTCCTTCAGAGAGTTTTTGAGATGAGAGAACAACTAGGATTGAACTGGAAGAAGGAAAATCTTATCAAGTCACAATGTCCTACTGAAGGAAGAAAGTACACGGTTAGGACACACCTTTTAAGTGAGGTTTCTAAGAAAGAAACAAATGGCTTAAAACTAGAAGCAGTAGCTTTGAAGACTATTCATGATCTGTACCCAGATGAGGACTGGCTTCAAGTGTTTACGGACGGCTCCATGATGACTGACCGTATTAATGCTGGCGTTGGAGTCTACAGCAAGCTCTTCTCTTTTTACACTCCTGTCGGAAAATATAAAACAGCCTATGATGCGGAGATTTCAGCAATGCAGATCGCCTTGTCACAACTCCAATGTCAAAGTGAAAATTTTTCAAGGGCTGTTATATTATCAGATTCCAGGGCTGCCCTCCTGACCATTGCTTCATCTGAGGCACCGTCGTCAGCCGATATTTTAAATATTCGTCTGGCTCTTAATGATCTAATTGAAAACCACAGAGAGTTTGCATTGCAATGGGTGCCAGCACACTGCGGACTCCTGGGAAATGAGGCAGCTGATTCTCTGGCAAAAAAGGCAACCGAAATTGCAAAATAACAGATAACTAATCCCTTTCTATACCTCCAAACGTTTAGTTAAAAAATCTATTAGAGTGAACTTTTGGAATAACATAAAGGAGGCAAATAAAGACAAGAAATGGATCGAGGAAATCATTAATATTCCGCTATGGCCAAGAGACAAATCTGTTGTCATTTTCCGTCTCACTACTGGCCACGATTGCCTCTCCAAGCATCTACACCGATTAAAACTGCTTTCAAGTCCTCTCTGCCAATTGTGTAACATTCGTGAGGAAATGGATGTGAACCATTTGGTTCACTGCCCTGCACTGGTCTCGGGACACTTGTGGGAAAAATACTGGAGAGCTCGGCACAAGATGAATGATTTATAGACTTACTGTAGTTCAGTTTTGTTACTTATTCTTGTTCTATTGTGTTTTTCTGTCTACAATTGTCTTATATTCTGCCATTAGAAATAAAAATTTCCAGCGTACGCAGCAGCCATGGTTATAAGTTCCGTCCTTGTAAGGGTTCATATCCAACAAGTGCAATGCTGGGAAAATAATCCCACAGGAGGAATTACTTGAAATCTCTAATGATAACAGTCAAAATGCTGTCAGCCTATAATTTCCGCCTTTATAAATTTTTCCCATCTAACACACTTGTCATATTCGTCATGCTTAGGAGCCCTTGAGAGGGCAAAAAATTGTTTTGATAATTTTTAGTTGGAACGATTATAATTTGAAATTAATCATAAGAATATCCCATCATCAATAAATCTACCATACTGAATGCTGCTTGATGCTAAAGCACTCCAAAGTGGATGGCGTCCGGACATTTATTTCTTTTCTAAATTATTTTTCCAAAAGAAATTAATTTTACTACAATTTAACCACGCTTTTAACCATAAAATACCACCCCCTTTTTTAACATTTGATATATATATATATACAGTGACCACCGCCTATAAGAATCAACCGTTTATAAGAATCAATATCGCAAAATCAAAAACAAATGTATTATTTATTAAATGTAAAATTTTCGCTTTAAAGAATCAATAAACCGGTTTTAAGAATCAGCTTACACGCTTCGTTTTCTTTTCATTTTTCAAAAAAAAAGCAAAAAAAAAAAAAAAAAAAAAAAAAAAAAAAAAAAAAAAAAAAAAAAAAGCAACTTAAACCCTCAAAAGGCACGAAGTTCTTCCTTTATGTTTTTTAATGAAAGAGTGATAAGATGGAATGGAATACAGTCGTAAAATGCGTTCCTTTCTTGGTTAGACATAACATAATAGTTTCCCCTTAAACACTTTAGCACATCACTGTCCTATTAGCTTGGCGTGGGGGCATCTTTACCCGTCCGGGACCGATTTCACTTTTCTCAACTGGCAAACAACGACAGGGACTCTTTTTTCCCACCTCCCACATCCTGGTTGCGGCTTCCTGGACTCTGAAACACATATATCTTCGGCGAAGAGTCCACTATGACTTAGGCAAACGTAACATTAGTAGATTCAGAACGTTATCAAACCGTGAAACGTAAGCTAGAAGGTGAATCTTCGTCTGAGACTATTGGTATTGAAAGAGGTATAAACAGCCTCCTGAAAACTTCATTACGTCAGACTACCATAGAAAACTTTTACTTGCTCCCTTCCTGTAGTTGAAATGTTAAAACAGTTAAGCAGGTATGTTGTAACAAATATTGGATTTTTTTCTTCTCTTACTATAATTATGTGTATCTACTTATAAGTCTATAAATTAAGTTGTATTTTTAAAATTATAAAAAATAATTTTAATAAAAGATAATTAACGTAAATTAAAGATTATTTTATGGTAAACTATCTAATATATGTATATATGGGTGTGTGTGTGTGCCTGTCCAAAAACCTAAATTTCGGCTATAAGAATCAACCGCTTATAAGAATCAAAAACAGTAATAACAAACGTGATTCATATAAGCGGAAATCACTGTACATATATATATTCAGGTCTCGTGCAAAAATGCGTCATTAACAATTAAATACTGCGGAATAAAAAAAACGTTAAATCAGTCTAAACTTATATTTATAATTAACAACTGTTTCAGTTAGCTGTTTGGACATAACACCACATAGATAACCCATCCCACAAAATGTCAACCTCGCCAATCAAAAACAAATACTTTCCATTGCTCTTACTCGTAAACACGACGGGAACAAACCTTCTAGAATCGCTATGTAGCATGTCAACAGCGCCTATAAAACATACATATAAGGTCGTGCGCGAGGCATATTAAGATATCACTGTGACCGCCACAAATCCATAAAAATGCATCCGTCACGGACATTAATGGAATGGCTCTTAAGATGGAGATGTCATCCACTAAAAAATACCCTCACTATTTGGATCAATTGCTTCGCGGCTCTCTATATCAGCGAAATGTGCTAGCAGCTGAACCATACGCACAGACAAGAGTGACCTTGGGAAAGCCGGCAAAGTTATCGATCGCAAGCAAGTTGGGGACGACTTCTGAAAGTTTTTCTGCACTTATTTTTGATGCTTTTCGGACATTTATACGTATATATGTCGGGCAGGCGTCGGGAGAGTGGAAAAA
>OU015502.1:86553542-86606042 GCA_907164885.2 Dolomedes plantarius | reverse complement strand
TGTTATCAATAACTAATCAATAACTGTTAAGTATATCTGATACGGTATGTTCTAATTATGCAATTTTAATATATAATTCATTAAAAATTGTATTTATGTGTTTTCAAAGAGATACTATTTTAGCAATCTAGATACTTTCATAAAAAGTTCAACATACAAAAAAAAAAAAATAAATAAATAATAATAATAAAAAATAAATAAAAAATAATAAATTTAAATAAAATAAAATAAAATAAAATATTCATTTACAGAACCACGCAGCTTCTAAAACAAACGGTAAAAATTGATTTTTAAAAACTGCGTGTTCCTGTTATGTGTATTTCACAGGTATTCTACAAGAGATTATACGCGATATTACTCCTAGAGATTCACTAAAATTATAAAATTGAAACAGAGATAATACATTAACAATTAAAAGCGTGAGAAATCGAAAGAATTATTGCTAAACGATGTTCAATTCAAAACCAAAACCGAGATTATAATGATTTTTTTTTACTGTAAGTATTACAAAGTCAAATAGCTATAAAAGATGACAATCAAAAGCATCTGCAACTGAAAGAGTATATTTGGTATTTCCGAATGGTGCTCATTTCGAAACCGTTATAGATGTTAAAATGTCAAGCGTTATACTAACCATAAAGTCAAAAAGAGATAATACATTAACAATCAAAAGTGTGAGATATCGAAAGAATTAGGGCCTGTTCACCTAGGAGTCCGGTAGCGGAAGCGTAAAAGGAAAGATGGCGGTGAGACGGAAATAAACCAATCATCGGCGTTAAAAATTTCGTTGCTAATCGTTTGGAGGTTTGTCAATGGTTAAATATATTTCAATACTTTAACGCTTCCGCCACCGGACGCATATTTTGAAAGACCCACGATTTGGGCACTCGCTTGCCGGTTTGACGAAAGCATCAGTTTCGCCATCTGTTGACTTATATAGGAATATTTTTTATTATAAGTTTTTTTTTTTTTTTTACTTCTACGTAATTTGGTATGTTTTAAAATCTGAATTACATATATAACACAGGATTTAAAGAGATTTTAACAAAATAAATAAATGAATAAATTGAAATAAGTATATTATTGAATTTTAAATTCAATAATATACTTATTTTAAATTCAATTTTCGTCAAACCGGCAAGCGAGTGCCCAAATCGTGGGTCTTTCAAAATATGCCTACCGGACTCCTATGTGAACAGACCCTTATTTCCAAACGATGTTCAATTCGAGACCAAAACAGATTGTAATATTTATAGTAAAAAAAAAACTAAGTCAAACAGCTATAATAGACAATAATCAAAAGCATCTGCTATTGAAATAAAATATTTGATATTTCCGAACGGTGCTCAGCTCGAAACCGTAATCAAGGTTAAACTGTCAAGCATTATACTAACCATAAAATCAAACAGAGATAATACATTAACAATTAAAAGAGCGAGAAATCGAAAGAATTATTTCCAAACAATGTTCAATTCGAAACCAAAACATATATTATAATGTTTTCTTTACTATAAGTATTACGAAGTCAAACAGATATAATAGATGACAATCAAAAGCATCTGCAATTGAAAGAATATGTTTGATATTTCCGAACGGTGCTCAGTTCGAAATCGTAATAGAGTTTAAACTGTCGAGCATTATACTTCTAACCATAAAGTCAAAGAGAGATAATATATTAACAATTAAAAGCATGAGAAATCAAAAGAATTATTTCCAAACGATGTTCAATTCGAAACCAAAACAGAGATTATGTTTTTTTACTATAAGTATTACAAGTCAAACAGCTATAATAGATGACAATCAAAAGCATCTGCTATTTCCGAATGGTGCTCAGTTCGAAACCGTAATAGAAGTTAAACTGTCAAGCATTATACTAATCATAAAATCAAATAGAGATTATATATTAACAATTAAGTGCATCAGAAATTGAAATAATATATTTGACATTTCCAAACGGAACTTAAATCGAAACCAAAACGGACTAAACTTATTCACCATTTTTATTACAAAGTCAAATAGAGGTTGTTTATTTACAATTAAAAGCTTAAGAACTGAGAGGTTAAGTTCACGTTCTTTTGTGGAGCATGGTTGTACCCAAGACTTCTAATCTGTATTCTAGAATCTTGAAAATAAAGCTTCTAATTTAAGAATAAATATTGTTTCTGATAGAATTTTAGCTCTCATAATAAAATGGGGAGGGAAGTTCTCTTGAGGTAGATGTTCTCTTGATTCGGAAAAGGGAAATGACAATCAGATACCACCAACAAGGATGCGGAAGCAGTCAAATATCGGTAAAACAAAGAGAATAACCTTAAACCAAGCCAGTTCGTTAAGTAGAACCTTTTAAATTTTTTTAAAAATCAGAAAAATAAACAGTAATAAAATTATTCACATTTAGGTGTAAAACAGCTGTTATCGAAAATTACTAAAATATAATTTAACCTTATTAAACGATTAATTATAATTTAACCTTAATATTAATTCAATATAATATTTAGTAAATATAATGTAATTACATTAACTTACGCGTGTTGTTTTAATGTAATTTTTTTGTGCCCCCCTAGAAAATTTTTAAAAAATAAAAGAAATAATAATAATAATAATAATAAATAAATAAAAGTCCCCGCTGAAAAATAAATGGTTTATTAAACGGCTGAAAAAGATTGAACTAACACAAGAACTTCTGAATATTAGACATACAATAACAATTTGGGGACAAACAAGAAATAAGTTCGTCATGAAGAGACATGGGCTCATAATTTCGGTAAGTTTATGGTCACTGGACATTCCCCCGACGCGGGAAAAAAATAAAATAATTTCGGTAGGTAAAAAAATTTGCCTTTATAAAAATGACAGCACCAGGATTCACTTTCAAAGGGCCGACAAAAAAATTCTCTCAAAGATTAGCATAGCCTTTGGAAAAACACCATGACGTTCCTTTCGGACGACTTCATTTTCACACACACGTGGGAAACTTAAGGGCTCCAGAAACTTTTGCAGATCTAAGATGAAGTCATCTTGACTCATTTGGAACTGACAGCGGCAAATCCGCTGAACAATATCCCGAGTACGGAAAAAAAAAAAGCTTGAAGACGTCACTAACAAATATATTCTGACTGCGGCCTCCGAGCTCACGCAACCTTAGTTAAAAATATGACCAAGCTAAATTCAATTATCTAAGTTGCATGTTTACGTACTTACATTTAAGAACGTAAACAAAGAGCGAATGACTTGTCAAAAAGAAGTATGCAACGTAGCACATCTCTACCATAAAAAAATCGCGACTCACGTTTGTAAGTGGGCTCCCCGTGTCACTCACCTTACCTGAAAAAAATATGCAACAAAACCGACAGAAATCACACAGAAACTGAAAAAACAATAATAAATCTCTCTCACACACGCAGACACATATACAGTGCCCCGTAACTAGCCATTCCTGTGCCCTGGGCAAGAGTTCGTATTTGGGCCCCCTTAATTAGTTTTGGGAAAATAATAAAACAAATACAGCATTTTAGCCCCCCCTCCTTGCAAGTGGGCCCTGGGCGGGTGCCCCTGTTGCATCTGACTTATGTCTCTTAAAAAAAAGTAATGTAAGAAGTACCCAAGTCTGTACAATGGTTTAGAAAACACTTCAAAAGCATCGGACAGACCTGGGTACTTCGTACATTGAAAATAATGTGTATATATATATATATATATATATATATATATATATATATATATATATATATATATATATATACATACAGTCGAACCCCGTTATAATGAAATTCAAGGGACCGAAGGTTTTGTTCGCTATATCCGAACCATTAAGAAAAATGCTAGAGTTCACAAAATGTATAACTCATTAGTTGCTATGTATATTCAATAATGATGTATTGAAAGAATGATAAAAATCTATTGAAAATAATCATTAATGAATTAAATTGACTAAAATCGATTACATTAAACTGACACAATACTAATTAAAGTAACTAAAAATGGAAAAAAATTGATTTTATCTTTAATAGTTGCTCACTGTTTTGATACAGAAATAATCGGTAATCTTCTGATAACGTGATTTCGATTTCAAAAACATTTCATGAATTTCTTTGTCCAGTACATCGAATGACTCCAACACTCTTTCTTCCACTGTATTGCGTTCAGGGCCCGATTATGAACGCTGCCCCCCCCCCCCCCTTACGGACATTTATAAAAATACATACTATTAGAAATACTAGGTGCATACACCAAGGGGGTTTTGGGGCCCCCTAGCATCAGGGGGCAAAGTCCCGATTTGCCCATGCGATAAAAAGACCATGATTGCGTTGACAAAAACTTATTAATTACACGCATCGCTGCTGTAGCATCTGAGATCGTAGAGATTTCGTCATTTATGTGCTCTTCTTTGTCAGCATCAGAAGAAGAATCTTCGATTTCAGAATGATTCATTTTAATTTTTCTACATCTTCATCAGTCGGATTTTCACACGCAATGACTTATCACATATTTCGAACAATTGCACACCACAATCTGAGAATGATGAGATTTTGTGCTTTACTATCCACATCGCGATAGACAAATCTTCATCATCTTCTTCAACATTCGTTTATCTTCAATATTTTTAAGAAGTTTAAAAATTAAAAAACATTCAGTTGTCGACTGAAGAAAATGTTCGTCATAGCCGATTCTTAAGATTTCGGAGGTTCGCTATAAAAGGATAAATTAGCATTAAAATACAATAGGAAAACGGCGGGACCAAAAATTTCGTTCGTTATATACCAGGTTCTCTATAACGGGGTTCGACCGGTATAAAACGAACGGGGTTCGACTGTATATATATATACAGTGGAATCTCGATCTATCGTTTTTCAAGGGACCGACTGAACTGAACGATCAATGCGGGAAAACGATAGATGCTGGAACATAACAGAGTAAAATGACTGTCGGGACTGGGTGAAATAAACGACACATACGGGAAAACGATGATTCGGAGAACGATCGATCGAGATTCCACTGTATATATATATATATATATATATATATATATACCCCCACACAAAATATATATATAAAGTTTAGTTCAAGTTTACCCAACGCCCGCTCTTGGCAGAAAGGCCATTTGACGCCGCGCAGACCATATGTTAAAACATAATGCATCTTCATTTTTTTCAACCTTCTTTTTCCAATAACCGACTGTGGAGTAGTAAAATTACGTTAAGAATATTTTTTCCCTTAACATTCTCTCCAGTCAAAGATAGATTAGGCGTCTCACAGCTTCAGTTGAAATCGCTTAATTTTTGTTAAAATTGCCGTTTATTAAACGGTGATGACTCAGCTACACTCTTTCCAATAATTTTTATTTTATACCACCAATGAAAAATAATTTTCTTGGACCGGGTAGTATGCTCTCAAACTAATAATCGTATAAAATAAACCTTATTCCAGCATAAAAAGAATGCTTATTATTAATATAATTCATTAATGAATCACTAGAAATAGAAATAGGGAGACGTTGGAGATATTTCGCTTAATAAAGAGACAATTGATAATTTTGATACAGTGTAGGTAATTTATCTTAATAAAACTGCATTAACCGTACAAATGGGGGGGGGAGGTTTCTCTGGCAAAAGTAAATACATAATTTAATTTTTAAAATATTTGATGAAGCAAAACATCAAAACTTCACTCCCTCCACATACATTCTCTCTCTCTCTCTCTCTGTGTCTCTCTCTCTCTCTATATATATATATATATATATATACAGTGGAATCTCGATCTATCGTTTTCGGATCCATCGTTTTTCCGTATGTGTCGTTCATTTTATCCAGTCCCAAAGATCATATTGCTTTGTTATGTTCCCGCATCTATCGTTTTCCCGTATTTATCGTTCATTTCAATCGGTCCCTTGAAAAACGATAGATCGAGATTCCACTGTGTATATATATATATATATATATATATATATATATATATATATATATATATCGCACGCACGCACAGAGAGAGAAACTTCTCTAATCGGTTCTGAACAAAATATGGTCGTTTAGAAGGGAGGCCGTCGAATAAGAATGTGTGTGTGTGTGTGTACTCCACACACATACAAATATATAAACAGTTTAGTTTAGTTTATCCAACGCCCGCTCTTAGCAGCATGGCTATTTGGCGCCGAGCAAACCATATGTATAAACATTATATATTACTTAATTTTATTTTTAAACCCTTTTTTAAGGGTAACAGAAAAAATTACTCTTCGATGAAAGTAATAATAACTAGTCTCTTTTTTCTTTTTAAAGGAAGGAGGGAGGGGGAGGGGGGAGAGAGAGACAGAGAGACTTTTGTTCTCAAAAGAGTTTCTATCAGTATTGACTTCTTCGATTACGCAGAAAACAAATATGGAAATAGATGCTTCGCAGACCAAGAGAATATTTCGTGTGTTAAGCTGGGCGTAGCCAGATAATTCACTCGGTCACAGAGCCGTGTACGCCGCCTCACCTTGTGTACAACACGATTCTCTCCTAGTTCCCAAGAGAAATGCATTGCAGATAGAGGAGGCACACACGTGATGACAGATTCTCATAATCCGTACAGATAGGTGAATAGAATAAAAAAGAAAGGGAGGCATTTTGTGGGGGGTGGTTGCCTGACAGTTATTTTTGTGACTAAACGGAATAATTCCTTGTTCTTCGAAAGGCGGATAAGTTCATTTTCTACTGAGAAGGATGAAGGCGAAAGTTAAAAATTATCATTCATTCTCGCAACTGTTAGTGAAAGAAATCAGGCTAAACCATTCCCCATAGGAAATGAATTATGATCTTTTTTCAAAAAAGGAACACAAGATCGACTAAAAGGAATACAGTATTGTTGTTGTTGTTTCTAATGCCCCCTGGTCGGAAGTATTCCAGTCCTGGTCCTTCTAGGCTAGTGGGCTGCGGCTCCGGTTTATAACGGCACTACAAGGGTCAAAGTCCGATTTAGCCAGGTACTACCTCAATTTTGACAGAGCACCCCCAGGGTCGACATCTGTGGAGATCGTACCCTCTCTGATCAACGTGCCTATATCCGGCCTATACACGGAAGTATTTAATGGCACCTGTCGGGATTCGATCCGAGCATCCTCAGCACCGAAAGCCGATGCGCTACCACCAGGCTACCTTGAGGCCCGGAATACAGTATTCCCGACTTGATTGTGACCAAGCATATATAGTGCCATATTAAGTACCATATATGTTTTAATTTTTCCTCAGAAATATGTTAAGAATGCCGAAGGAGGATGGGCGGAATTCCCGTTTTTGATGTGTCTCATATGATGAAAGTTAATAAAGGAAAGGGGAACTTTTCAAAATCACTCCTTAATAATTCGATGTACTAGCGAGAAAAAGAATTAACGACATCGATTGCAATGGCTTTCAACAGCATCTTTTAACTTTTCGAGTCCCGATACCCTTTTCGAATAGCCATTTAAGAGGAGGGGTTTTCAACCTCGTTTAATTAAATTTAAAATTTTTATCTCTACATACAAAATAAGAATAATTGATATTATTTTTTTTAACTACGTTGAAGACATTTATAATTAACAAATAAGTATTTTGGGCCAGAATAAGGTCTTTTATTCAATTTTTTTCCAAAAATGCCAGTGTTTTTCAAAATGCTTTATGCGCATTCATTTCCTTCTGATTTAAAAACGGGCAACTGAAGTCATTTCGGGCAACTATTCCACGATGTCAAAACAGCATATCTCGTGAGTAAAGAAAGAACGACTATAGGGCGTTTTAGGAAGCTCTATGAACGGCCATAGCGCGGGAAACAAAACTTCAAATAATCTTCTTTGTAGTCCGCCCAGTAACAAAGTGGTTAAAGCATCAGCCTGCAACGTCGGGGCGTAAGTTCGAATCTCACATAAGACATGAACGTAAAATTGCGGTAAAATATAGTCTTCCCAGAGAAAATACAATCTCTACCGTCCATCTCCGGTGTGCATCGTTTATCAGTAAAAAATTATGTGTGGGAATGCTTCTGTTTTAACGTAGGATTACGTTCCTCCATAACGGTCCTTCGGAAAGCAAAATTTCAGACGCTAAAACCGTCCATCCATCCGTCCTCGCGAGTTATAATTTTGGCAGCGCACCAAACCCAATCTGTATCGCTTCGACAAGCAGTAAACAGTTAAACAGAAAAGTACCACAATGCGTTAAAATTTTGATATACATATATATATATATATATATATATATATAGAGAGAGAGAGAGAGAGATGCATATATACATAACACATACATACATACATATATACATACAAAAGAGGTAAGCAACGATAAGTAATCCTACGTTAATAACCCGAAGTAGTTTCATTAGATGAGACTACCTGATATTTTTTTTTCTTCTCATAACTTCATATGAACACCGAAGTGGAGTCTCGTGGCACGAGCCTAGGGACATAAGAAACAACAACAATCGTCTTTGTTTGCGAAAACTAACCGCGCCATGCGTCATAACGAAGAAAATGATGCATGGTTTGCATTCAAGGAAGTTATGTTCTTGCTATTTCAAATCATCCGTCGGATATTTTGCATGAACATTTCATGCACAAATTCATTTAGCTATCGTATCAAGATTAATACGAAAATAATTTTTTTTTTTTTTATTTTTACAACGTATACAACGAAACTTCTGAATAAGCCGGTCACCCCTCTAAACGGCCTTGTTTTGTTCTGAACCGATTAAAGATTCCATAGAGATAATGTTATGAAAGAAACCTCTTTTGAGCAGCCACCCCTCAAGACGGCCTTTTGTTAAATCCATTACTGGCCGCTATCGAGAGGTTTCACTGTACATTGTTTGTATGTTGATGTCTGATTGTCTTGTAGGAGAATTCTATCTAGTCCATTATTTAAAGTCCGTTCCCGTACACAGCTTTAAAATTAGTGCAATTCTTTATTAATATTTTTAGTTTAATTTAAAATCCTTTTAATGCAATAGTCAATTTTTTAATGAAACAACTATTATACAGAAGGTCGTTCGCACTTTATGGAAACGATTTTGATAGTTAAGTTTTATGTATAAATGCCGTATTTTATGCGGTGATTTGCTTCTATCTGATAGCCATGGTTCTTGACAATAGCTCTAGCTCGAATTTTCCATGAAAGTAAATTTTTGCTTAGTACTGTCATATCAGTTTTATCTCTTTCCTCTTGGACCGTTTTCCAAAGTCCGTTCAGTGTTCTTAGATGCCGTTTTCCTAAGGCTTGTATTAAAAAACCGAAATCGTAAATTCCATTGGAGAAGAATCAGGTAATTTTACATGTATTTCATTAAATGGAATACATTTTATTCCTGTTTCTGATTCTTTCTTTGCTAAATAAGCGGCAGTTGATTTAGACGTGTGACTAGAGGCTTTGTCCATATGAAGCTCAACTTTATCAATGTCCTTTCCATATAACTCTGGAATTTATTCTTCAAAAATTGGTTATAAAATATTCTGCTGATAGTAGAGTGAATTAATTTTGGCTTTACTTGAGACTTTTTTATTTTTAATTTGCCGTTGTAACAAAATCTTTCTACTATCATGAACTCCTTTGAGAACTTTTCTGTACACTGACGTAACCATTTCGTACGGTCATTCCCGTCAGTTGAGAAACAGAAAATTGATCTTTTTTTATTACAGTCACTTAAATGCACCCATGCCCAATCGAGTATTACCACAAATTTTCATTTTTCAGCAGCTAGGTGTTTTTATATAATTTTCTACAATTGGTTTTTCTTTCAGCAATATGCTTTGGCAAAAGCAGATGAAATTTAGGTTTAAACATCATTTTTAACTTCAAATCTTTATGAATGATTTTACTTACAGTGCCAGAAGACATCCCTAGTTTCAATGCAATGGATCTTTGAGTTGGCGTATTTTCTTTTAGGATCAGAGACTTCACTTTCTTGATATTTACCTGCGTTCGAACAGTCTTGGGATGAGGTTTAGTGGTCATGTTTTCATTTTTATTTTCAGTTAGACGTTTTTCCCTTTCAAATTTAATATATTATAAATACCTATTTTTGAAATGCTATAGCCGCAATTTTTACACCGCTTTATAATTTATTGATACGAATATTTCTACCTATGAAGGTGCATTTACGTTACCTTCGAGCCATCTATCAATTTTAGGAGCCAATTTCAAAATAAATCTTTTATTTTACATTCCAATCAAAGAAAAACAATAGCAGACTATTATTCTGAAGTTGCCAAATTTTTATCTCAAAATGCAAACGCCAAAAACAAATTACAAAATCGTTTCCATAAAGTGCGAACGACCTTCTGTATAAGGACATACAGAAGCATTAAAAATTGGCTATAAAGTTATAAATGTTTCAAAAAATAAGTGTCAAATTTTCACCTCCAGAAGAAAGCAAAGAAAAATTTATTAACAAAAGAATATAAATATAACGTATTTGTTGCTTTTTATTTTTATCTGACACACAGAAAAATTTACTGAATATCCTATTTTTCGTAAAAAAAGTTAGTTCTAAAAAAATAAATAACGAAAAGGCCGAATTTACGACCGGAACTATGCAAAACTGTTCTTCAAACTTTTCCTAGTCGTTAAATAAATAAATAAATAAAAATAAAAACAGTTACTAATAACGAGCGAAGCGAATTTGCGATTGGAGCCTGTAAAGTTGTTTTTTCATTATCTGCTATCGCTTCACAAAAAAGCCATTTATAGGAGTCATCTTCGTCCTCCAAAACGAGATGACCACCAACATTTGACGAAAAAGGCCGATATTGCGATAACGATGTAACAGACGTTAAAATTTTTTAACATTACAAAAACAAACAAACGCTCGTCTTAAAAAAACGATTTAGTTCCTAATTCAGCGAAGTTATAAAGTGTTCTTCAACTCTCAATGTTACTTGGAATGATATATAAACATATTTCCTCTGCGCATCGAATTAATTTCCACGCCTAAACAAATCCATTTATCGCATGCGAGAAAACCAGGCGTCCATTAAGATAAAAAAAAAAATCACAAAAATAGAAATGTCACGACACGCTGCTGAATATTTAATCTTCAAAGAAAGGGAGAGACACACACTCACACACCAATGAAATATATATCAATATCTGGAAAGCTTTTAATATCGTCCGGGAAGAGAAAACCCTCGGCTCCACGTTTTCTGCGCCCGGGGAAGAGAGAATGGATGCAAAAGGTCAACAACCGAGAGGCACATCGGCACCCTCTACTATCACCGCCGCTACAAGAAAATATTGACCCCGATTCCGAAGCCCTGTTTACAGCACGTGCCGCCAAGATTAAATGTAGCAGCATACGTTACTCCCCCTTCGTGCCCCCAACACATACACACAAGAGTTATGCGCAAAAATGAGTTAATCAACGAAATGAGCAGCTTGTTTATTTATTTTTTTTCGCCGTAACTCGTTACAAGAGAATAAGTGACCTCTTCGCGCATATTTAACGCTTAAAAGAAGGGGGGAGGGGGTGAATTTAAAGTTTCTAAACTCGTCAGACGCAGTAACTATTTCTTAAAGAATGCGGATATGCTAGGCTGCATCTCGCTAAACTTAAAAATGTAACTGCATGTTCCAAAAAGTTGCCTGTAAAGGGGGAGAGGGGGTGAAATCGAGGATAAAATTTCTCAATAGCAAAAATCTGAGATTATAAAATAAAAAAATAAAATTGATAATAAAAAAATAAATTAAGCCTTTAAAATATAAGTGCATGTAGAATAAATTAGGATAACTTTTTTACCCAATACGGGAGATACTTGTCCTGAGGTTGATTCACCCATACACACCGTGATTTTTACTGCCGACCTTTTTATGGGAGCATCATGCAGGGGAACCCACTAAGGGGGGACAGCTCCAGAACGTCCTTGCTGGGATTCGAACCCGAGCCCAAGCACACGTTGAGAGCAAGCTAACGACGCTAACCCCTAGACGATATAGGCGACGAATTATATAAACATAAAATACGTAAAACAAAACTAAGCAATTAGAGGTCGTCCCCAACTTACGATGGGACGAAAGTGATCCGCACGCAGCAGCATCAAGGGCATCCGCCAGGCCCGAGGAATATTTCCTCTAGCATTAGTCTCTAATTAGTATTCCAGAATTGACAATAAATAAATAAATAAATAAATAAATAAATAAATACATAAAAAATTAAACGTAGAGCCACAGCAAAGCTTCGGCTCTATACGTTTGAACCCCCCTTGAAATTTTATACCCCTTCCTCCTAGCTAGGCTTGGACATTAATAAAAAGAATATTCATGAGATTATTGATACTGAGCCCAGGAAGCCATCCGATGGAGGTTGGTTGGTTGAGAACACCACGGTCGCCTTTATCTACTGGAGGTATAATTAGACAGGAACCTACTGTTTAGTTGCAAACATTCATGCCAGAATCTAACCCAAAGACTCAACCCAGACTTCAAAGCCAGAATCAACCCTAGGGCGTTGGTACCGAATACCAACGCCCTAGTCGCTTTGTAATACTTTTTGAAGAGGACCTGATCGCAATGATGGGGGAAAAATAGTGTCAAAAGGCTGAGGAAGAAGGTATAAGTGCGAAAATTTACAGAAAAGGAACTTGCAGAAACATTTCTACTATCAATAATGACGCAAAAGAAAACGGACGTCAATTACGCCAAGAGCTTACATACAAATACCAAATGCCTTTCTTGCTAAGAGAAATATGTACTATTGAAAAAGATGCAAGATGGTGTACAGTTAAAACTTGATATTGCCCTGAAGAAGAAAACCATGCCTAGTAGACCATCAACAAGCTGTTATACCTCAATTCAACCAGCTCATCTTGGAGCCCCTTCAGAAGAAACTGATGAGCCTGTTACAATGACTGCATCATTCAACTTGACATCTATGCTTGAAACAATCTTCAGACCCAATGAGCTTCTAGATCTGTACGTTAATAATGAATACACAAACGTTTTGTTTTACACTTTCTTTCAACTCAGACAGTGGGTTAGACGCTGTTGTTCACTGCTGTTTAATGAAAACGTACCGAACACGCGAACACGCTTAAGCTACGCTACAATGTTCGATTTATTGAATGTATGATATACAGTTGCGACTTCAGATAAGTTTATCAAAACGTAACACTATGTATAACTCAATGAAAAGCATCGCGTCTCTTTCAAAAGAGAAAGATGGGGGGGGGGGGGGAATGGCTGTTTTCAACTTTGGAAAAATACTTTGGTATTTAGAGGTTTTTAAGAAAGAATACGTCTAGAGTAGAAAACGTACGGAAGAGGTGCCGAGTATCTACGTAGGGATACCCAGCACCTCTTCCTTACACCCTTCCCAGAAAAAGAAAAATCTAGCACTTATACAGCCCTTGTAGATGTATGCGCCAAGTCCTAAGTCGACCTAAAACTCTAAAAATATTTTTCTGATGTGTAGTATATGTAACTCCTTAGCCACAATCCGACCCACAAAGACTAATCAAATTTCAAACTTGATCAGAAACTCTTTTCAGTAACTACATGAAGCCAAATAGCCGTCAATTTCATAAAACGAGAAAATATTTAGCTTAAGTAAACAGACGTCTATTACCAATTTCAACTAGGTCTTTTACGGATGAATTATTCGTTGAAGCAGAGAAGTATACTAAACATTAATAATCATGATTCCTCCAGACTTTAACACACAAATAAGTACTACGGATGTTAAATTGGTGAAATATATCTGTAAAAGACGGTTTTAAAAATTTATTCTGGACTTTCCCTCCTTGGGTTGTTGTATCTATGAGAAAATAAAACTTGCTCTGTTTTATTAAAATTTTAAAATAAAACTTTTGCGCTATAAATATAGAAATTACTCTGTATCGTAGGTTTTTATTAAATATCACCGCAAAACTTTAGGAAAGTAAATTGTTTTAAGTCACCATAACTGACTGATTGTCTATTATAGTCTATTCATTAATAAATAAAAATAAATAAAATAAATAAATAAAAGTAAATTTGTTTTCTGTATATCGCACAGTTATGTAATATATATTCAGAATTATTTAAATCGACAATAGATTTTCTTTTTTGTTATACCTGCTAACAATTACTTTCAAATAAGTACAATTTACTTAACGAAAGCAAAGCACAATCAACTTAAAAATCCTTTAATAAAAATAACAAACGTCAACTTTTTCAATGGGCCCCAGGAAATAGCCGAAAGGGGTTTGGCTTCAAGTTTTGAATACTGATATATACTATCGTGATTCCAACCACAATTGATATTTACAAGTTGGTGCGTCACATTTCGACGGTTACGTTGCCAAATCGGCAAAGAATTTTCCAAGAAACTTAATTTTCTGAAACAATTCTAGATCAGACCCAAAATATAAGCATGACGTCACTCATCACGTATTGGTCGATAATTGAAGGAAATTTTCAGCTTGAGCGATGAGTCGCTCACATCTGTGAATATTTCGTGGAAATTATTTAACTCCTCCTACCGCAATGGGTCTATTAATAAATACTGTGTGAACTGAAAAAGTACCATATTTTTCAGACCATAAGACGACTTTCTACATAAAAAATTCGACTTAAAATTGGGGTGCGTCTTATGGTCCGAAGGTAACATTAAGATAAAATGAATATTTTATTATATATACATATATATTAATTATTGGTTTTATATATCTATGGTGCTAGGTATAAAGGGCTTAAGTCAAAAACAGTGATTTTTAGATATTTGTTAGTATTGATAGAAAAAAAATCTTTTGACTTGTATAAAAGGCTTAAGTCTATCAACTTTGTATACAAAAGTACATTTCTTTGTACAAAAGACTCAAGCCAAAATTATTGTTCTGTGATTGGTATAAAAGCCAATAACTTTGTATATTTAAACCACTGTTTTAGACTTAAACCCTTTATACCGGGCACTATATATATATATATATATATATATATATATATATATATATATTATTTATTGATTATATTTATATGTATTATCTTTATTAAGTAAGAAATTGAAAATATCCTTATATACCTAACAAAATACAAAATATTCTTTTCTAAAAATCCTCACATAAGTTTGAGGTGTATTTTATGGTTAAAAAAATACGGTATATAATTTTTTAAACAACTATACAGGTATTAAAATATACACAGTTCAATTTCAGAAACTCGATTATACCTAGAATTTTTTCCTCTTAAAATTTCCATTTAACTAATTATTGATAATAAAAAGAGACATCTATTGAACATTCGATTCTTTTTCCACACGTATGGTCCAATATCTTTCCTGAAAAGGAAGCAAATATTTCTCTTACGCAGTTCAAATGTGAATGACTCTGAATAAAAGCTGAAGCAAACAAAGAATAGCAGACATGTCTGTAATTTCTAAATATGCGGTGAAAAGGATGATGCAGAGCTTACTTGGTAAATCTCACAGATAGAATAGAATTCCAGACACAGACAAATCGATGCACACTTTCGAAGTTAAAATTTATACCTTCACTTTAAACAAACTGCATATCCACAGAACTCGAAATGGATGTATAAAACTCGCTTAATTTTTTTCCTATCGTGTCTTTTTTTCTACTTTAATTTCTCTCCATTTTTAGACTTTAAAGCATATATCAGAAACACATAGAATCTTTCTTTCCATGTAGGATTTACACAAAAGTCAGTAATTTGAAACAATTACCACTGCAATTTTTCAAACAGGTGGAGCATGACAACAGAAGCTTATAATTTTATTTACAACCTGGAACACTTGCTGCAGGGTACGAAGCCGATTACTGGAAAGTATTTTTCTGAAATGGGTACTTTCTGAGGACCATTACACGCAGATTTTCATTCTGTCACGAACTGATCGGATAGCAAAATTTGTCTTCACAAAATAATTATTGATTATTCAAGTCCAACAGATAACAGACCTCAAATCTATGACAATGTATTTCACTTTTAACAACGAAACTAAAGCAATACTAAACAATAAATAACCAAGAAACCATCAAAGTGCACGCACATAAGCATATTAAGTACATGACTTTAAATATAACTACTGTATTTTATCGGATGATAAGACGCACCTCAAATTTATGGGAGGATTTTTAGAAAAGA
The DNA here is from genome assembly GCA_907164885.2 of Dolomedes plantarius. NCBI lineage: Eukaryota > Metazoa > Arthropoda > Arachnida > Araneae > Dolomedidae > Dolomedes > Dolomedes plantarius. The sequence goes on along the minus strand of OU015502.1, from coordinate 86,589,966 downwards.
ACATTTTGTATTTTGTTGGGTATATAAATATCAATTTCTTACTTAATAAAGATATATAATAATTAATATAAATAAATATATATACGCAAATTTCACAATATAGTACGCAAATTTCACATAAAAAATATCGAAATTTCGTAAAAAAAAATTACAATATATAAAATTTCGCATTTATTCGCAAAAAAAATCTGTATATACAGGATGTCCGGGCTAAAGGTATCCAAAAGTTATGACTTACTTTTACGGAACTACCCATTAGAATTTTTAAAAAAATATTTATATAAAAAACATCTCACCAAGTTTTAATATTAATCATAGATTTCTATCATAGTATCATAGATTTCGATGTGTGCGCCTTTTCTAGCACAACTAACGTCTAAATGGTAATCCAGTTAGTTGTCTTCAAGTGTTTCGTAGCATATCAGGCGTTATTAGACTTTTTTGCTTGGACATTCATTAAATCCGTTGTGTATAAACAAAAATTGAAACTGTCGATGAGTTGAAGAAGCGTGTCATTCAAGCAATTCGCGTAATACTTTGACCGAAGTCTATGATTTATATTAAAACTTGGTGAGAAGTTCTTTTTATTTAAATATTTTTTTTGTAATTCTAATGGGTAGTTCCGTAAAAATAAGTCACGACTTTTGGTACCTTTAGCCCGGACACCCTGTATATAAATTCAAAAATTTAGCATTTATTAAAAAAATCATAATTTTACTTACTTGGTTAGGCAAGTATCAAAATTCTTAGTTAAAAGCAAACATTGTAGTAGTCTCCACATTCTCTTCCTTAAGTCTTTAGCAATAAGCAAATTTCGAGAGGGAGATCTCTCAGTTAAAGACCGTGGATGGTCTTAAATAAGAAATTATGTTAATAAATTCATACTATTATTACCTAATTTCGCATAAAAATCCGTTTATCACCAAGTTTTTGCCGAAAAGCAGTAAAAAAATAATTTTCGCATTTATTCGCTCATATCGGCAAATTTCGCATTTATTCGCATCTATATCGTAAATACGAAAATTACGTATCCCTAAATATATATATATATATACATATAATATTAATTTTATTTTAATGTTACCTTAAAAAGGCCTGTTCACATAGGATCCGTCAGCGTCAGCGTTAGTCCTATTGAAATATATTTAACCAATTAAAAACCTCCAAACGATTAGCCACGAAACTATTAATGTCTGTGATTGGTTTAAAATATGTCAATACGAGTAACGCTGACGCTTACGAACTGATGTGAACAGACCCTAAGACGCACCCCAATTTAAAGTCGAGCTTTTTTTTTAAAGTAAAAATGTGCCTTATGGTTCGAAAAATACGGGAATTTGTGTTTGCATATTTATACTATTTGTATCGTTCACCTTTGTATATAAAGCTTAACACTTTATGTTTAAGATTATAATAAAACACAGTTTTGATGAGTGTGGTTACTTCTCGAAATATTCCGGTACATGAAACGGTATCTAGTCCAGTTTACATTGCTAGGTAGTTTCACTTATATTATCCCGCTTGTAGCACAAATTATGCCCTTTAGTAGGTTTTTTTCTTTCTTTTCAGTTTCTGAAATGAGCTCGGGGAAATGTCCCACTCGGTGTAGCTCCGAGCGAAGGACGCGCGCAAACGTTGTAATTAACTCTGTTAATGACCACTCTAAAATTATCGAGGCAGTAGACGATAAAATGTGTCATTACATTAACCATGCAAAACATACATGGGAGTTACAGCAGTTGAATAGCTCCGGTGTAGTATATGCAGAAAAATATAAAATATGCAAAAGGGAAAGAACACCGACTAAATTTTAATTTTCAACGAGAAACATTCGGTATATAAATGAACTGGCATATACTAACCTGCGTATTGCACGGACTGTTTAGAGCTAAAACGTTAGCAGCATTTGTGGAAATGATTAAATCAAATGATGGGATATTAATATTAATTCACAGAGATATATAATTTACAAATTTTATAAGGTGTAACCTGCTATACTACAAACAAACATATATATATATATATATATATATATATATATATATATATATATATATATATATATATATATATATATATATATATATATATATATATATATACTGAAGTGCCACTGAATATATATATATATATATATATATATATATATATATATATATATATATATATATATATATATATATACTGAAGTGCCACTGAATTAGGGATAGCAAAGCCTATGCAAATTGTGTAGCGCTGCGCATCATGTATGCGCAAGTGAGGGCGCTGTGGTAACTGCATATATAGCGCGTACTGTGGTTGTTCTGAATTAGTTGTTGGAATTGCCAGTATGGGTAAACTGCCTGATTTAGACGCCTTCGATCGCGGACAAATCGTAGGTGCGCGACGCATGGGCCATTCAATTTCCGAAATCGTCAGACAGCTAGGATTTTCAAGGTCGACAGTGTCAAGAGTATACCAAGAATACATGGATGGTGGAAAAAAAAACCTAGCGATCGGGCAAACTGCAAAGGACAATTAGCCTTGACAGTGCGTGGTGAGAGACGGCTCAGGCGTATTGTACGTAGCCAGCTTAGCCAAACATTAGCTCAAATTACCACCCAGTTTAATGACGGTGCCAGTCGTACAGTCAGTAAACGGACTGTGCAACGCTCGCTTCACCGTATGGGTTTCGGGAGCCGTCGACCTACGAGAGTACCATTGCTCTATACTCGCCATCGGGCTGCACGTCTTGCTTGGGCAAGAGAATCACAGAGACTGGGGTGTAGAGGACTGGAAACGAGTAGCATGGAGTGGTGAGTCTCGATTCCGACTACTTAACGCCGACGGGAGGCTGAGAATATGGCGTCAGGCTCATGAAGCCATGGATCCTGCATGCCTGGCTGGAACTGTACAAGGGCATGGTGGCTCAATCATGGTCTGGGGTGTTTTTTCGTGGCACAGTTTGGGATCTTTGGTGCGTGTACCAACCTCCCTCAATGCAATTCGGTACGTAGAGTTGCTGGGTGATCACCTCCATCCGTTTATGCTGTTCTGTTATCCGCACGGTAATGGAGTTTTCCCAGCAAGACAACTTTACCTCTCACAAGTCCCGGTTGGCTACTGGCTGGTTGGATGAGCATTCCTCTGACTTCTCTGTCATGAATTGGCCACCTAGAAGCCCAGACTTAAATTCTATTGAGCATCTTTGGGATGTTTTGGAACAAGTCGTGAAAGGCCATCACACAGCACCAAAGAACCTTACTGAATTATGGACAGCTTTAGCCAATATTTGGCAAGCCATTCCCGTGGAACGTTTCTAGAAACTTGTTGAATCTATGCCTCGTCGTGTGGCAGCCGTTATCAAGGCCAGAGGAGGCCCAACTCGTTACTAGGTAGGTATCCCTATTTCAGTGGCACTTCAGTGTATATACACACTAGCTGAATACCCGTGATTCGCTATGGAGTACATTCAAATTAAATACAACGGTCAATGTATGCTATTAATGCAAATATATATATATATATATATATATATATATATATATATATAAATAAAAATCGTAACGGATATTTTTATAGATAAAATAATGTAGTAGAAAATATTTAAATTAAATACAACGGCCAATGTATGCTATTAATTTGTATGTTCAATATTTATAGAACATACTAATTTGAATTAATTTCTTAAAAAACTTCCATCTCATGATTACTGAACTTCTTATTCACTTAAAAAACTTCCATCACGTGATCAGCATTTAATAAATTAAATTCTAAAAATAAATCTTCACTCTAGAGCAGGGGTGTCAAACCCGCGACGAACATTTTTGCTGCCGGACCAATTTATTGGCACACAATAATATATAATAAAATAACCGACGCTGAATTATAATAAGATAGGAAGAATTCGCTAAATGTTTTTTTTAAATGATACTCTTTTTTGCTATTATTAAACAAAATGCATATATTTATGTTGAATATACTGTAATTAGGTAAATAAACCTACGTTTCTATTAATATTGATTTTTTTTTTTTTTGCGGCCCAACTACAGTTAAACCTCGTTTGTTTGGCCTAAGGTAGCCTTTGAGTTTGACACCCCTGCTCTAGAGCAAACAATAGGTAGTTTTTCTTCAAAAACCAAATTTTAAATTGTCCAATAAAAGGAATTCGGACTTTGTTTTTTCTGCGATACTTGCTGCCCAATTTAATGGCAAGATGGGGATTTATCGAGTCGACCACAAAATGCCCGGGACTACTGCGTGCTTTCTTGGTTAAGTAGCCAACAAGCCTTATGTGCCATTTGTCCTCAGAATAAATGCCTGCCGCAGAAGAGTCAAAGGAGCTAGGGTGAGTTGTCAACGTTTATGGTACCATATTTTAAACGAGGTCTTGAAAAGTAATAGTGGACAATTTGATCCATACCGGTGAGAGAAACGTGTAGGGAATAGGAAAATGGAATTTCAGTTTTACGTTTACAGAAAAATAACGATAATCCAAGGTTAGCGTTTATTTATGTGACCGAGTGGACATCAGCTGTAACTAGTAAGCAGCCAAGAAGCCGGTAGAGCGTGTTCGGGACATTGCGTTCAAGTAGCGTGAAACAACCGGCGAGAAAAACTTGGTAATTCCTTTAGAAATTAAGTCGGAACTACAAAGTGCATCACAGAAAAAAATAAAGTTTTTAAAAAAATACTTATGTTACCTTTAATTATTTTGTTTTAACTTTACAGAGAGACAAACCATTTACTTTTTTATTCTTAAAACTACTGTACGTATTAGCTGTAAAATAATGTATCTAAAACGAAAGTATGTATGAATATGCATTTTTATTTATTTTTATGTAACATTAAATTCACTAGGATAGGAAAAAAAAGTCTACTATAGATGCTTAATTTTCGGTAGCAAAACGTGAACGATTCAAGAATAAGAGGAACACACAGCTTCTTAAAATTCAGATTAAAAATTTAAAAATGGCAACTACGAGTTGTTTCAAGCAGGCTGATATAGCTCCTCAGTGCGCCAAAGAGATAGACCATTATAAGCTTTGATACAAATATTGAAAATGACAGAATCTTCCAGAACTCAGTGAGAGACTTGAAAGGGGTTCGTCCGGAGCTACCACGAACAGGGACATATCCGGGAGCGAAACAAACAAATAAAACAGGATAGCGTAAAAACGCGGGGACAAAGAACAGAGAAGACGGAATTAATATATGCATCCACGAAGATTCCCAAGATATCCTGGAAAATTCTGTTTTTTTCTTCCCATTTATATCAAAAAATTCAACGATCGCATCAATTTGTGAATCGTCCATACCACAGGCACACGTAATGCTCGCCGGCCAGATGAACAATTTATTAGTTCGAAACTAGATCCACTCTAATTTTTTACCATGTTTTTATTAACTTGCTTTCATGTTTGTATGTTTGTGTGTTTGTCAAGTACAAATCTTGCAACCGATTTTTAACTAACTTCCCGACTAGATAGACATTTGAAACTTTTAGGATAGCTCAGAACACGATGACAATGCATTTTTTAAAAAGTTTTAGTCATCTTTAAGCAGAATTAAATTAATTTACAGTTAATTTTGTTTTGTAGACTGGTGCAGCCATCTATTGGCCGGAACGGGAACGAAAAGTTAAACGCAAGTTAACTTCCAATTAACTTCATTTTCTTTCAAGTTGATGGGATAATTCATCAAAAAAAAATTTTAAAAAGAATTTATTAATACATAGAATTGTCAAGTTTATATCATTCAACAAAAAATTTAAAAACATGGTATATAAAAAGTTCTTTTTATCTTGTAATTATTTATAGTGAGTAAAGGAAGATGTGTTTCTGTACAGCAGGTATGTCAAACTCGCGGCCCTCAACGATTATTTGTGCGCGTCAGGTCCAGCCAAAATGGCGGTATGTAAATATCGTGTCACCTACCTTCCGCACGGGCGCACCATTGCCCCTACTAGCAGTGAATATTTTAGCAGCTGACTACCACATGCCAGACCAGTAGCCTGGTCAGTAAGTAGTTTTGTACAAAGTTATTGGGTGTAAAACAGGTTATATTTCGCTTTCGGAGAACGCTTATTAATTTTTGCAATTATTCAGTGTCAGGTAAGTTTATGTTCAAGAACAAAAGTGTCAGGAAGAAAACATTAATATTATTTTTGTTCTTAATTTTTTTTAATATACTATACTTTTCGAAATAAACCTATTTTCCTACGGAAATTGATTTTGAAGTTTTTCTTGTTTTTGCCGCCCACATAAATTTAAACCTTGTTCATTTGGCCCATGTCAGTCTTTGACACGCTTGCTGTACAGCGTACTCCACAAGTTTCTAGAGCAAGATTCAGAAATATTTAGACAATATATATATATATATATATATATATATATATATATATATATAACAATTGCCCATCAAGAAATTCTCAATATCAAGTTTAAATAAAAACCTTTTTTTTTCCCACACACTATTTCCTAGCTTTTATAACTAATTTTATTTCCTCTGATAAATTATTGATTTTCCAGGCACGTACGAACTCTGCCTGAGTCGAGCGAGTCGCGTATATGTAAGAAATAGAAGTCGTTTATAACCGTAATAAAATACTAAAAACTAGGGACAGATTGTTTCGGCCAAAATATCCCCCAAGCTTCTTTTCATAAACAAGTACTTCTTTAGAGCCATATGGCTAAATATTGGAACGTGAATGCAAAATATTTTACTTTTTAAATACTTTTTAGAACCCTCTTGTAAACGAGAATGGAAATAAGTAGTTCATTTTGTTGGGCTTTTTAAAGGTTACGTATACCTTAATTTTGTATCCATTTTTTTCTCCACTGTTTAGAACGAATATCAAAAAGTTATATTCAACACTATTCTGATTAGTTGAATTGATCATTCTTGGTAATTACGATACCTCCCAGGAGACGGGAATAAATACACTCTCCGATAATATAATAAGTATCCCTTATATTGAAGACAAATCAATCATCTTTTTTATAAAATCTCTTTATAGTCTATTATTTCTATTTTGTTGTTGTTGTTGTAGCTGATGTCTATTTTGAACTCGCCTTAATCACCATAGCCCAAAGTTAGTTGAGAAAGTAACCAATCCATTACCTACGGAAGCCTAAGTAAAAGTGATACTATTCTTGGTGTACTGTTAACAACTTATATGCGTAATTTTTAATCGGCAATCGCTGTATCCAATCGTTTCAACCGAGTCTTCATTTATCCGATGGAGTTTAGTTCCGCATTACTTTGAATACTCGGGGTCCTACCGTATATGAATAGGCAGTTAAATGGACATTCATACAAACCAAGAACGCATTTTAAAAACAACAAAACCTTTTCGACACTTTTAACATCAACAGAGGTCTTAATGAGATAGACGAAATATTTACCACAGAATCATCCAGCTCGATGATTGTAATCATCAAAGTATGCTTAGGTAAAAAAGCATGGCAATTGTAATCTTCAAGATTGCTGGTGCAAGCAATTAGTGGTTACAAGAATGTGCCAATGATTTGATGTTGGTACATGCATAACCGAAACAAAATGTGTTTATATGAGCTCAAAGGTACAGGCCTCCACACCATTTAGTTAATAAGAAAAAAAAAAAGAGATTACTTTTTTCGACTTTTTTTTTTAACGCAAACGTGTGTTTATATATCAACAGTATTTACAGCAGCTTTATTTTTGGAAAGGTCAAATAAAGGTTAATATAGATCTAACCTCTTCAAAATAAAAGCAGCAATGATGTCACCTGGTCAAAAAAAACTTGTTGTCTGACGCTGTTAATTGCTCCGGCAGCTCGAGGAAGTTTGATGCTATCCGCATCATTAAGCCATTTTCCATGCGCGCAATGCATACTTCAACGACAATGACCGCAACATCCTGCACTAATTAAAGCTTAATGCTTAGATCCTAACGTTTTTGGAGCTATGAGAACGTCTCTTAGCTTTATTTGCATAGTTAAAGTGAAAAAAACATAATTATCAGTATTATCGGATGTATCCAAAACATGGCACTCCATTCTCTGTAAACAGATACTTGAAATCTTCGAATTGTAGCTCAGTATAGATATCAACATTGTCCATTACCTAGGCACAATAAATGAAGAGGAGATATTTTCAAAATTTTATTACACTAGAATGACAACTTATTTAAATTATGAGGACAAAATGAGGACGATTATACAAAGTACAGTAATTGCCCACAAAACGTAATCCACTTTTAATGACACAACCGTTTGACAAACTCTATATTAGTTTTCTGATTATGATTACCACAGCAAACATACTTGCAATCAACGTGTACATTACAACTGCAGTTACAGTTTGTTAAAATTAAGAGCAGTTAGCCTGGTATCCGAAAAGAAAATCCTTTGCTTTTGTTTTGAACATATTAGGATGTTACACAATACGGCTTTACGGCAGACAATAAAACTACTAGATAACAGAAGAGCACTTGACCTGGGTTTTCCTTTTCTTGTTTTTATCCCAGTTATTTCTCTGAAACTGCTCCTGGCTTATTTGATCTTGAACTGCGTAGATTTCGGTACATTATAATTTTATGCATCGAACAAGCCTAATGGACACGAGTCCCCATTTCAGCACTTTCGAATAGTATTGTGTCATTATCAAAATACTGGTTGATCTCCAGTCCCAGTTAAAGACTCCATTAACCCTCCTGATCTTCAAACCAGGTTGGCCAAACTTACGTCTTAGCCTTTTGGAAATGGTTTCTCTTGAGTATTATAAAAAGACCAAATTTGCTACGCTTCTTGCTGAGGCAAATTATGCGCTGCTTTACGGAAATAGTTTGGCTCCTGCTTTAACCACAATTTAGATCTAAGATCGAGAACACTACTATGTGCCATTTTTGGACAGCCACTCCAAGCTAATAGTGTTTCAAAGAAAAGCAACGTGTTCTGCAATGAACTGGAAATCTTTACACATATATTTACTTTCCATCATGGACTTGTACACACTGAGACTACTGTCATATAGATTTCTCATTTAAAAAATAATTCAATCGTCAATTTCAGTCAAAAATCGTTCTGTTCACTCGAATTCATAGCGGGACTATAATTTGGCAATTCGGGACAATACGAAAAGAATATGCAAGTTGGTTGGTTGGTTGGCTATGGTATTGGCTTATTATTCAAGGAACACAAGGGCTTATTATTCAAGGAACTAGAGATTTATGCCGATTTCGAAAGGCTACAAACTTCGATGGTAACAGTGGGGTTCAAACCCACAGATTCTAGGTGGATGTTAGAAAAAATGAAAGAAAAATAAAGATCCTATAAAATATTATGCGAAAGTTACGGACTAGGCCGAAAATTGCAGATTATTCGGAATTCCACATTTTTGCTTCATTTATAGGAAGTTACCTGATAAATGTACATTTTTGAGAGATTGAAAAAAAAAAAAAAAGAAGTTTGATAGAAAAGCGATTCTTACCGAAGAAATGCATTTGATACACAAAGAAACTCATTTTAAGGCCCCTGATATAAAAAACAAATAGTTCCCCATCTTCAGAATTTACAACTCATTAAAGATACATAATCCAAAATAATAATTCTACAACATAAAAAATCCAATACCCACGACTAAAGGGGGGGGGGGTCTCCATTTATCTGGACAATCTCTCCGAGTTCAAGATCATTCATTACGAACGCGGAAATGTAATAAAGTCAATACTTTGGCTGCTGGTCATGTCAAACGCAAAGCACTAAGTGAAGAAGTTGACCTATATAAATCCAATAAGACATGTTTTTAGTCACGGAATTCCGCAAAAAAAGAGAGAGAAATGGTTTTTCGCGTGTGCGAAACTGGCAAGATGATTTGGCACCCTTTCTAAAAAATATTTCACAACAGTTGGCGAAGGAAAGGAGTACGCTTAAAAGGTAACGTAAGAGAACTGAAGCAGTTAAAACACAAATGAGCCATTTTGTTTACTTTTAAAAAAGAAAATATTTTCAGCTGATATGAATATGAAACCATTTTCATCTAAAAGTTCCTAATGGACCTTTTCTCTCTGGAGAACGTCATGGATGGAATTTACCAATAAATGAGAGTTAATCATTTACCAAAAATATGTGCACTCTCATTTACTAATTAATGAGAATTCGTAGTCATGTTTCCCCACAGAGTTTCATTGTGAACGTTACGGAAACAACGCTTGCATGTTTTCATGCAAATATGTCAAACCTAAACGTTGGAGCTAATTACCACACATCTAACATCACTAAATATAATAGAAAACAATGGTAACAAAAAGTGCGATAAGACGCACCCTCGCAAAAAAAATTTCTTTTACATGAAAATAAAATAACACGATTCCTCGAGTGAGTACTTAAATCAACGAGAACGTTGTCCCCCTTACGTCAATATGAATAAATGGCATCATGCAATTGTGTTCGGGTGGAAAGAATAATTTGGAATTAATCAACAGCTTGTAGTTATATTTTTAGATATGAACATTTTACTTCGCAATTACTTCATGTTTTATTCCCATATTTATTTTGTTTTATTAACTTCGACATGGAGGTTACTACAGATGTGAAAAACAATGCAAAGGAATCACATTTTCCCTGCGAATAAAGATAGGTAATGAAATCTAGTACGGGCTTCCCCGAATCTCTTGAATTTTGGTTATAAAACGGTTATTTAAATTGCCTCTTTTCGTGTCAAAAACCGTTTCCAAATATTCCGCAATTACTTCAGCCCGTTTTAATCCAAACTTGCAATGAAGTAAAAAACTACAGATTACAAAATGTAGGAGCGATGAGGAAATCACGAAGGATGGAATTCTTTCTTGTTTGCTATTTACTTAGGAACTATCTGATTCTTATAAATACAGAGCAACTGTGTGCGCCCTTTGTGCAACATTCCATTAAAAAATATCAAAATCAGAGTTCTTGTTTTATATAGTTTGAAAGCACTTGTGATTACGAAATTTAATATTTTATATGAAAATTTCTGTGCACTAAATGTATAAAATATATTAAGATAGTCATTATATATAACATAGTCTTTATTGATGGCTGCGTATATCTTTAATTTATCACCAGTACACTGTATCAGTATTCTTCAGCATTTTGCAGATTGCGAATTCCCTATGAAAAATATATTTCTTAATTGAGTTATTTAAATAAATTATATTTAGAAACAACAGTTATTTGTTGCTGTCTATTATGCATTTATAATCTATTCGTATCTTCGTACTTTCTGAATTAGCTCCACAACGTTTTTTATTTTAATTTATAAAACTGTACTAGGTCAAAGTGCATTTCGTAATATTTGAAAAAATAATTACTGCATCATGAACCCATTTTTTTTCTTATTTCCTACATGAAATACAACAGCTTCTAATTATAAAAGATATTAGTAAGGAAATTGATATCATGGTCAACTGATTATTTATCAAGTAGAAAATGCTTGTTTAAATTTCTGAGGATATTTTAATGGAGAAAAAACAAAACAAAATAGATGTTGCAAAAATAAAACCCTAAACAATCGCTGAAAAATATTTTACACAAGAAATACTTTGCATTAAGGTCAAATCATAAGGTAACATCAAAAATACCGAGATGAAAACTACTCTGACAGAGAAAAAAAAAAGGGGGATTTTGAACACTTTTTCGGAGAAATCGTTCAAGCGTGCCTCGATTCCACAAAAATAAAATAAAAATTAAATTAATAGTACCCTCGATGTCATTCTGAAGCTAGCATTTCCTTCCAAGCAGCCCGGAGCAAAGACAGATATGGAGGAGGGGAAAAAAATGAGATTTTGACTCTATTTTCATAAATCTATTTGAGTAATCTTACATACCATATATTTGCTAATGAAACCAGACGCAAAAGTACGCTTAAATCCAGATGCCGATTTCATAGCTTTTTGCAATTTTAATTTATAAAATTTTAAATTTAACAAATTTAAATTTAACGACTCTCGCGTCCTGGCCAAAACATCACGGCGCATCCATGGGAGAGAACAGCTCACCGATGGAAAAGGACAGCACTAAATTGTTAGATAGCCGGAGGACTCAAATGCTCACTAAAACAGCTTTATAATTTAAAATGCTGATGAAAATTTTATAAAAACAAGAGTTAAATTTTTTACGCATGATGAAACTAGATACAACAGGAAATGTACATCCAGCACTATAGACATGATAACGAGAAGTTATTTTACGGAAGAAATGCCTCATCTAACTTACATCTTCTTCATAGGGATGCGACATCGATGTCGATGTTTTTTTAACATCGATGTTTTGTACTCGATGTTTTACGTTGTCTCGATGTTTTTTTTTCTTAATGAAAAAGTACCGTAATTAAAAAAATTTACCACGTAGCATAATTTTCAAACTCAGTAAATGTAAGTCTGAATTCTGAAAAGGACGAATACAAAAGGGGGAATGATTCCTTAGCAAACAGACAAATGGCAATTAACAATCAATGAACCAATCAGAGCGCTTGGAATGTTCCTGACACTCCAGAACTTTCCATGGCGTTTTATTTTACAAATAGTATATACACGAGTGCATCCATTTAAGTTTTTGTTTTGTTCTGGTTTTATATAAGTTGACGTTAATATTATTAGTAAGATGCCTCCCAAAAGTACTGTTTGGAAATATTTTTGCAAAACCTCTGACAAATTGGCGAAATGCAATATTTGCCTTAAGTCCCTCAAAACTTCTGGCAATACCACGAATTTATCTGGACATTTGAGGGAAAAACATGGAGGTATTTACAATGAGAATTTTGAGTCATCAATGTAGTCCAAAGCAACCAAGTTTTTGTCATTTGTGTCTGCCCAATCAGAGAGTAAAATTAAATCACCCTCTCCCCCCACGACTAACGGAAGTAACATTAATGTTAGAGATTACTAAAACAGTTTAAAAAAATGGATGTTCTAAAACATCGATGGTTTTTGGGCGATGTTTTATTAGCATCGATGTTTTAATATTGAATATCGATGTTTCAAAACATCGATGTTTTGTTATCGATGTCGCATCACTACTTCTTCACCAGCACGACAGCCTGGTACAGGCCAAGGCAGTCCCAGTCAGTTTTCTCCATCCAGTCTAATCAGACGCCAATATTCTCTACCGGTTAAAATTTCAGAGATCTTAAAATCTCTCTCGACACAATCAATCCATCCAGTACATGGTCACCCTCCAATTCTAGTACCTTCCATTTTATAAAAAATATTTTTCTTTTTTTCCAGGGTCAGAGTCTTCATATCTATAAACATGGCCGAGCCATCTGATACGATAAGATTTAATTACCCATATTATATTTGGTTGCCTCTATTTAAGGTATAATTTATGGTTAAAACGAATTCTCCAGATGTTATTTTCTCGCAGTGTACCATAAATTCTACGTAGGATCTTTCTCTCAAAAAACTAAGAGTTTATTCTCATCAGATTTATTAAGGGGCCAACATTCGCAGCCATTAAGAAAAATCGGTGTTATTAAAATTTTATATAGATTAATTTTTGTGTTTATTGAAATGAACTTTGATTTTCGGTGACATCTCAAACCAAAATAACACCTAATCTAACTAAAATAACACCGCAAAATTTCCAGTCACGAAAAAAATAAAGTAAATGAACTACGGAATGTTAGCTCCTGTATAAAATTCTTAAAGACAACTGTTTCAAAACACCTGCTGGCATCGGGGAAAGTAAGTAGACATTGAAAACAATACTTAAACCATGCTCGATTAAGCGACCAAGAGATCATTCTTCGGCAACAGATATAAAGATATTTTCCCCCAGCGAAGCCATAAGTTCTAAAATGACACATAAGAGATGAGTCACATTTCTTCTTAGTTTAAGTTCTTGATAGCACTTTCGATAAGTCCTCTCAAGCTAGAATAAAGCGGAAAAAAGAACTCGGAGAGGGCGAAAATTTGGAGTAGTTTAGGAGAAGAAACAAATCATGTTTAAAAGAAAAAAAAGATAATACACCGATTATCCTTTTTATCATCTTAAATGAGAGGTGATTTTAACGTCGATAAAACTAGAATATCAGACATTGCAAGGAACAGTAACATCTAAAAGCATTACGAAATTCTTATTCATTTCTGATCTAAAGCGCACAGATTTATTTTATTTATTTACTAGCTGAGCTTCACCCGGCTATGCTCGGGCCTCACCCAGCTATCGAATCACTTCACACTCGAACCACAGTTCACTTGAATTAATTTTTTTTTTCACTTTTAATTGCCAAAAAATCCCCCCAAAATCAGTACATCTTCAAATGATCTAATTATGATTGAAAAGTTTGAATTAAAAGTATGAAAAATAGAAAAATAATTAAAATTTAGATACACGATGAAACATTTCTATTCAGTGATTCATTTTTTAGTGAGAATCACGCTGTGAATGAATTACGCTGTGTTTGCATCGTAAAACATGGCGGTTACGTTTTGTTCGGTGGAGTATGCATTTAGAATTGAAATATCTCTAAAACTATTGAAGTAACAGAATAAGTGTACGCAGAAAAAATTATAAGCTTTTAAAGCTCTTTCTAAAGATGTAAAATTTATGTACTTTCTTAAAAATAAATAAATAAAATCGATTTTAACTTTTAAAACAAGGCGGTTACGTTTTGTATCGGTGGAGTATGCATTTAGAATTGAAATATCTCTAAAACTATTAAAGTAACAGAATAAGTGTACGCAGAAAATACTATCAGTTTTTAAAGCTCTTTCCAAATATGTAACATTTATGTACTTTCATGAAAAAAAAAACATACATAGATTTCGACATTTTGAAACATGGCCGAATATCATAACGGATGCCATACCGGAAACGGTCTACCCGGAACTGTTCCCGACCGACAAAGTTTTCCTTTTATTTATATAGATTTAATTTAAAATTACTATAGGAAAACATTTGATTCTTCAGAGCACTAAACGATCCTGTAAAACTGATACCTAATGTACATTTTTTTTTGTTTCTAAAACAAAAGGCTGGTGATAAATACTGTCTAATACTCTATGCACGACAGATACCTGAGGTGAATACCGGGCCGTACTTTCCGTTCGTTCATAGAAAATGATTTCTTGACACCTCGATCACACAACTTCCTGACACACAGTCAACATATAAACCACTAAATCACTGGAATGCATTCATTCGATTAAAACAGGAAGATCAATACAATCACCCGTCTTTAAAGTCGATTGTAAGCTTCACCAAGTAAACAAAATGAGAATATTTTAATTTTATATAAACCAACTCTGGACATAAATGTTTATCTAGACACATGGTTCCCACTTCACTTCTGGCCTAAAATTCCAGTACATCCGCATGAAGTTTTCAAGAAATATTAAAGACCTATCTAAAGGTCCTATTCTTTTAAAAATTTCTTTCAGCAAATGCAAGGCATTTATTTAGTATTTCCCAATAATTTGCTTAACATGGTAACAAAACACATAGTATATAACATTATAACACTGATAAAGTAAAAACAGCACACTTCAAATATTAAATATTAGTTAAAAATCAACTATGTTAAAATTATACGAATAAGACCCCCTCCCAAAAAAAATAAATAAAAAAAAAATTTAAAAAATATATATATATAAAGATGAATTACTATGATGGTGCTTTCCCACGAATGCCCAAATGCCAAATGTCGTATGGAATCACATCATTCTCACGTTTAAAAGTTCCAAAGTACAACACTGTCCTTTACTGGTTTTAAAATTCTATAGCATAAACGTAATAAAAAAAATTATATTAATTTTATGCGGCAAATAATTAGATTTTTTATCAACTTTCTAAGCAAGTCAGAAACACGAAAAACATCAAATGAAGGCTTAGTATTTTGGGCGTTTAAGGCGTTTGTAAAGAAAATGAAGTTGAGATCGTATTTTGATTGTCTTTAACACACGATTTGCGCATATTACTTCAAATCCATGAACATGATGCATTAAATCTGTTTTTCCTATACAATGTAATCACAGTCATAACCAACAGCAAACATTGCCTTCTCCCATGCTCCACCACACCGCTCCTAGTAGAAGGAACGTACCAAAACATAAGGGCTGATCGCTGATTGCTACAATTAACTAATTAAAAGAATTCTATTGATTTCCCTTTTTTTTTTTTAAAAAAAAACCTTTCAATATACCACTATTCGAGGTAAAACCAAAAGCACGTACGGTCTTTGTTCAACTTCAACTGGAGAAAAAGAAGGAACATTTTTCAACAAATGCTTCTAAGGATTTAAAAAAGTTTTTGTCAAAAATTAAAGACTTAGATGAACAGCAAAAAAAAAAAAAAAATTTACGAGGACTAGTTATAAGGCCAGTATAAAATAAGTATATAAAAAGTATCTTTCACATAAAATGTCACTTTTCAACTATTTAAACCTATTGGTAGCTTTTGTCCCACTCAATAATTTTTGCCTGCTCCAGTTACGATCTGAAATATGCCAGTCGTTCTGGTGTCACTGGTAGTTCTAGTTAGCAGCATGATAAACGTTAAAAAATAATGAATTCTGAATAAACATAAAAAAATGGCAGTGTTAAAATACGCGAAACTTTGAGGAAGAGATTCCACAACGAATTATATAGTAGGATTTATACAGAAAGTGACATTTTAAAGTACATTAAAATCAACCTCATGATGTTTGATCGCCAGTTCTGCAGGAAAGTTAGTCACTCAGAAACGTTTCAAGTTTCTAACCACAAACCCGTAAGTACCAGAACCCGAGGAAGACCTGGGGACGAGTTCATAGCATTGAGGATGTTTTTAAGATCATTAAATTGGACTAGCCTGACTACGAGGAAAAGGACGGAATGGTGATATGCTTTAAGGAAGGCCAAGGACCACCCCCAGTCGTCGTGCGAGTCATTATGGTGATGAAATGTTAAACAATATATCAGTAAATAAATTCTTCAAAATCCATCGAAAAGATAACACTTTGTTATCAATCTGTAACATTTGAGATCATCGTAATCGGTAAAGTTTTTCTCCTCTTTGGTTGCCAAATTACACAAAGGAAACCTGCTTTTTATCATCAATGTTAATAAATCGGTAGGAAACTGGTACTGGCAAAGAAAAATCTTACAACTTGTTTCGGTAAAATCAATATTGCAAGTTTACTAACAAGATGCTCATTGTGTCGAAGGTTATGGCGCACGTTTCCCCGTCACTAGAGAGGTTAATTGGCGACCGTTGTGACCACGGCATGCAATAACCACGTTCACCTTAATCCTCGGACAATGGCTCCCGAGTCAGTAGAAACTGATGACATGCGACTCTAAACAACATTCAATAGCAAAAGGAATACAAATTACGGGCAATATAGAGGAATTATTTTCTCACGTCAGAGTTAAGTAGAATGGAAGCGAAAGCGCGGGAGAGAGATCGCAATCAAATCGGGTCACAGATTGAAAGAGCCATTAGGTTCCACAGGCTGAATACAGATGACAGGATTTCTACATGGCGAAATCTGTGCAGGCAGAGTATTAAGAGCGGGTTCGAAAACGAGACTTTTATCTATCACAGAAAAAGAGATGTTTATGATCCTGCAGATGAAAAGGGGGATTAATGCCACTTTTTGATTCCAAAAGTAAAAGTAGAATGAATACCAGAGACTTACGGGCAGTGATACATAGCGATGTGTTAAACAAAACATAGGCACGCACAAAAGTGAATAATTCATTTGCATTTACACTATGTCGCAAATCATAATAATAAAAATATACACGGGACGAAACTGACAGACTGCAAGTACTGTAGCAGCTATTATTTTATATTTTGTATTATTCTATTTTTATGTTTTAGGTATGGCAACATTAAGTTTTTGTTAGTTCAAAGTTGATGTAGATGTAATTGTTATTATTAAAATCGTGGTATTAAGAATTATGGTGGAGGACTTATATAATTTACTTGCGTTACATTAGTACCATTATAGAGAATTCAGGGCTGCCGTCCCTCAGTTCAGTTCCTAACACTGATTTACTAACAACGCAATTCAACGAAATTGTTTGAAGTCGAACCTTTGAAAACTGTCAAAACTAGAAAAACGAGAGTGAATATCAAGATCAGCGATACAAACTTTGCTTGCCAAAATTTGAAAGTAGCTGACTAATCAATAAACATTCACCACGGATTAATCAAAATTTGTATGGATAATGGCACAGTTCTGAAGTGTCTTGTAAGCTATTCTAAAGCACAGTTTTCTGACCAAGAAAGGAATTCGAATAGTCTATTTTTCATTTCCTTTCTTGAAAGAAGGAGGGGGGAGGAGAGAAGAGAGAAATTTACAAACCTATATTTCAGCATACTTCCAAGGCTGCCGTGATGCTAGTCAGTCAGCTATTCATACTTATCAGACTTGATTCGATAATACCAAGAGAACATCACAAATTCAGATTGGTTGATTAAAGTGAAGTACATAGGTATCAAATGGTTTTATCGCTATTAATTGGGCACTACTGTTCATATGTAAAATTGAAACATTTTAAAGTGTAGAATTGAGATAATAAAATTAAGCAAACCGAGCAAACAATTTTAAATTATCCGTTACAAAGTTGGCAATTTTTTTAGATAATATTTCACTGACATAATCATATCTTTGACATCGGTAAGAACCCCTTCAAAATTAATTTGCTCTAAAATAATACTTAATTGCAATTAAACCGCAACCCTTTTTTTAAAGCGGGCTGCAAAAAAAGGCGAATAGGATTTTTAAACTTGACTATTTCTTAACATACTTATCTGCAAACAATAGACTGCTTCCTGAATCATTATACCTCTTACAATCATTGTTATAACCATACTTAAGGAAACCTAAGAGTTCGAAAAGTTTTTTAAGTGTAGTGATATTTATCAGGAAGTGGTAACTCCATTACACTAATCAACTCTTTTCATATATCTCTACGGTTTTGAATTTTGTTCAAGTCTCCGTAATGGCAGTTAATGAAAGAGTAGTGTAAGAAAAGTAATGATTGAAATACAAAAGAATAACAACATATCGTCTGCGAGTTTGTTTTCAATTATGCATTTTTATACTTGCCATAAAATACTCATTTTTTCGTGAATGCAAATTGTTGTTACGAGGAATGGCTGCTTCTATTTTTATAATTTTGATTAAAAGAGGATGATGTATACGTTCGAATCGCAAAAGTACGGGGGACAGAAACGAAAACATACGAGAGAGAACCATTAAAATATACAAGTAACAAAACAGAAGATTAAAATTCAGGACAATAAACCCAAAATGACTTATTTTCC
The DNA here is from genome assembly GCA_907164885.2 of Dolomedes plantarius. Lineage (NCBI taxonomy): Eukaryota > Metazoa > Arthropoda > Arachnida > Araneae > Dolomedidae > Dolomedes > Dolomedes plantarius. The sequence continues at coordinate 86,570,714 of OU015502.1, read as the reverse complement.
CTTTCCTTAAAAAAAATATATATTTATGTAACCCGATGTTTGAAATATCAAGATATAGAAACTTTTTAATATTTAAATTCCTAGACAGGACAACAACAACATTTAATTTTGAAAATATCATCGAAGATGAATTATAATAGCATATAACTAAGAAATTCAATAATATAAAATGACAGTGAAATGTGGAGCGATAGAGTATGCAACCCATGTATAAAAAGAACAGAGAAAAGCGATTGAGACTTTTGTTTAAATCATAAAAACCTAAGAGGGAATGAATTATAGATCATGCATCAAAAGAAATGCAATCTGTGAAAGAATATCAAACAAGACAGATGCCGTATTGCTTCGCATTCAGAGAATACCATGAATAAAACAGCATATGCCCCCATGGATGCTGAAAGCATCGAATTTCGAACCCACGCCATAGGTCAGTGACGTTGGCCACAACGCTAGAAGTCCATTGGGGTTGCCTCGTGGACACATTGTTTGTGTAATTATTTTCGATTATGCATAGCGAAAACATGCTTATTGGCTCGTCTATGTGTTCCGAAGAATATTTTTATCCATCATAGAATAAGCAAAAACAATAAACTCAAATGTAGGGGATTTTTTTTAATGTAAACAAACTATTCACAGCTGCAAAGAGGGCTCAACAATTAAAATTTCCATCACGTAGAAAGGAGGGCCACTTCAAAAACTTTTATTCTGTTTCTTACACCCCAAACTTCCGAGCACAATTCAAAACTTTCCCCGACAAAAACCAAATTTTGGACACTTGCCATCGGCGGAAAAATCGACCGCTCCCCGACCAACTTATGTCACAGTTGCTTTAATAATTATTACGCATAGAAATTCCCCCCATAAAATGAGAGAGATTTTTTTACTATCAATTACTCACTCACCTCCCCTGGGTGGTAGAAGATCGGCCCGCCACACAGCTACCGGTTAGTACCGGCACGCAGCAAAACATGACGCTTGTTCTCTGTTCCTCCGACGGTGGAAGACTGTGGAGGCAATGAGTCAGTGAACCAGCGTGGTCACTTGCGCAATCGCATCTGAGCACTTGAATGGGAAAAAGTGTGGAAGGAGAACAAGATCGGGGGCGTTACCCCCAAGCGGAGGGGTTTATAATTTTGTATTAAGTCAGCGGTGCGTGCGTTATTGTTCACGCTTCGGAAGACACATCAACAGAGGATGCTTCGGTAGACACTGCTTGCTCCGAAACAAGAAGCGATGAAATGGAAGGATTTATACCCGGAGAAGAGTTGTTTAATTGAAGTATGCGAATTGAGAAACTTTTTCCTGCAATCCACATTTTATCGAACCCCCCCCCCCCCCGCCAATGAAAACCGACTGTTGTATTCACTGAACTATTACATAATATACCGACACTTATGAATCAATGTTCCCTCTTAACTTTTCTTGACGCAACGGGATACAATGGATAAATGTGAAAAAAAAATTCTTGGACAAGATTTAATACGTGTTACTGTTTTAAAAATGAATATTTTTAGTAGCATACAAAATAGAAATAAAAAAATTAACAATAAATTCAGTTTGTCGTCAATTTATTTTCTTGGAATTTCTGTTTTCTGTTCTTCGTAGAAATTTGTAACTAGAAAACATCTACATTTATTGTTGTTTCATCACCTCTAAATGTTAATTGATTCTCAGAATGTTACTCAAAATATCTAATTTAAAAAAAATTTCTTCTCGAATTTCACTTTAATCAAATTCATAGAAAAAAAATTATCGATCATATCGCCTGCTCTTTATGTTCGATATTTTGCCACAACATCCTAGAGAAAATGAACTCGTCACAGAAATTTTCAAGAACGAAACACTGAATGTTTTAAAATATTCAATTTAAGATTCAATTTAGTCTTTTCAGAAACTATTCATTTTAATGCCTAATAATTATATGTATTCATTGAACATTTTAGATTTTATTTTTCTAATGCGGAGGTACTTTGTCGTAAGACATTTGCCTTTTGTTATTCACAACAATTTACTGGCTACTTTATTATGGGAGCACCATATAGGTGAGCCAGCGTTGCTCCCTATGAGGGGAACGACACGGAAATGATAAAACCTAAGGGCCTGTTCACATAGGAGTCCGGTAGCGGAAGCGTAAAAGGAAAGATGACGCTGAGGCGGAAAAAACCAATCACAGGCGTTAAAAATTTCAATGCTAATCGTTTGGAGGTTTGTCACTGGTTAAATATATTTCAATACTTTAACGCTTCCACTACCGGACTCCTATGTGAACAGGCCCTTAATCGGGATTTGAACATTTTAGATACAATGCTGCAGTTTAGATACAATCCGGCAGTGGTGCAAAAATTGTGGATCGCGAAAAAAAAGGTAGGATTCGCGTAAACTTTGTAATAAATTTATATCATACTGAATTATTTAACTAAAAAATTAGCTTTAAATTTCCTATAATTGCAAATTTTTAATAAATTTATTTACAATTGGTAAAAAAATATATGATATGATATTGTTAAATAAGGTACAAATACTACCTGAGGTCCAGGCTCACACCTTATTATTCATTTTTTTTTATTATTTTAGTTTAAAAATTATAAACTTCATTTAATTTATCAATCTATATATATAAAACAGTTCCGTAAATGACTGACATACAATGCACAGACCAAACCGCTGGACCTAAAGGGCTGAAATTTTGCATGGCGACTCTTTTCATAGTGTAGGGGTGCACTATGAAAAATTTTTGAAAAATTCTTCTTAGATTTTTCTAAATTAAATTTTTAAGCTGTTTTTGTAACATTCTTTAAAGTTTTCATTTAAAATAATAATTTGAGGGTTATAAAATTTATATCACGAGAAAGATCATAAAAATTCCTTTAAAATGATATCTTTTTCGAATCTTTACCTCTATTTTCTGATTTTTGGTGAATTTTTAAAGATTAATTTTTAGAATTCAATTTAATAAATGCTGATCACGTGATTTCTTTTTCTAGTACTTTAAATTAATTTATCGTCACGTGCATAACAACGAAATAGACAAAAAAAAAAAATTCTTGCTAATGCGGCAGACGATTGGACATTATCCAAAAAATTATTAAAATACAGTAAAAGGTATATTCCTCAAACTCTACTATATTCTTTAGTATGTTCTATTAGATTTAATTTGAATATTTTCTTCTACATTATTTTGTCTATAAAAATATCCGTTACGATTTTTTTTATAATTTTTTTTAACACCAATTGCATACATTGATATTTAATTTGAATGCATTCCGTAGCGAAGTACGGGTATTCATCTAGTACTTTAATAAGAAGCTTATGATTTTGAAATCCTGCTCTTTTTTTAATTTTCACGATCGTTAATTTTTACCTAAATGAAATACAAGTATATACTAGTTTTTAAATATGAGGTTTTTGGTCACACGAGATTCAATATAGACAAGTGTAGAGGGTGACTTTTTTTAATTGTTATTTTGCTGAATAGATATATACCCAAAATGTACAGTTCACCCATTTTTAAAATAAATTGTCAAAATTTGCATATTTCTTAACATTTTCCCTTTATTTATTTATTGCTACTACCAAAAATGTTCATTAGGGTCGAGAGATTTTTTATTTAAAGAAAGTAGGTCGCGGAAAAAAGTTTGCGCACCACTTCTCTTCGGTACGTCTACAGATTTGTACCACATCATTTTTAAATAAAAAGCGGTTCAGTACAGATTATGACTGTTTGATTCACTAAATATTACACGTTTAAAATTGTTTTTATTTCATATTCCACACCGTCAACAATATTCAACAGAAATTATTTGTATCATTATGTGAATGAATATATATATATATATATATATATATATATATATGCTTCCTAAGCCCGAACAGCTTTGAATTTTCTAGAGAAATATCTATGTACAAGTCAATATATGTTTTTATTTTCTGCATATTGCATGAAAGACGGACAACAATCTCCAGTATTGTTAAAAAATATTGGTTTTTAATCATACCATAGAGAAAACCGTACACATTTTTTGAGACCAAAAAAAGAAATCTCTCTAATTTTTCTTAATTTTATTCACTTTTTTGAGCCGGGGATCTTATAAATACAAATATTTAAGACAGGGAAAAAAAAAAAAAAAAAAATTCAAGTAGTCTCTTCTAACGAAACTGCGCGGGTTATTAACGTAGGATTACTTAATTGTTGCTTACCTCTTTTGTATGTATGTAGGTAAGTATGTGTTATATGTATCTATATATATGTACGTATGTACGTATGTATATATATATATATATATATATATATATATACATATATGTATGTCAAAATTTTGACGCATTTTGGTACTTTTCTGCTTAACTGTTTACTGCTTGTCCAAGCGATACAGACTGGGTTTGGCGTGCTGCGAAAATTATAACTCGCGAGGTACGTACGGACGATTTTAGCGTTTGAAATTTTCCTTTTCGGAGGAACGTAATCCTACAAAAAAAAAAAAAAATGCGATATTAATACACTATTACCACTAATATGTAAGTAATATAACCGTGTAATAACTCTTTATAGCCATCATAAGTAGCATTACGAAATATGTATATTACTTTCCATTCCTGTCTAAACAATAAAAAGGCGTTAATTTTCCATTTATATTTTGATTCATTCAAGAAAGCCCACTACGAAGTAAAAAATTACTACTCTGGGATAAAATTGAATTTGAGAGATTTGGAAATTCAAACCTCCAGTAAAGTTTAAATGAAAAACAATCAATTTAATTTGATTAATATGGTATAAACAAAATAGAAATAAAAAAATTAACAATAAATTTAGGTTGTCGTCAATTTATTCTTTCTGTTCTTCGTAGAAATCTGCAACTAATAGACATCTACATTTATTGTTGTTTCATTATCTCTAAATGCTAACTGACTCTCACGATGTTACTCAAAATATCTTTAAAACTTTCACTCAAAATAAATTTTAAAAAATTTTCTTCGCAAATTTCACTTTAATTGAATTCATAGAAAAAATTATCGATCATAATCTGCGCACCATGCTTGATATGTTGCCATAACATTCTAGAGAAATTGAACTTGTCACAGAAATTTTCAAGTACGAATCTAACACAGTCACTGAAAGTTTTAAAACATTCAATTTAGTCTTTTCGGAAACTATCAATTTTAATTCTTAATAATTATGAGTATTCATTTAATATTGATTATGAGTATTCCTTAAAGCATAATATCCTATGTCATGATACTTAGATAGAGACACTCTTTAAAAAATTCATTTTGGCTGGTTTATTCGTCTCGTGGATTCAGAATATTTCTCTTAGCAAATAGATCGTAGTTATATATTTCATTGAAGAATATATAACTACTTATTTGACTGCTTTCATATTTAGAACAGTATAAAACTAAAGATTGAGACACTCTTTAAAAAATTCATTTTGACTGGTTTATTCAACTCGTGGATTCAGAATATTTCTCTTAGCAAATAGATCGTAGTTACACATTTCATTGAATAATATATAACTACTTATTTGACTGCTTTCATATTTAGAACATTACAAAACTAAAGATTGAGACACTCTTTAAATAATTGATTTATTCAACTCGTGGATTCAGAATATTTCTCTTAGCAGATAGATCGTAGTTATATATTTCATTGAAGAATATAAAACTACTTATTTGACTGCTTTCACATTTAGAACAGTACAAAACTAAAGATTGAGACACTCTTTAAATAATTCATTTTGACTGGTTTATTCAACTCGTGGATTCAGAATATTTCTCTTAGCAAATGATCGTAGTTACATATTTCATTGAAGAATATATAACTACTTATTTGACTGCTTTCATATTTAGAACAGTACAAAACTAAAGATTGAGACACTCTTTAAATAATTGATTTATTTAACTCGTGGATTCAGAATATTTCTCTTAGCAAATTGATCGCAGTTATATATTTCAATGAAGAATATAACTACTTATTTGACTGTTTTCATATTTAGAAAAATACAAAACTAAAGAACAGCAATATGTCAAGCTACCATAATTTTAACGGATCTTTGAATATGCGTGTAAGCGGAGAAGGGGAAGGGACTTCTTTCACAATATATGGTCATCTGTCAACCCCAAATACAATTATGCGCGATAGGGACATGGCCACCAAAACTGCAGTCGAAATAGATTACTGCATGGCTGTTCGATCTTTTTATTTCCTATTATAGAGATCAACGCACCAAACTTTGACGTCCAAGATGTACTGAGATTTATAAATTTATAGAGTTCTACAAGCTTAAAACAAATAATTAAATAATAAATAAATGAAGATGCAACTTTTTTTTTAGGCGATGCACCAGCTGGCCTCGCAGATTTTCAATTAAGCAGGTGGTTTTCTAATCACACGTTGGTTTTTTGTGTTTTTTATATTATTTAAATTATGTTTACATTTTCAAATAAATTATGTTTTCAAGTAAATATTTTAAAATGGCCATGTGGTTTTGAAAATTTTAAATTTTTTAGTAGGTTATTTTAACGTATGATTACATATACATTACGTATACTCAATACATTATCCGACATGAGATGTTTGGCGGGGAGCTGCGTTTTACTCTTAATAAAGGAGATTTCAGCCAGAAAAGATGAGAGTCTCTTGCAGAGCTGCAAGATCTGGGTTTTTCGATGACCATATGGGTTTTTTTTTTTTTAACATCTGAGAATCAGGGGTTTTTCCTTGTAAGTTAATAATATTGAAAAAATGTACATTTATTTCTTATTATAAGCATAATTTAAATACAATAAGACAACTTATTTTTTTTAAGAAAAAAAAAAGCTTACAATGACATTAGTATGTGTTCGAATGCAAGATGATTCAAGTGGAGGTCATATCGATTGAATCGTGATGTATCACGCGCATACAAAACCATCCTAGAATTTCGGTACCCATTACATCATATCAAAGATGGATTCAGCAATCCCAAATACGAAATTTTTTTCAAACTTCATGACCCATCTAACAATTTTGCCCTTTTTTTTGCGTGCGTAGAGATTTCGCAAGTTAATAGAATCAAAACAAAAGACAAATATTATCTTAAACTGAAACCGTAAAATATCGTATAATGGCAAATTAGGAAATAAATAGATATTATCAAAATTGTCACACCCAGATACCTAAACCAGAATTGGTGAAAGATGTTGTAAAAGGAGCATGTTAGGGCCTGTTCACATAGGAGTCCGGTAGCGGAAGCATAAAAGGAAAGATGGCGCTGAGATGGAATTAATCCAATCATAGGCCATAAGAATTTCGTTGCTAATCGTTTGGAGGTTTGTCATTGGTGAAATATAATTTCAATACTTTAACGCTTCCGCTACAGGACTCTTATGTGAACAGGATACATGATACGAAGCACGGAAAAAAAGGGGGGGGGGAGAAGAAGAAATCTTCAGAAAATTAATCTGGAGGTGAATGATGGATTGGATAAAATTTGACAATTAAATAAAATAACTTTAGTTTAATTTAACTTCGGGTAATCTTAGAAAATGCGTGTATTATCTTATGCGTGTATTATCTTATGCGCGTATTATCTTATTTGTATTATTTTTTAATCGTTGTTAATAGAAAAAATATGTACTTTAAAAAGCTGGGTATTTTTATTACAATGTGGGTTCTTTTTAGATGCAATCTGGTTTTATTACATTTTTCTCGCTGGGAGTTTTGGTCTCTAGCAATCTCTCGCCGTAATACTGCCCTGATAAGTTAAAAGGCCCTAACTCCCACTTTTTTCTAACGTTCTCGAATCGGTCTAAAAAAATGCACCTTTCTATGACATTAGAAAGCCCTAAATCTAATTCAGTGATGAGTTATATTGAAATTTATATTGACCCTAAGTCCAGTTTGAGGTCGTTTCCGATAAAAGAAAGTTCCATGTAACAAACAAGTAACAGTTGGAGTTAGGGCCTTTTACCATATCAGGGCAGAATAGAAGTAGCTACGTGTGTTTCACTGTTTTATCATTGTACAGTACGAAGACACACGGATAATCAGTAATAAAAATATGTGATATGCGAAATGTGTACTTAATGTTAAATAAAGTTACGTGGTTAGTGAATTGCTTGAATAAAACACCAATTTCTCGGCAAAGATAAAATAAGGTACGCTTCAACTAAGCAGAGCGGAAGGCTCTTGCCAGCATCACTATGATTTAAAACTGAGCACAAGGAAAAGGAAAGATCATACACTAGGAGTTTTAATGCAAATGACTACAAAAGATATTTATGGTTAATATGATGATAGGATACTGATAAATTGAAATGTTAGCCGTGTTTGCGTTCTGCCGACTGAAACCTTCGAAGTTTAAATTAGCATATTATATGGCTTATTGTAAACATAAAAAAATCTTTAATAAGCGTGTTGACTGTTTTACAGACAATTGCATTTTCAAAGAGAATCACGAAAAGAAGCTTGCCTGGTAAACTTTGCTATTTTCGTTAAAAGTAAAAAGTTTCTGTTAAAAGCACGCGGGAGGGACAGGTAAAAATGTATCACTCAAATGAAAACAAGTAATATATAAAAAAAAAAAATTTAAGTCAATTCCTACTTAGGTCAACAAAGAAAAATTTGAGTGTGAACTAATAGTAGGAATTGAAAAAAAGGATTGCCTGCCAGAACCTTGCCTACTGTGCGAGATTAGGAGGAGGGGAAAGAGAGAGAAAAAGTTTGTCAGGTTGGGGATTCGATCTCGCAACCTACAGGACGGGAGAAGCCCGCGATACCGCAGTGCTACCGTTTACACAGGAACAAGAGGGAAATTACTATTCAAGATCAAGAGACGCTCTATGTCTAAAACTAAAATTGATTAATTAAATTTAATTAATGAATTAATATTTGAAAAAACTGTATTAACATCAAGTGTCATCCACTACAAGTTTAAAAAAAATGTATTTGAACTTGAGTGGATGAATAAAAAGTACTTTTGAAAATTTTACGATTGAAAATTTGAACAAGATATATATAGAGAGAGTGTGAACTAATAGTAGGAATTGAAAAAGAAGGAAAGGATGTACATTATATACAAATAAAAATATACAAAGCGTTCAAATCCTAATTCTGATAATTATCTAATGTTAGGTTAACAATAAAATATACCCCAAAAATATTCAAAAATGTTTCATCTGTTGATGTAACTGGAAAATAAACTTTGCAGTTTTTATATTGGAGGCGAGGAGGTGATAAGGTAACCCAGTTCTTGGGCTAATTATTTTTCTTCCATGCATAAAAATCTATTTTCGCATACCAAAATAACAAATACTGAGCTCCAGTTGCTCTTCTCTGTAATGACATGCTATATTTATTGTATACAGTAAGTCCTCGACTTACGCAATTAATTCGTTCGAGAACATTCCACGTATGTCGAAAGCGGGTAAGTCGAAATTTACCAGGTAATGCGGCGCACGTCACTGATTGAGCGCGAGTGGCCGGCGCCTGTGCGACCCACCGCTGGATTCATGTAAGCTTTTGGACCATTATCGTGTGGACGATAGCAGCAAACATTTATGACTTAAGGCTGCTATGTACTAATCCCATTGGATTCGCTCACCTCAATGTTAACCTATGGAAAAAATTTGTCCACGGATCACCGACTTGGATTCAAAGATTTTTTTTAAAAAATTGTACTCCGTCATAGAGAAAGAAATTTTACATTTGAGTACATTTTTCGTATTTTTTAAAAAATGCAATTAATATTTTAAAATTCAAATTATTCGGAGAAAAATCTGGTATAGTGTGTTTTAAACGCTCATAAATTCCTTCGGTGGACGAAATTTATAAAATGAATCCTGTAGCGCTTTGCAGAAAAGTTCAGGCTATCTGACAATACCAATTTTATTTGATTATCAGCATTTATGTACCTGTAAATAGTTGACAAAAGTATATTTTAAATAAATAATTTGGGGGCAACGCTTAACCCTCTATAGAGAGAGAGCCATTACAATCCATCAAAATGTCAATCATAAGGGGGGTGAAATTCTAACTGTCAACTGGACTCCTCCCACCACAAGAGTCTGCAAGGAGAGGAAAAGGGAAATACGATTTTTTTCTTAGTACATAGCAGCCTTAATATCGAAATGAAACACGTCTTTTAATCATTTTCAGTGAAAGACATTTTATTTAAATATGGAAATGGTACACACACATATTATATTATACAGTAAAAGAACATATTATAAAATACTAATATTATACATACACAATTATGTAATTAAAAATAATCTGATAATCTGCAGACGTTCCTGGGGCATTGAAGTATTTGTTCATTGATGTTTGGACACTTGAGGCCTTCTTTTTCTTGTCGTAAATTAATTGATATAATGCTAAAGCAGTCTGCGAAAAATTGAAAATTTCAACCGCATATCTACGAATTCGCGTAACTCGAGGACTTACTACTGATATTTTTCAAAACGCTTCATCACCAAACAATCAGAAATAATACATCTGGCATATGTCTTTTACAGACATTGTTTTATGTCTTTTGAGATTGTTTTAAAACAATCTTAAATAAAAAAAGAAAAAATACAAATGGGGGGAATAGATTCCAAAACATTTCCCCTCTTTTTAAAAAGCTGTATTGAATAGATCATCTGCATACTTTTTGGATTCACGTTTTACAGTTAGGCTAGGCGCCCACTGGCGATTTTTCAGTTGCGGCAACTAAAAAATTCCAACATGCTCGATTCTTTGGGTGATGAAACTGTTGCCTGGTTTAGATAGGACTGCGCCCACTGATGATTATTTAGTTGCTCGCAATAGATCTGATCATAGGGGTAGCGTGCTTCTAACTTTTTTGGGGGGCTGCACGAATTGAATTCAGTTAGGGTCCTCTTCCGCGCATTGACTGCCAGACGGTCCTTAAAATATGAAATATGATATTTTTGAAATTGAATAACAATAGAATTGATGTTTGAGTAGTATTCAAAAGTTATACAACGAGAAAAATAAATATAATATAAATAAAATGAGAAAAAAAATAGCATCGAATTTTTGTTATGGATCATATCATTGTTTAAAACTATGTTAAGGCTAAAGACATAATCGGAATCTTTAGTTTCATAGTTTGAAAAAGCGGAAAAAAAAAAACCTTTCTTAAAAGTTTTCTACAATTTTCCGATTTTAGCTGAACTTCTATTAACGTTTTAATTTATTTCAAGTTAAGTTGGGGGGCAAGTGCCCCCCCCCCCCCGACGCTACGCCTATGGATCTGATCGAGGCAAATCATCGAGGGCGTGTTTGGCTAGTCCGATTCACGAGGAGTTGGCAAAGTTGAAGATCACCAGTTTGCTTCAGTACTCGGTGTAAACATGTCGCTGGACACTGAACTATTTATAAGTGGAATTGAAAAACGGCCAGCCTTATACATCATAAAATCAAAAAAATATTCTGAGAAAAATTTAAAGAAGACTTTATGGGAGGAATTGTGTCAACAATTCATTGAAAATTGGGATAAGTTGGAGGAAAAACAAAAGAACTAAAAGAGTAAGTTGATAATTTTTTAATATTAACTCTTTTCATTTATCATATACAGCTTTTCTATTAAATTTTGTCATACTGCAAGGAATACTTCTTTGAGGAGAAATGAAATAATATGTAAAATAATCTCTTATCGCAAAACCTTCATTGTTGCTTCTTACTCCAACTGTAGAGATTCTTTCCAATGAACAGTCAAAGAGAGTGTCTTCAAAACATATTCCATCATGTTTTCTAACAAAATTGTGTAGAATGCAGCATGCTTTAATAACAGATTCACTGAATTCAATACTGGTATCGAGAGGTCTGTGAATATTCTCCATTTGTTTTCTAAAATTCCAAAATGTACATTCTACCAGTCTGCGGACTCTTGTTAATCTGTAATTAAAGATACGTTGTTTTACGGACAGATTTCTGCTGGGATATGGTCGCAGCATCCCCCACTAGAGTAAATGGCATTGCAGTTCCATTGTCGTCATTAGGGAGACAACTTTGTTCTGGAATTTTTAATTGGTTTCTTTCAAGCAACCTTGAAAATGCTGTTTAAAAATATTAGAATCACTTGATGAACCGTATGCTCCAACTTCTACATAAATGAACTTGTAATCGCAATCCACTATTGCTAGAAGCACAGTCGAAAAAATTTTTTACAAAAAAATATTTGCAATATGTATTTTATTTCAATAAACTTTCAAATTTTTAAGAAAATCTTTTTCTTACATTAAAGTCACAGCTAATCTTTCCTGCGGTGGTATAGCCAAACGTAATCTTGTATTTTGGTAAGAAATACTGGGCCCCACTAATAACAACAGGTTCTCGAAACTTTCAACGCTCATCCGAAAGTAGTTGAAAAATTTTGTTGGGTGTACTCTTAAATCTTCAAATAATTTATAAAACTGCCCGTCAAATAATCTCCTACTTATTACTGGATGGACCCAAAATCTTCTGTGGCTTTGTTTACGTTTCGCCGGAGAGCGAGGGCACAAACACATGCAGCTTCCACGAAATCCATTTTCAAACTGAGTGCAAAGCAACTATTTAGTTGCCAGTGGGCGCTTGTCGAAGATATCCGGCAACTTTCAAGTGACTAAACTGTTTAGTTGCCCAAATTAAAAGTTGCCAGTGGGCGCCAGGCCTTAAAATCTACGAATCCAGTGCATTCGTAACACAGGCGCGTCAGATGACGATGTAAAAAATTTTTTTTTAAATTACATATATAGAACAGCAGCAATAATTGTTCAACATGAAATTTGTTATTTTACACTACTGCTCTTCGGAGCATAGCATATTATTATGCTTTCAAGGCCTACTGGTCAGCAGTAGAATCCGGATTCATTCAAATTGCAAACCGTTTTCGGCAACTACAATTTATCTCAGCACGACAGAAGAATACGGCTTGAAAAATAGACATCACATCTGGATGAAATGTTAACAAAAAATATTTTCATGCATTTTTCATAAATTGCAGTCATTAAGCAAAGTATTCAGCCTTTTCCTCAATGAAAATGCTTTCTTTAGATGACAGGTTTTATTTCGTTTTTATCATACATCAACCACTTAAAATTGTTTAAACCCTTTCATACATATTATATATATATATATATATATATACCATCAACCGCGTTTTTCCCCCCTCAATATTTACCTCTACGTACAAAATGAGACAAATTAAAATTCTTTTTTACTACACTGAAGACACTTAGAATTCACAAATAACTATTTTGTGGGAGAATAAGACCTGTTTTTGGAAAAATTCTTCAAAAATGCTAGAATTTTCCAGAAACTCCACGCGAGTTAATTTTTATCCGATTTCTTCCAAATTTCTCAGGATTGTTAATTGAATATTGGGAGCCACTGTATATACGTATATAAAAAACAGTTCCGTAACTGACTGACGAATTGATTGATTGACTTACTGACTGACTGACAGACAACGCACAGACCAAACCACTGGACATAAAGGGCTGAAATTTTGCATGGCGATTCTTCTTATAGCGTAGGGGTGCACTAAGAGAGATTTTTTAAAAATTCTTCTTAGATTTTTTTAAATTAAATTTTTAAGCTGTTTTTGTAATATTCTTTAAAGTTTGCATTTAACATAATAATCCGAGGGTTATAAAATTTATATCACGAGAAAGATCATAAAAATTCCTTTAAAATGAAATCTTTGTCGAATCTTCACCTCCATTTTCTGATTTTTGTTGAATTTTTAAAGATTAATTTTTAGAATTTAATTTATTAAATGCTGATCACGTGGTTTCTTTTCTTTTAATTTTGCGTCACGTGCATAACAATGAAATAGACAAAACAATTTTTTTTTTCTTGCTAATGCGGCAGACGATTGGACATTATCCCAAAAAATATTAGCATACAGTAAAAGAAATGTTCCTCAAACTATACTATACTAAATGAAAACCCGTACTTCGCTACGGGGTACATTCAAATTAAATACAACGGTCAATGTATGCAATTCATGCCAAATATATATATATATTATATGATAAATACGACGATCAATGTATACAATTGATGTAAAAAAAATATATATATATATTTATAAGAAAATCGCAAAAGATAATTTTATAGACCGTAATATTATAATCGTAAAAGATAATTTTATAGGTATATATATATTTTATAGATAAAATAATGTAGAAGAAAATATTCAAATTAAATCTAATATAAAGAATACTAATAGTACAGTTAATATAGTACAGTTTGTAGAACATTTCTTTTACTGTATTTTAATATTTTTTTGGATAATGTCCAATCGTCTGCCGCATTAGCAAGGAAAAAAATTTTTTTTTTTATTTAGTTGTTATGCACGTGACGATAAATTTATTTAAAGTACAAGAAAAAGAAATCACGTGATCAGCATCTAATAAATTAAATTCTAAAAATTAATCTTTAAAAATTTACCAAAAATCAGGAAATGGAGGTAAAGATTCGAAAAAAATTTCATTAAAAAAATTTTTTTTTCATCTTTCTTGTGATATAAATTTTATAATCCTCAAAGTATTATTTTAAATGCAAACGTAAAAAAAGTTTTAAAAAAAGCTTAAAAATTTAATTTAAAAAAATCTAAGAAGAATTTTTGAAAAATCTTTCCTAGTGCACCCCTACACTATAAGAAGCATCGCCATGCAAAATTTCAGCCCTTTATGTCCAGCGGTTTGGTCTGTGCACTGTATGTCAGTCAGTGAATGAGTCAGTTACGGAACTGTTTTATATATACAGTGGCTCCCAAAAGTGTTCGTACACTTACGATTTTCAATGAAATAGGGGTCTATCCATTAATTAAAATGAATATTTCAGAATGGGTATTTAATAATATGATCTATAATCTATTCTTCACAAAACTTCATGAAATATTTTGAAAACATAGTAAAACTTTATTTTTAAGAAACCAGTAATCAAAAAGTAACAAAAACTTTACCTCACAAAAGGCATCGTACACTGAAATATTTTCGGAAAAATTCATAATAAAAATTATCGCCTGGCGCTTTAATTTTATTTTTGAATTGTGGTGGCATTTAAAATATCGTTTGGCGTTAATTTTTGCTCGCCTACTCCGAAATATTCTATTTATTATTTAAAAATGGCTCGTAGTCGAAAAGAGACTACAAACAGTATTCGAAAATTGATTATTTTTCATCATAGTAGTGGGAAATGAGTTCGGAATATGGCTAAATTACTTAATTAATCCCATTCTACTGTGAAGTATGTGATAAAACGCTTTAAAGAAGAAAATTGGACCGAAAACATGGTAAGAAAACGCCGTCGGCAAAGTTAACAAAACGTGATCAGAGATTTAAAATTAAAAAATTTGTGAAAAATCCACGTTTGAGTGCTGTAAAAGTTTCTGCAGAATTTAATGAAACATTTTCTACTTCAATTGCACCTGAAACTGTTCGACAAGTTCTCAGAGCAGCTGGATTACATGGGCGTTCTGCCCGTAGAAAATTTTTTGTGAGTGAGAAAACAGAAAGCTTAGGCTTTCCATCTTACTATCAATGATAAATAAGCCCAAAAAGTATTGGAATAATGTCTTATTTGCCCATGAAAGCAAGTTTAACATTTTTGGTTCCGATGGGCGTATAATTGTTTGGAGAAGGAAAAATGAGGAACTTAATCCCAAGAACTTAGTAGGGACAGTTAAGTATGGCGGTGGAGGCGTCCTTGTGTGGGGGTGCATATCACCATCAGAACTAGGTAATTTGGTATTTATTGATGGCATAATGAATGATGCTGTTTATATAAATATTTTAAGAGACAATTTTAAATTATCAGCCCAAAATTTGGATATTGGAAACAACTTTGTTTTTATCAAGATAGCGATCCTAAGCACACGGCTCTCAACGTTCGCCTCTGGTGTCTCTATAATTGTCCACAAGCTTTGAAATCACCACCTCAATCGCCAGATTTAAACCCAATAGAACATGTATTTGGAGAGAACTGGCGGTTCGAGTACGAAAATACGACATTCACACGAAAAGCGAACTAAAAACAATTATAATGGAAGAATGGATGAACATTGATGCAGAACTTACAAAAGAACTAGTGCAATCTATTCCCAGACGTTTAAAAGCTGTTGTGGATGCTAAAGGATATCCTACTAAATATTTATTTAACGAAAAATAAGAATATTTACTAATATGTAGAGATTTTTTACAAGTGTACGATGACTTTTGTGAGATAAAGATTTTGTTACTTTTTGATTACTGGTTTCTTAAAAATAAAGTTTTACTATGTTTTTAAAATATTTCATGTAGTTTTGTTAAGAATAGATTATAGATCGTATTATTGAATTCCCATTCTGAAATTTTCATTTTAATTAATGGTTAGACCCCTATTTCATTGAAAATCGTAAGTGTACGAACACTTTTGGGAGCCACTGTATATAGATTAACTGTACTATATTCTTTAGTATATTCTATTAGATTTAATTTGAATATTTTCTTCTACATTATTTTGTCTAAAAATATCCGTTACGATTTTTTATAAATATATTTTTTCGTTTTTTTTTGTTTGTTGCTTTTTTAAACATCAATTGCATACATTGATCGTTCTATTTATTATAAATAAATATATATATATATATATATATATATACATGTTTTTGGCCTTAATTGCATACATTGACCGATGTATTTTATTTGAATGTACTCCGTAACAAAGTATATATATATATATATATATATATATATATATATATATATATATATATATATATATATATATATATATATATATATGCGGTAAACATGTTAAAAATTTTAAAGTTTTTAAGCGGTATGGAAAGCGCATGGAGCATTTAGAAAAATAGGCCTATTTCTGCCAAAAATTCTTATTTTGAATTCTGAGGTCTTCAATGAAGTAAAAAAGAATATTACGTTGGCCTAATTAACAAACCACGTAACTCCAATGCAATTTTGGGATTTTCGTGTAAAACCAATGTAATATCATAAAAATCTCAAAATCGTATTTTTTGGAGTAACGTGGTTTGTAAATTAGGCCAACGATTAATTATTCTCATTCTGTATAAACAGTTTAAAATTGAAAAATTCGAGGTTGAAAGTACCTCACTCAAACTACATCTGTATAAAAATAAGGAAATCAAAGATAATATCCCTTTCAACATTTCTCAAACGCACTCTGCGCTCCGCACATAG